>CANTUZ010000023.1:1727392-1755176 GCA_947846985.1 Fratercula arctica | reverse complement strand
ACACAGAGCCCGCATTTGGTGACATCACGGGGCAGTCAGACCACAACCCTTGGTGACATCATAGGGCAGTCAGAGCCCCCCTTTGTGACATCACAGGGCAGTCAGAGCACACCCTTGGTGACATCACAGGGCAATCACAGGCCGCGCTTAGTGACTTCACAAGGGACTCAGAATCTGCTCTTGGTGACATCACGGGGCAGTGAGAGGCCCCCTTTGTTACATCACACAGCACTCAGAGCCCGCATCTGGTGACATCACAGGGGAGTCAGATCCCGTCCTTCGTGACATCACGGGGCAGTCAGAGCCCCCATTTGTGACAGCAGAAGGGAGTCAGAGCCCCACTATGTGACATCACAGGGCAATCAGAGCCCAACCTTGGTTACATCACGGGGCAGTCAGAGCATAACCCTTGGTGACATCACGGGGCAGTCGGAGCCCACCCTTGGTGACATCATAGAGGAGTGAGAGGCTGCCCTTGGTGACATCACAGGGCAGTCAGCGCCCCCGTTTGTGACATCACGGGGCAGTCAGAGCCCCAGAGCCTGCCCTTGGTGACATCACGGGGCAGTCAGATCCCGCCCTTGGTGACATCACAGGGTAATCAGAGGCTGCCCTTGGTGACATCACAGCGCAGTCAGAGCCCCCCTGTGTGACATCACAAGGCAGTCAAAGTCCGCTCTTGGTGACATCACGGGGCAGTCAGGGCCCGACTCTTCGTGACATCACGAGGCAGTCAGAACCCCCCTTGGTGACAACACAGGGCAGGCAGAGCCCCGTTTTGTGACATCACAGGGCAGTCACAGCCCCCCTTTTGTGACATCACAGGGCATGCAGAACCCGCCTTTCTTGACACCATGGGGCAGTCAGATCCCGCCCTCTTTGACATCACGGGGCAGTCAGAGGCCCCCTTTGTGACATCACAGGGCAGTGAGATCCCATCCTTGGTGACATCACAGGGCAGTCAGAGCCCCCATTTGTGACAGCAGAAGGGAGTCAGAGCCCCACTATGTGACATCACAAGGCAGTCAAAGCCCCGTTTTGTGACATCACGGGGCAGTCAGAGCCTGTCCTTGGTGACATCACGGGGGAATTACAGCCCCCCTTGGTGACATCACAGGGCAGTCACAGCCCCCCTTTGTGACATCACAGGGCAGTCAGAGCCCACCCTTGGTGACATCACGGGGCAGTCATAGCTCGACCCTTGGTGACATCACGGGGCAGTCATAGCCCCCCTTTGTGACATCACAGGGCAGTCAGAGCACAATCCTTGGTGACATCATAGGGCAGTCAGAGCCCCCCCTTTGTGACATCACAGGGCATTCAGAGCACACCCTTGGTGACATCATAGGGCAGTCAGAGACCCCCATTGTGACATCACAGGGCAGTCACAGCTCACGCTTGGTGACACTACGGCCCAGTCGGAGCCACCATTTGTGACATCACAGGGCAGTCAGATCCCGCCCTCTGTGACATCACGGGGCAGTCAGAGGCCCCCTTTGTGACATCACGGGGCAGTAGGAGCCCGCCCTTGGTGACCCCACGGGGCAGTCAGAGCCCGCCCTTGGTGACATCATAGGGCAGTCAGAGACCCCCATTGTGACATCACAGGGCAGTCAGAGACCACGCCTTGTGATACCACAGGGTAATCAGAGGCTGCCCTTGGTGACATCACAGCGCAGTCAGAGCCCCCCTTTGTGACATCACGGGGCAGTCAGAGTCCGCTCTTGGTGACATCACGGCACAGTCAGGGCCCGACTCTTGGTGACATCATGAGGCAGTCAGAACCTCCCTTTATGACAACACAGGGCAGTCAGAGCCCGCCCTTCGTGACATCACAGGGCAGTCACAGCCCCCCTTTTGTGACATCACAGGGCAGTCCCAGCTCACGCTTGGTGACACTACAGCCCAGTCGGAGCCACCATTTGTGACATCACAGGGGAGTCAGAGCCTGTCTTTGGTGACATCACGGGGCAGTCACAGCCCCGTTTTGTGACATCACGGGGCAGTCAGAGTCTGCTCTTGGTGACTCACAGGGCAGTCAGAGCCCGAACCTTGGTGACATCACGGGGCAGTCAGATCCCGCCCTCTGTGACATCACAGGGCAGTCAGAGCCCACCCTTAGTGACATCATAGAGGAGTCAGAGCCCCGCTCTGTCACATCACAGGGCAGTCAGAACCCGCCCTTTGTGACATCACAGGGGAGTCAGAGCCCGAGATTGTGACATCACGGGGCAGTCAGAGTCCCCCTTTGTGACACCACGGGGCAGCCACAGCCCCTGCTTTTTGCCACCAAGGGGCAGTCAGAGCACGGCCTTGGTGACATCACAGGGCAGTCACAGGCCGCGCTTGGTGACTCCACAAGGGACTCAGAGTCCGTTCTTGGTGACATTACAGGGCATTGAGAGGCCCCCTTTGTGACATCACAGAGCACACAGAGCCCGCATTTGGTGACATCACGGGGCAGTCAGAGCACCCCTTTGTGACATCACAGGGCAGTCAGAGCACACCCTTGGTGACATCACAGGGCAATCACAGGCCGCGCTTAGTGACTTCACAAGGGACTCAGAATCTGCTCTTGGTGACATCACGGGGCAGTGAGAGGCCCCCTTTGTTACATCACACAGCACTCAGAGCCCGCATCTGGTGACATCACAGGGGAGTCAGATCCCGTCCTTCGTGACATCACGGGGCAGTCAGAGCCCCCATTTGTGACAGCAGAAGGGAGTCAGAGCCCCACTATGTGACATCACAGGGCAATCAGAGCCCAACCTTGGTTACATCACGGGGCAGTCAGAGCATAACCCTTGGTGACATCACGGGGCAGTCGGAGCCCACCCTTGGTGACATCATAGAGGAGTGAGAGGCTGCCCTTGGTGACATCACAGGGCAGTCAGCGCCCCCGTTTGTGACATCACGGGGCAGTCAGAGCCCCAGAGCCTGCCCTTGGTGACATCACGGGGCAGTCAGAGCTCGACCCTTGGTGACATCACGGGGCAGTCATAGCCCCCCTTTGTGACATCACAGGGCAGTCAGATCCCGCCCTTGGTGACATCACAGGGTAATCAGAGGCTGCCCTTGGTGACATCACAGCGCAGTCAGAGCCCCCCTGTGTGACATCACAAGGCAGTCAAAGTCCGCTCTTGGTGACATCACGGGGCAGTCAGGGCCCGACTCTTCGTGACATCACGAGGCAGTCAGAACCCCCCTTGGTGACAACACAGGGCAGGCAGAGCCCCGTTTTGTGACATCACAGGGCAGTCACAGCCCCCCTTTTGTGACATCACAGGGCATGCAGAACCCGCCTTTCTTGACACCATGGGGCAGTCAGATCCCGCCCTCTTTGACATCACGGGGCAGTCAGAGGCCCCCTTTGTGACATCACAGGGCAGTGAGATCCCGTCCTTGGTGACATCACAGGGCAGTCAGAGCCCCCATTTGTGACAGCAGAAGGGAGTCAGAGCCCCACTATGTGACAACACAGGGCAGTCAGAGCCCCGTTTTGTGACATCACGGGGCAGTCAGAGCCCGACCCTTGGTGACATCACGGGGCAGTCAGAGCCCCGTTTTGTGACATCACGGGGCAGTCAGAGCACACCCTTGGTGACATCGCAGCGCAGTCAGAGCCCACCCTTGGTGACATCACACGGCAGTCAGAGCCCACCCTTGGTGACATCACGGGGCAGTCAGAGCCCACCCTTGGTGACATCACAGAGGAGTCAGAGCCCCACTCTGTGACATCACAGGGGCAGTCAGAGGCCACCCTTTGTGATACCACGGGGAAGTCAGAGGCTGCCCTTGGTGACATCACAGGGCAGTCACAGCCCCCCTTTGTGACATCACAGGGCAGTCAGAGCTCGACCCTTGGTGACATCACGGGGCAGTCATAGCCCCCCTTTGTGACATCACAGGGCAGTCAGAGCACACCCTTGGTGACATCACAGGACAGTCAGAGTCTGCTCTTGGTGACATCACGGGGCAGTCAGAGCTAACCCTTGCCGACATCACTGGGCAGTCAGAGCCCGCCTTTAGTGACATCAGGGGGCAGTCAGAGCACACCCTTGGTGACATCATAGGGCAGTCAGAGACCCTCATTGTGACATCACAGGGCAGTCACAGCTCACGCTTGGTGACACTACGGCCCAGTCGGAGCCACCATTTGTGACATCACAGGGCAGTCAGATCCCGCCCTCTGTGACATCACGGGGCAGTCAGAGGCCCCCTTTGTGACATCACGGGGCAGTAGGAGCCCGCTCTTGGTGACCCCACGGGGCAGTCAGAGCCCGCCCTTGGTGACATCATAGGGCAGTCAGAGACCCCCATTGTGACATCACAGGGCAATCAGAGTCCACGCCTTGTGATACCACAGGGTAATCAGAGGCTGCCCTTGGTGACATCACAGCGCAGTCAGAGCCCCCCTTTGTGACATCACGGGGCAGTCAGAGTCCGCTCTTGGTGACATCACGGCACAGTCAGGGCCCGACTCTTGGTGACATCACGGGACAGTCAGAGCCCGCCCTTCATGACATCACAGGGCAGTCAGAGCCCCCCTTTTGTGACATCACAGGGCATTCAGAACCCGCCTTTGTGACATCACGGGGTAGTCAGAGTCTGCCCTTGGTGACATCACAAGGCAGTCAGAGCCCACCCTTGGTGACATCATGGGGCAGTCAGATCCTGCCCGCTGTGACATCACGGGGCAGTCAGAGGCCCCCTTAGTGACATCACGGGGCAGTAAGAGCCCGCCCTTGGTGACCCCACGGGGCAGTCAGAGGCCGCCCTTGGTGACATCACAGGACAGTCAGAGCCCCGTTTTGTGACAGCAGAAGGGAGTCAGAGCCCCACTATGTGACATCACAAGGCAGTCAGAGCCCCGTTTTGTGACATCACGGGGCAGTCAGAGCCCGCCCTTGGTGACATCACAGGGGAGTCAGAGCCCCAGATTGTGACATCACGGGGCAGTCAGAGCCCCCCTTTGTGACACCACGGGGCAGCCACAGCCCCTGCTTTTTGCCACCAGGGGGCAGTCAGAGCACGGCCTTGGTGACATCACAGGGCAATCACAGGCCGTGCTTGGTGACTCCACAAGGGACTCAGGGTCCGTTCTTGGTGACATCACGGGGCAGTGAGAGGCCCCCTTTGTTACATCACACAGCACTCAGAGCCCGCATCTGGTGACATCACAGGGGAGTCAGAGCCCCCCCCTTCGTGACATCACGGGGCAGTCAGAGCCCACCCTTGGTGACATCACAAGGGAGTCAGAGCCCCACTTTGTGACATCACAGGGCAGTCCCAGCTCACGCTTGGTGACGCTACAGCCCAGTCGGAGCCACCATTTGTGACATCACAGGGGAGTCAGATCCCGCCCTCTGTGACATCACGGGGCAGTCAGAGACCAGCCTTTGTGATACCACGGGGTAGTCAGAGCCTGCCCTTGGTGACATCACAGGGCAGTCAGAGCCCCCCTTTGTGACATCACAGGGGATTCAGAGCCTGTCCTTGGTGACAACACGGGGCAGTCAGAGCCCCCCTTTGTGACATCACAGGGGATTCAGAGCCTGTCCTTGGTGACAACACGGGGCAGTCAGAGCCCCACTTTGTGACATCACAGGGCATGCAGAGCCCGCCTTTTGTGACACCATGGGGCAGTCAGAGCACACCCTTGGTGAGATCACAAGGGAGTCAGAGCCCCACTTTGTGACATCACAGGGCAGTCCCAGCTCACGCTTGGTGACACTACGGCCCAGTCGGAGCCACCATCTGTGACATCACAGGGGAGTCAGATCCCACCCTCTGTGACATCACGGGGCAGTCAAAGGCTCCCTTTGTGACATCACAGGGCAGTCAGATCCCGTCCTTGGTGACATTACAGGGCAGTCAGAGCCCCGTTTTGTGACACACGGAGCAGTCAGGGCCCGACCCTTGGTGACATCACAGGGCAGTCAGAACCCGCACTTTGTGACATCACGGGGCAGTCAGAGCACACCCTTGGTGACATCACGGGGCAGTCAGAGCCCGCCTTTATGACAACAGAGGGCAGTCAGAGCCCGCCCTTCGTGACATCACAAGGGAGTCAGAGCCCCACTTTTTGACATCACAGGGCAGTCCCAGCTCACGCTTGGTGACACTACGGCCCAGTCGGAGCCACCATTTGTGACATCACAGGGGAGTCAGATCCCGCCCTCTGTGACATCACGGGGCAGTCAAAGGCCCCCTTTGTGACATCACGGGGCAGTAGGAGCCCGCCCTTGGTGACCCCACGGGGCAGTCAGAGGCCGCCCTTGGTGACATCACAGGACAGTCAGAGCCCCATTTGTGACAGCAGAAGGGAGTCAGAGCCCCACTATGTGACATCACAAGGCAGTCAAAGCCCCGTTTTGTGACATCACGGGGCAGTCAGAGCCTGTCCTTGGTGACATCACGGGGGAATTACAGCCCCCCTTGGTGACATCACAGGGCAGTCACAGCCCCCCTTTGTGACATCACAGGGCAGTCAGAGCCCACACTTGGTGACATCACGGGGCAGTCATAGCTCGACCCTTGGTGACATCACGGGGCAGTCATAGCCCCCCTTTGTGACATCACAGGGCAGTCAGAGCACAATCCTTGGTGACATCATAGGGCAGTCAGAGCCCCCCCTTTGTGACATCACAGGGCATTCAGAGCACACCCTTGGTGACATCATAGGGCAGTCAGAGACCCCCATTGTGACATCACAGGGCAGTCACAGCTCACGCTTGGTGACACTACGGCCCAGTCGGAGCCACCATTTGTGACATCACAGGGCAGTCAGATCCCGCCCTCTGTGACATCACGGGGCAGTCAGAGGCCCCCTTTGTGACATCACGGGGCAGTAGGAGCCCGCCCTTGGTGACCCCACGGGGCAGTCAGAGCCCCCATTTGTGACAGCAGAAGGGAGTCAGAGCCCCACTATGTGACAACACAGGGCAGTCAGAGCCCCGTTTTGTGACATCACGGGGCAGTCAGAGCCCGACCCTTGGTGACATCACGGGGCAGTCAGAGCCCCGTTTTGTGACATCACGGGGCAGTCAGAGCACACCCTTGGTGACATCGCAGCGCAGTCAGAGCCCACCCTTGGTGACATCACACGGCAGTCAGAGCCCACCCTTGGTGACATCACGGGGCAGTCAGAGCCCACCCTTGGTGACATCACAGAGGAGTCAGAGCCCCACTCTGTGACATCACAGGGGCAGTCAGAGGCCACCCTTTGTGATACCACGGGGAAGTCAGAGGCTGCCCTTGGTGACATCACAGGGCAGTCACAGCCCCCCTTTGTGACATCACAGGGCAGTCAGAGCTCGACCCTTGGTGACATCACGGGGCAGTCATAGCCCCCCTTTGTGACATCACAGGGCAGTCAGAGCACACCCTTGGTGACATCACAGGACAGTCAGAGTCTGCTCTTGGTGACATCACGGGGCAGTCAGAGCTAACCCTTGCCGACATCACTGGGCAGTCAGAGCCCGCCTTTAGTGACATCAGGGGGCAGTCAGAGCACACCCTTGGTGACATCATAGGGCAGTCAGAGACCCTCATTGTGACATCACAGGGCAGTCACAGCTCACGCTTGGTGACACTACGGCCCAGTCGGAGCCACCATTTGTGACATCACAGGGCAGTCAGATCCCGCCCTCTGTGACATCACGGGGCAGTCAGAGGCCCCCTTTGTGACATCACGGGGCAGTAGGAGCCCGCTCTTGGTGACCCCACGGGGCAGTCAGAGCCCGCCCTTGGTGACATCATAGGGCAGTCAGAGACCCCCATTGTGACATCACAGGGCAATCAGAGACCACGCCTTGTGATACCACAGGGTAATCAGAGGCTGCCCTTGGTGACATCACAGCGCAGTCAGAGCCCCCCTTTGTGACATCACGGGGCAGTCAGAGTCCGCTCTTGGTGACATCACGGCACAGTCAGGGCCCGACTCTTGGTGACATCACGGGACAGTCAGAGCCCGCCCTTCATGACATCACAGGGCAGTCACAGCCCCCCTTTTGTGACATCACAGGGCATTCAGAACCCGCCTTTGTGACATCACGGGGTAGTCAGAGTCTGCCCTTGGTGACATCACAAGGCAGTCAGAGCCCACCCTTGGTGACATCATGGGGCAGTCAGATCCTGCCCGCTGTGACATCACGGGGCAGTCAGAGGCCCCCTTAGTGACATCACGGGGCAGTAAGAGCCCGCCCTTGGTGACCCCACGGGGCAGTCAGAGGCCGCCCTTGGTGACATCACAGGACAGTCAGAGCCCCGTTTTGTGACAGCAGAAGGGAGTCAGAGCCCCACTATGTGACATCACAAGGCAGTCAGAGCCCCGTTTTGTGACATCACGGGGCAGTCAGAGCCCGCCCTTGGTGACATCACAGGGGAGTCAGAGCCCCAGATTGTGACATCACGGGGCAGTCAGAGTCCCCCTTTGTGACACCACGGGGCAGCCACAGCCCCTGCTTTTTGCCACCAAGGGGCAGTCAGAGCACGGCCTTGGTGACATCACAGGGCAATCACAGGCCGTGCTTGGTGACTCCACAAGGGACTCAGGGTCCGTTCTTGGTGACATCACGGGGCAGTGAGAGGCCCCCTTTGTTACATCACACAGCACTCAGAGCCCGCATCTGGTGACATCACAGGGGAGTCAGAGCCCCCCCCTTCGTGACATCACGGGGCAGTCAGAGCCCACCCTTGGTGACATCACAAGGGAGTCAGAGCCCCACTTTGTGACATCACAGGGCAGTCCCAGCTCACGCTTGGTGACGCTACGGCCCAGTCGGAGCCACCATTTGTGACATCACAGGGGAGTCAGATCCCGCCCTCTGTGACATCACGGGGCAGTCAGAGACCAGCCTTTGTGATACCACGGGGTAGTCAGAGCCTGCCCTTGGTGACATCACAGGGCAGTCAGAGCCCCCCTTTGTGACATCACAGGGGATTCAGAGCCTGTCCTTGGTGACAACACGGGGCAGTCAGAGCCCCCCTTTGTGACATCACAGGGGATTCAGAGCCTGTCCTTGGTGACAACACGGGGCAGTCAGAGCCCCACTTTGTGACATCACAGGGCATGCAGAGCCCGCCTTTTGTGACACCATGGGGCAGTCAGAGCACACCCTTGGTGAGATCACAAGGGAGTCAGAGCCCCACTTTGTGACATCACAGGGCAGTCCCAGCTCACGCTTGGTGACACTACGGCCCAGTCGGAGCCACCATCTGTGACATCACAGGGGAGTCAGATCCCACCCTCTGTGACATCACGGGGCAGTCAAAGGCTCCCTTTGTGACATCACAGGGCAGTCAGATCCCGTCCTTGGTGACATTACAGGGCAGTCAGAGCCCCGTTTTGTGACACACGGAGCAGTCAGGGCCCGACCCTTGGTGACATCACAGGGCAGTCAGAACCCGCCCTTTGTGACATCACGGGGCAGTCAGAGCACACCCTTGGTGACATCACGGGGCAGTCAGAGCCCGCCTTTATGACAACAGAGGGCAGTCAGAGCCCGCCCTTCGTGACATCACAAGGGAGTCAGAGCCCCACTTTTTGACATCACAGGGCAGTCCCAGCTCACGCTTGGTGACACTACGGCCCAGTCGGAGCCACCATTTGTGACATCACAGGGGAGTCAGATCCCGCCCTCTGTGACATCACGGGGCAGTCAAAGGCCCCCTTTGTGACATCACGGGGCAGTAGGAGCCCGCCCTTGGTGACCCCACGGGGCAGTCAGAGGCCGCCCTTGGTGACATCACAGGACAGTCAGAGCCCCATTTGTGACAGCAGAAGGGAGTCAGAGCCCCACTATGTGACATCACAAGGCAGTCAAAGCCCCGTTTTGTGACATCACGGGGCAGTCAGAGCCTGTCCTTGGTGACATCACGGGGGAATTACAGCCCCCCTTGGTGACATCACAGGGCAGTCACAGCCCCCCTTTGTGACATCACAGGGCAGTCAGAGCCCACCCTTGGTGACATCACGGGGCAGTCATAGCTCGACCCTTGGTGACATCACGGGGCAGTCATAGCCCCCCTTTGTGACATCACAGGGCAGTCAGAGCACAATCCTTGGTGACATCATAGGGCAGTCAGAGCCCCCCCTTTGTGACATCACAGGGCATTCAGAGCACACCCTTGGTGACATCATAGGGCAGTCAGAGACCCCCATTGTGACATCACAGGGCAGTCACAGCTCACGCTTGGTGACACTACGGCCCAGTCGGAGCCACCATTTGTGACATCACAGGGCAGTCAGATCCCGCCCTCTGTGACATCACGGGGCAGTCAGAGGCCCCCTTTGTGACATCACGGGGCAGTAGGAGCCCGCCCTTGGTGACCCCACGGGGCAGTCAGAGCCCGCCCTTCGTGACATCATAAGGGAGTCAGAGACCCCCATTGTGACATCACAGGGCAGTCAGAGACCACGCCTTGTGATACCCCGGGGTAGTCGTAGGCTGCCCTTGGTGACATCACAGCGCAGTCAGAGCCCCCCTTTGTGACATCACGGGGCAGTCAGAGTCCGCTCTTGGTGACATCATGGCACAGTCAGGGCCCGACTCTTGGTGACATCACGAGGCAGTCAGAACCCCGTTTTGTGACATCACGGGGCAGTCAGAGCCCGCCCTTCATGACATCACAGGGCAGTCACAGCCCCCTTTTGTGACATCACAGGGCATTCAGAACCCGCCTTTGG
This sequence comes from Fratercula arctica, assembly GCA_947846985.1. NCBI lineage: Eukaryota > Metazoa > Chordata > Aves > Charadriiformes > Alcidae > Fratercula > Fratercula arctica. The sequence continues at coordinate 1,744,486 of CANTUZ010000023.1, read as the reverse complement.
TGACACCATGGGGCAGTCAGAGCACACCCTTGGTGACATCACAAGGGAGTCAGAGCCCCACTTTGTGACATCACAGGGTGTTGCAGAATGGCTTGAGGAGCAAGGTCATGGGACAATAGAGGAGTTATGTGAGATGAGAATAGCGTAGAAGCAAGTTACAGCTCGGCGATGGGAAAGTACTAAGTAAACAAGCCATGAGAATGCAGAAGCAAGAATAAGGAGCTGACAAGAATAGGGAACTAAGGCTGAACCCTGTCGTGTGGACAGAGAGCCAATCGCAGTGAGCAGATGACTTTTATAATTAGCCAATATTCAAGCAGTGATGTAACCAGTAGCTAGATAATGAAGCGTATTCGGGCAATAAACTGAAGCTTGCTTTATCACTCACATTGAGTCGGCTGCTTGTCTTCCCTCGCTCGTCGCAACAGGGCAGTCCCAGCTCACGCTTGGTGACACTACGGCCCAGTCGGAGCCACCATTTGTGACACCACAGGGGAGTCAGATCCCGCCCTCTGTGACATCACGGGGCAGTCAGAGGCCCCCTTTGTGACATCACAGGGCAGTCAGATCCCGTCCTTGGTGACATCACAGGGCAGTCAGAGCCCCCATTTGTGACAGCAGAAGGGAGTCAGAGACCCACTATGTGACACCACAGGGCAGTCAGAGCCCAGTTTTGTGACATCACGGGGCAGTCAGAACCCGCCCTTGGTGACATCACTGGGCAGTCAGATCCCACCCTTGGTGACATCACAGGGGAGTCAGAGGCTGCCATTGGTGACATCACGGGGCAGTCAGAGCCCCCCTTTCTGACATCACGGGGTAGTCAGAGCCTGCTCTTGGTGACATCACGGCACAATCAGGGCCCGATCTTTGGTGACATCACAAGGCAGTCAGAGCCCGATCCTTGGTGACATCATAGGGCAGAGACCCCCATTGTGACATCACAGGGCAGTCAGAGACCACGCCTTGTGATACCACAGGGTAATCAGAGGCTGCCCTTGGTGACATCACAGCGCAGTCAGAGCCCCCCTTTGTGACATCACGGGGCACTCAGAGTCTGCCCTTGGTGACATCACAAGGCAGTCAGAGCCCACCCTTGGTGACATCACAGGGCAGTCAGATATCGCCCTCTGTGACATCACAGGGCAGTCAGAGCCCACCCTTGGTGACATCATAGAGGAGTCAGAGCCCCACTCTGTGACATCACAGGGCAGTCAGAGACCACCCTTTGTGATACCACGGGGTAGTCAGAGGCTGCCCTTGGTGACAACACGGGGCAGTCAGAGCCCCCCTTTGTGACATCACAGGGCATTCAGAGCATAACCCTTGCTGACATCTTAGGGCAGTCAGAGACCCCCATTGTGACATCACAGGGCAGTCACAGCTCACGCTTGGTGACACTACGGCCCAGTCGGAGCCACCATTTGTGACATCACAGGGGAGTCAGATCCCGCCCTCTGTGACATCACGGGGCAGTCAGAGCCCGCCCTTGGTGACATCACAAGGCAGTCAGAGCCCACCCTTGGTGACATCATGGGGCAGTCAGATCCCGCCCTCTGTGACATCACGGGGCAGTCAGAGGCCCCCTTAGTGACATCACGGGGCAGTATGAGCCCGCCCTTGGTGACCCCACGGGGCAGTCACAGCCCGCCCTTGGTGACATCACAGGACAGTCAGAGCCCCATTTTGTGACAGCAGAAGGGAGTCAGAGCCCCACTATGTGACATCACAAGGCAGTCAGAGCCCCGTTTTGTGACATCACGGGGCAGTCAGAGCCTGTCCTTGGTGACATCACGGGGCAATTACAGCCCCCCTTTGTGACATCATAGAGGAGTCAGAGCCCCACTCTGTGACATCACAGGGCAGTCAGAGACCACCCTTTGTGATACCACGGGGTAGTCAGAGGCTGCCCTTGGTGACATCACAGGGCAGTCAGAGCCCACCCTTGGTGACATCACGGGGCAGTCAGATCCCGCCCTCTGTGACATCACAGGGCAGTCAGAGCCCACCCTTGGTGACATCATAGAGGAGTCAGAGCCCCACTCTGTGACATCACAGGGCAGTCAGAACCCGCCCTTGGTGACATCACAGGGGAGTCAGAGCCCCAGATTGTGACATCACGCGGCAGTCAGAGTCCCCCTTTGTGACACCACGGGGCAGCCACAGCCCCTGCTTTTTGCCACCAAGGGGCAGTCAGAGCACGGCCTTGGTGACATCACAGGGCAGTCACAGGCCACGCTTGGTGACTCCACAAGGGACTCAGAGTCCGTTCTTGGTGACATTACAGGGCATTGAGAGGCCCCCTTTGTGACATCACAGAGCACACAGAGCCCGCATTTGGTGACAGCACAGGGCAGTCAGAGCCCCCCCCTTTGTGACATCACGGGGCAGTCAGACCACAACCCTTGGTGACATCATAGGGCAGTCAGAGCCCCCCCTTTGTGACATCACGGGGCAGTCAGACCACAACCCTTGGTGACATCATAGGGCAGTCAGAGACCCCTTTGTGACATCACAGGGCAGTCAGAGCACAACCCTTGGTGACATCACGGGGCAGTCAGAGCCCCCCCTTTGTGACATCACAGGGCAGTCAGAGCCCCCCCCTTTGTGACACCACAGGGCAGCCACAGGCCGCGCTTAGTGACTTCACAAGGGACTCAGAATCCGCTCTTGGTGACATCACGGGGCAGTGAGAGGCCCCCTTTGTTACATCACACAGCACTCAGAGCCCGCATCTGGTGACATCACAGGGGAGTCAGAGCCCGCCCTTGCTGACATCACAGGGCACTCAGAGCCCGAACCTTGGTGACATCACAAGGGAGTCAGAGCCCCACTCTGTGACATCACGGGGCAGTCAGAGACCAGCCTTTGTGATACCACGGGGTAGTCAGAGGCTGCCCTTGGTGACATCACAGGGCAGTCAGAGCCCCCCTTTGTGACATCACAGGGGATTCAGAGCCTGTCCTTGGTGACATCACGGGGCAGTCAGAGCCCCCCTTTATGACAACACAGGGCAGTCAGAGCCCGCCCTTCGTGACATCATAAGGGAGTCAGAGCCCCACTTTGTGACATCACAGGGCAGTCCCAGCTCACGCTTGGTGACACTACGGCCCAGTCGGAGCCACCATTTGTGACATCACAGGGGAGTCAGATCCCGCCCTCTGTGACATCATGGGGCAGTCAAAGGCCCCCTTTGTGACATCACAGGGCAGTCAGATCCCGTCCTTGGTGACATCACAGGACAGTCAGAGCCCCCATTTGTGACAGCAGAAGGGAGTCAGAGCCCCGTTTTGTGACACACAGGGCAGTCAGAGCCCCCCCTTTGTGACATCACAGGGCAGTCAGAGCCCGCCCTTGGTGACATCACAGGGCACTCAGAGCCCGAACCTTGGTGACATCATAGAGGAGTCAGAGCCCCACTCTGTGACATCACGGGGCAGTCAGAGACCAGCCTTTGTGATACCACGGGGTAGTCAGAGGCTGCCCTTGGTGACATCACGGGGCAGTCAGAGCCCCCCTTTATGACAACACAGGGCAGTCAGAGCCCGCCCTTCGTGACATCATAAGGGAGTCAGAGCCCCACTTTGTGACATCACAGGGCAGTCACAGCCCCCCTTTTGTGACAGGGCATGCAGAACCCGCCTTTTGTGACACCATGGGGCAGTCAGAGCACACCCTTGGTGAGATCACAAGGGAGTCAGAGCCCCACTTTGTGACATCACAGGGCAGTCCCAGCTCACGCTTGGTGACACTACGGCCCAGTCGGAGCCACCATTTGTGACATCACAGGAGAGTCAGATACCGCCCTCTGTGACATCACGGGGCAGTCAGAGGCCCCCTTTGTGACATCACAGGGCAGTCAGATCCCGTCCTTGGTGACATCACAGGGCAGTCAGAGCCCCCATTCTGATATCACAGGGCAGTCACAGCTCACGCTTGGTGACACTACAGCCCAGTCGGAGCCACCATCTGTGACATCACAGGGGAGTCAGATCCCACCCTCTGTGACATCACGGGGCAGTCAAAGGCTCCCTTTGTGACATCACAGGGCAGTCAGATCCCGTCCTTGGTGACATCACAGGGCAGTCAGAGCCCCGTTTTGTGACACACGGGGCAGTCAGGGCCCGACCCTTGGTGACATCACAGGGCAGTCAGAGGCCCCCTTTGTGACATCACGGGGCAGTCAGAGTCTGCTCTTGGTGACATCACAGGGCAGTCAGAGCCCGAACCTTGGTGACATCATAGAGGAGTCAGAGCCCCACTCTGTGACATCACAGGGCACTCAGAACCCGCCCTTTGTGACATCACCGGGCAGTCAGATCCCGCCCTTGGTGACATCACAGGGCTGTCACAGGACCCGTTTGGTGACCCCACGGGGCAATCTGAGCCCGCCCTTGGTGACATCATGGGGCAGTCAGAGCTAACCCTTGGCGACATCACAAGGGAGTCAGAGCCCCACTTTGAGACATCACAGGACAGTCAGAGTCCGCCCTTTGTGACATCACAGGGTAGTAAAATCCGGCCCTTGTTGACATCACAGGGCAACCAAAGCCCGCCTTTGGTGACGTCACGGGGCACTCAGAGCCCCCCTTTGGGACATCACGGCACAGGGTAACTTGATGGGCTGGGGCAAGAGGCCCTGGGCTGGGACAAGGGATGCTGGCCTGGGGTCTTTTTCTCCCTCCTGGGGTCCTGCCGCTGGAGGCAAGGTCCCTTCTTTTGATTGTGTGGCAAAGTAAGGGAAGATCGGGCAGGAGGAGCGGAAATACGCTCCAGTGACTTGCAGCTGGGGTGCTGGGAAACACACAGAGCGCACCCACTGTCGGCCAGTCTCATGCGCTTGCAAGTGGAACACCCGCGCTTGCGTAACTTGGCTAAGTCTGGGCTGCACTCGGGGACACCTTCTCCAGCCGCTGGAGAATCCTGCCCTGCTGGTGCCGATCCAAGCAGAGTGGGAAAACTGGGCCTGCTGGAACCCTGAAAGACCGGCAAGAAGAGGGAGTCTGGGCGCTGTCACTCTCTTGCTAACGAGGACTTTCTCACTAGTAAGGACTCTTGCTCTGCAGTGCCTGCAGGCCCTGCTTGCATGCCTCTGCCCGGGTGCCGTTTTGGAGATTCCCTGAGCCATGAGGTATCAAGATTAAATTTCTTCTTTGCCTTTCACGCGCAACTTTGCGGTTGGTCCTGCGTCCTGCCTGCATGGGCTCACACACTGGGCGCAGTCGGCAGTGCCAGGAAGACCCGAGCCGCGGCTGATAAAAAAGCTGGGAACCAGGGAGGCCACTCTGGTGACTGCCCCTACTTTGAGATGGCCCAGGACTGAGCGCTGGAGCCCCGGTGGCCACTTTCCTGGCTAGCCTGGCTCACCGGAGGCACGGCCTGAAATCGATGCCGGGGCGGTGATGACCCCCCAGGCAATGGAAAGGGCTACACGTGGGTTGCCATGAAGAGGCATCGCACCCCTCTGGCCAATTAGCGGGGAGAGTGGGACAGCTGTGAGCTACTGCACTTGGAGCTCTGGCCCGTGAAGTTGCTGCGTTACGCAGGAAGGTGCGGGAACTGGAAAAGAGGAGTGTACGAGATGCAAAGGTGATGGCGCAAGAAGTAATTAGTGTTGAAGCAGAGCGGTGCCGTGAGCTGCAAGATCCCGTAGAGCGGTTGGTGGCACGTCCTGTTAATTGTCCTGGGCGCCCGGCCCTGCCTGGCCCACCGTAAGAGGCAGTGCAGCCTGTGCTCCCCGGCCAAGCTGGAGAACGGGAGCACGGCGCGAGGGAGCAGCTCCGCTTCCCGGGGCTCCTGCTCCTCCTTCCCAGAGCCCTGGCCTAGGGCGGTGGCAGAGCCGGTGGAGCTCACCCGCTGGGGACCCCCTCCCCAAGCAACGCTCCCCTCTGGCACCCTGTCTGCGTCCTTGGCCTTGTCCTCATCCACAGCCTTGCCAGCATCCAGCCCCGGCAGCTCCACTCCAAGGCGCTGGGGCCACACTGGGGCCACCAGCAGCTCCAGCTGCTCCTGCTCCCCCACCCTGGGGCAGGGGCGGGAGGGGTCCTGCGAAGGGTCTTACCACAGGCCTCCTGACACCTGCTGCTGAGATGGCGGAGCGTTGGCAGGGAGCCCAGCGGGGTAGTGGGGGACAGGCGACCCTCGGGAACCACCCCTTTCCCCCCAGCTCCCTGGTAGAATCCGGGGGGTGTGGGGGAGGGGGAAAGTTGGCCCACCCCCCTCAGCTGGGGATCCCCTCCCTCCGCCTGCTGGCCGCGCTCCTCCTCGTGCAGGCCAGGACACCCTTGGCCACCTGGGCTCACGCTCAGCTTGGTGCCCACCAGCACCTTCTCTGGGCTGGTGCGGGGCCCTGCTCCTCCCCAGGGGCAGGACCTGGCCCTCGCTGCCCTTCAGGAGGTTCCTGCTGGCCCCTTTCTCCAGCCCACCCAGCTCCCCAGGCCCCAGCACACCCACTGGAGTACAACCCACCCCCACCCCCCGGTTTGCTGGGTGCCAGCGCTGCCAGCGCGCCCCACTGGGTCGGGTGCCAACTGAGTCGCTCCCCCAGCTGCAGGGTGGGAGGATGAACCACAGCACCAGGGACAGACAAAAACGTATGGGGAGAAGCCCAGGGGGGTTCCCAGCCCCACGGCCCCCGGGGACTATGGCCATACCACCCTGAGAACCCCCGATCTCGTCTGTCAAGGGTTCCTCTTCGGGGCCCAGCGCTGACACCACACGCAGGGCTGGCTGAAGCAGGGGGAGCAGCAGCAGCGTCTCCACCAGCCCTTCAGGCAGCCCCACAGCCGGGCACAGCCCCGCGGCTGCCTGGCCACGCTCCCTGTCTGTGCCTTTGCAGCGCTGGAGCATTTTATTCTTCCAGGCCTTGAAAGCGCGGACGAGCTCCCGAAAGCACTCGCCCTTGTCCGTCTGCCTGGCTGGGGGGCTGCCCCGAGGCAGGGGCTTCGCGAAGGAGTTGAGGGAGCTGTCGGAAGAGGAGATTCTGAAGCCCCGCGTTCCTCCGGAGCTCCTCGTTAGCCAGCGCACAGAGCAGGCAAAGACGGTTATCGTCCTGGAGGGGCTGGGGGGGCCGGGAGCCCGGCGGGGGTGGGTTGCCATCGAAGCTTAAGTGATAAATCCTTGGCAGGGAGGGGAGGGAGCCTTTGGGGTCCCGGAAGGGCAGGGGTAGAGGGAGCCATCGCTGCTTAGATGATAAATCGTTGGCAGGAAGGGGAGGGAGCCCAGCGAGGCCTGCGGGGACAGGCGCTGCCCCTTCGGTGGTTCCAGGCGCCGCCCCTTCGGTGGTTCCACACTTGCCCTGTAGAGGAGGAGAGAGAAGAGACCCCGCTGCACCCCGGTGGGATCCCGGGCAGCAGCCCCTCCTCGCCCGGCAGGCAGGGCCACCCTGCACAGTCCTACCATGTCCGCCCATCCCCATCTCATCCCCCCTCCGTGTCCCTCTCCCATGTTCCCACAGCTCCCATCCTGTCCTCATCCCTGTCCCGTCCCACACATCCCCCTATTTGTCCCCCTGGGTCCCCATCCATGTTCCTCCCCCCATCCGCCCCCACAACGTCCCCACCCTCGCCATGTCCCCACTGTCCCACCTCCTGCTCCTGAGGGTCCTGGCCTTCCCCGCAGCCCGCCCCGGGGCCCAAGGCAGCGAGCACCGCCCGGAGCCCAGCAGCGCGGAGGGGCAGAGCGGGAGGCAGCCGGCACCCGCAGCCCGCCCCCGGCACACCCCCACACCCCGCGCCGGGGCCTCGCCTCGCACCGGGACCCCCGCCCGCCTCTGCGCGCCCGCCGGCCCCCGCCCCTCACCTCCGCACGGACGCCCGGCCCGGCGCCCCAAGTCCAGAGCGGCGCCGGGCGGCGGCAGGAACGGCGGCGGCGGGCGGCAGGGGCTGCCCGCAGGCACGGAGCCGCCGAGGCTCCGCACGGGGCTCCCGGAGGGAAGCGCGGCCCCGGCTCGCCCCGGCCTCCTTCCAGAAGCCTCTGCCGCGCAGGCTCAGTGCAGCCGGGGGGCGGGGGCGGACACACGGGGGGGACCCGGTGGGGTCGGGGACGTTGTTGGGGCTGTGGGGGGGACACGGGGACCCTGGTGGGATGGGAGACACAGGGGACACGGTTGAGGCTGAACTACAGGAAACGGCTCCGCCGCCTTCCCCCTTCGCCCAGTTCTTCCCACGGTTTAGAAGAGAGGAACCGGGGAGCCCCAAAGTACGGGACCCCTCCCCCAACCCACCCAGACATCCCCAAATCTGCCCCAACACTCCCAAATCTCCCCCAAGACCTGCCCCCCTCCCCCAGTGCTACAAAAACCAGCATTCCTTAATCCCCAGTCCTTCATCTGACTCCACAAGTACCTGTCCCGGAAGGCTCGGGGGGGGGGGAAGAAGGGGGGGACCGAGGGTGCCCTGGGGGTCCCAATGGGTTTTAGGGGGCCACAGGGTTACCCAAGGGGTCCCAGCGGTGCCCGTGCACCCCCCCCTTTTCAGGGGTCCCAGGGGCGCCCCCCCACCCCATTTGGGGGGTACCTGGGTGTTATAAATACTCCGAGTCCGTAAGGAGTTTAATAAATGTTTATTAGATAAGAAAGCAAAAGCAGCGCTGGGCGGCCGGGGAGTCGCAGCTCCACAAAGGCTCGCAAATTCGAATGTCTCAAGCAACTCCTTTTTATCTTCTCGGGGGTGGGTTTCAGCATCCTTAGTCTCCGCCAGGTGCCCCCCTATAGATTGCCGGGTCAGCTAACATATACAAGGATCTGCACCGAGACACAAGCTCAACAAAAAAATGGGCATGAGAACGGCGTCATGGGCAGCCGCTCAAGGACATCAATCCTTCATGGCAACATTCCCCAGGTCTCATCCCTTCACCCAGATAAGGCAGTCTTCCGTAGCAACAGCACATGGCAGTATATCATATCATGACATTTACTGCTAGTATAGCAATTAAGTCTCATCGCAAGACAGGATGTCCTGCTTCACAGAGCAGGACACTTCCATTGCTTGTTTGGTGCAATAATTACCCTCCTTGTTCAGCTCTCCTGGTCATCAGCAAATTACCTGTTAGTCACCTATTGCATGGGGGCTCGGCCACGGGCTGGAAGGCTGGCGAAGTGGGGGCGGCCGGGCTGACCCGGCGGAGCCAAGCGCCCGGCCAGGCCGGCCCCGGGCATCCTGCGCTGCGGCCGGGGCTACCGCCACCTGCGGGGAGAGAGCGGGGGGTGAGGGGGGGTCAGCGGGGAATGGGGGTGCCCTGAATCAGACCTCTTCCCCCCACGGACCCCCCCCTCACACGCTCACTCCCCCAGCCCCGCCACTTCCCCCTCCGCATACCTCTTCTCTCCCGCGCGCTCCTGCCCCGGGCCCGCGCTGCTCTCGCCCTCGCCCTCTCCCTCCCCTCCACAAAATGGCGGCAGCGCCGCGCCGCACCACCCACCCTTCTCTTCCCTTCCCTCCCGCCCGCCTTTGCCCGCCACAGCCCCGCCTCCCCGTCACCTGACGCCGCGCGCAGCCGCCACCAGGCGCGGCGGGAAGGGCCGGGGCGCGAGGCGGCGGCGCTGGGGAGGGAGCTCCCCGCTCTTCTCCTCAGGCTGCGGGCGGCCCCGCACGGGCGGCTGGAGCCCCCCCTTCCCCTCCAGGAGCGGCCCCGGGCCTGGGGAGAGGCTCTCCTCAGGGAGAGCCGCCGCAACCCCCAGCCCGGCCCTCGGCAGCCTCCTGCCGGGCCGGGAGGGGCGCTTCCCGCAGGGACGGAGCCCCCGAACTACCCCCCGCCCAGCCCTGGGGTGCCCCCCCAGCCCCCTGCCAGGAGGAGGAAGCAGCTCTATAGCACTATTCTAGTGCTACTCTCCGCTATGAGCTGGCAGATGCGCCGTCCTGTCCCGCGGTATGCGGTCTGCCTCACAGTACCCAGCCTTTCCAACCAAACGCCGCGCACCATATTGACTTCCCCCCTGGCTGCAGTTCCTCCTTCCCCCTCTTTGACTTCCCACACACCAGCCTCCATTTTCCCTCCCCCCGACTGTGACACCACGGGACAATCAGAGCCCGCCCTTGGTGACATCACGTGGCAGTCAGAGCCCCCCTTTGTGACGTCACGGGGCAGTCAGAGCCCCCATTTGTGACGTCACGGGGCAGTCAGAGCCCCCCTTTCTGACATCACAGGGCAGTCAGAGCACAACACTTGGTGACATCACGGGGCAGTCAGAGCCCCCCCTTTGTGACATCACAGGGCATTCAGATCCTGCCCTTTGTGACATGACGGGGCAGTCAGAGACCACGCCTTGTGATACCACAGGGTAGTCATAGGCTGCCTTTGGTGACATCACACCGCAGTCAGAGCCCCCCTTTGTGACATAACGGGGCAGTCAGAACCCACCCTTTGTGACATCACGGGGCAGTCAGATCCCGCCCTTGGTGACATCACAGGGCAGTCAGAGTCTGCTCTTGGTGACATCACGAGGCAGACAGAACCCGCTCTTTGTGACATCACAGGGCAGTCAGAGCCCCCCTCTGTGACACCACGGGGCAGCCACAGCCCCTGCTTTTTGCCATCAGGGGGCAGTCAGAGCCCACCCTTGGTGACATCACAGGGCTGTCACAGGCCCCGCTTGGTGACTTCACAAGGGAGTCAGAGTCCGCTCTTGGTGACATCACAGGGCATTCAGAACCCACCTTTGGTGACATCATGGGGCAGTCAGAGCCCCTCCTTTGTGACATCACAGGGGAGTCATAGCCCCCCTTGTGACACCACTGGACAGCCACAGCCCCCGCTTTTTACCACCAGGGGGCAGTCAGAACCCGCCCTTTGTGACATCACGGGGCAGTCTGAGACCGCTCTTGGTGACATCACAGGGCAGTCAGAGCTCTCCATTTGTGACACCATGGGTCAGTCAGATCCCGCCCTTGGTGACATCACAGGACGGTCAGAGCCCGAACCTTGGTGACATCACAGGGCTGTCAGAGGCCCCGCTTGGTGACCCCACGGGGCAGTCTGAGCCCGCCCTTGGTGACATCACAGGGCAGTCAGAGCCCGCCTTTGGTGACGTCAGGGGGCAGTCAGAGCCCGCCCTTGGTGACATCACGGGGTTGTCAGAGACCCCCTTGGTGACATCACAGGACAGTCAGGGTCCGCCCTTGGTGATATCACAGGGCAGTCAGAGTCCCCCTTTGTGACACCATGGGGCAGCCACAGCGCCTGCTTTTTGCCACCAGGGGGCAGTCTGAGCCCGTCCTTGGTGACATCACAGGGCAGTCACAGCCTACCCTCGGTGACATCACGGGGTAGTCAGATCCCGCCCTTGTTGACATCACAGGGCAGTCAGAGCCCGCCTTTGGTGACGTCACGGGGCTGTCAGAGACCCCCTTGGTGACAACAGGGGGCAGTCACAGCCCGCCTTTTGTTACATCACAGGACAGTCAGAGCCCGCCCTTTGTGACACTACGGGGCAGTCAGAGTCCACTCTTGGTGACATCACGGCACAGTCAGGGCCTGACCCTTGGTGACATCACAGGGCACTTGAGCCCCCATTTGGGACATTACGGGGCAGTCAGATCCCGACCCTTGGTGACATCACGAGGCAGTCAGAGCCCGCCCTTGGTGACATCACGAGGCAGTCAGAACCCGCCTTTGGTGACATCACACAGCACTCAGAGCTCACATTTGGTGACATCACAGGGCAGTCAGAGACCACGCCTTGTGATACCATGGGGTAGTCATAGGCTGCCCTTGGTGACACTACGGGGCAGTCAGAGCCCGCCCTTGGTGACGTCACGGGGCAATCACAGGCTGCGCTTGGTGACTTCACAAGGGAGTCAGAGTCCGCTCTTGGTGACATCACAGGACAGTCAGAGCCCCCATTTCTGACAGCAGAAGGGAGTCAGAGCCCCACTATGTGACATCACAGGGCAGTCAGAGCCCGACCCTGGGTGACGTCACGGGGCAGTCAGAGCCCCCCTTTGTGACGTCACGGGGCAGTCAGAGCCCGACCCTTGGTGACATCACAGGGCAGTCTGAGCCCGCCCTTGGTAACGTCACAGGGCAGTCAGAGCCCGCCTTTGCTGACGTCACGGGGCAGTCAGAGTCCGCCCTTGGTGACATGACGGGGCAGTCAGAGACCACGCCTTATGATACCCCGGGGTAGTCGTAGGCTGCCCTTGGTGACATCACAGCGCAGTCAGAGCCCCTCTTTGTGACATCACGGGGCAGTCAGAGTCCGCTCTTGGTGACATCACGGCACAGACAGGGCCCGACGCTTGGTGACATCACGAGGCAGTCAGAACCCGCCCTTTGTGACATCACGGGGCAGCCAGAGCCCGCCCTTGGTGACATCACGGGGCAGTCAGAGCTTACCCTTTGTGACACCAGAGGGCAGTCCAGGCCCACCCTTTGTGACATCACTGGGCAGTCAGACTACGCTCTTCGTGACATCACGGGGCAGTCAGAGCCCCCGTTTGTGACATCACCGGATAGTCAGGGCCCACCCTTCGTGACATCATGGGGCTGTCAGAGCCCGACCTTGGTGACATCACAGGGCAGTCAGAGCCCAACCCTTGGTGACATCATGGGGTAGTCAGAGCTCCCCATTTGTGACATCACAGGGCAGTCAGAGCCCGAACCCTGGTGACATCATAGAGGAGTCAGAGCCCCACTCTGTGACATCACAGGGCAGTCAGAGACCACCCTTTGTGATACCACGGGGTAGTCAGGGTCTGCCCTTGGTGACATCACAGGGCAGTCAGGGCCCAACCCTTGGTGACACCACAGGGCAGTCAGGGCCCGCCCTTTGTGACATCACGGGGCAGTCTGAGACCGCTCTTGGTGACATCACAGGGCAGTCAGAGCTCTCCATTTGTGACACCATGGGTCAGTCAGAGCCCGCCCTTGGTGACATCACAGGGCTGTCACAGGCCCCGCTTGGTGACCCCACGGGGCAGTCTGAGCCCGCTCTTGGTGACATCACAGGGCAGTCAGAGCCCGCCTTTGGTGACATCACGGGGCAGTCAGAGCCCGCCCTTGGTGACATCACAGGGTTGTCAGAGACCCCCTTGGTGACATCACAGGACAGTCAGGGTCCGCCCTTGGTGATATCACAGGGCAGTCAGAGCCCCCCTTTGTGACACCATGGGGCAGCCACAGCGCCCGCTTTTTACCACCAGGGGGCAGTCAGAGCCCACCCTTGGTGACATCACAGGGCTGTCACAGGCCCCGCTTGGTGACCCCACGGAGCAGTCTGAGCCCGTCCTTGGTGACATCACAGGGCATTCAGAACCCGCCTTTGGTGACATCACACAGCACTCAGAGCTCACATTTGGTGACATCACAAGGGAGTTAGAGCCCCACTTTGAGACACCACAGGGCAGTCAGAGCCCGCCTTTGGTGACATCACGGGGCAGTCAGAGCCCGCCCTTGGTGACATCATAGGGCAGTCAGAGACCGCCATTGTGACATCACAGCACAGTCAGAGACCACGCCTTGTGATACCACGGGGTAGTCATAGGCTGCCCTTGGTGACGTCACAGCGTAGTCAGAGTCCCCCTTTGTGACATCACGGGGCAATCAGAGTCTGCTCTTGGTGACATCACGGCACAGTCAGGGCCCGACCCTTGGTGACATCACGAGGCAGTCAGATCCCACCTTTTGTGACACCACAGGGCAGTCAGAGCCCGCCTTTGGTGACGTCACGGGGCAATCACAGGCCGCGCTTGGTGACTTCACAAGGGAGTCAGAGTCTGCTCTTGGTGACATCACAGGACAGTCAGAGCCCCCATTTCTGACAGCAGAAGGGAGTCAGAGCCCCACTATATGACATCACAGGGCAGTCAGAGCCCGACCCTTGGTGACGTCACGGGGCAGTCAGAGCCCCCCTTTGTGACATCACGGGGCAGTCGGAGCCCCCCTTTGTGACATCACCGGACAGTCAGGGCCCACCCTTGGTGACATCACGGGGCTGTCAGAGCCCCGCTTCGTGACATCACGGGACAGTCAGAGCCCGACCTTGGTGTCGTGGTTTGGCCTCAGATGGCAACAAAGAACCACGTGTCGCTCGCCCAGCGCTTCCCGGTACAGGAAGGATCAAAAGAAAAAGGCAAAACTCTTGGGTTGAGACAAAGGCAGTTTAACAGAACAGCAAAGGGAACAAGAAAACAACAACAATACCACCGACAGAGAAATATACAGACGCGAATACGGAACCGCCGCTCCCCGCCGCTCCCCGCCGCTCCGGCCCCGGGACACGCCAGCCCGCTCCGAACCCGACTGCTCGCCCCCTCCCTCCTTTTAATCTCAGGGTGGGCGTGGCTCACATGGCATGGAATACTTAACCCTGTCCCTGCCGGAACCAGGACATTATCCACCCCTTATTCCATACCATTTTGCCACGCCCAGATCTTACAGTTTTCGGAACATGTGACTGGTGTACCCGGCGTAGCTCATGCACACAGTCCGTGGTCCGAAGATGCAGATCTTGAGGAAGTTGCTGGGCGTCAGCTCTGATCCCATCACCACTTTGCTTTACTCAACTGTTCATCAAAGTCCATCTGTCCTTAATTTGGGTGATTCTTACTGCAGTACAGCCAATAGCAATTATAGTAACGAGGACATACAGTGACAGTGTTGCACACGATTTGATTCATTGGCTATTCTCCCCCAAAATCAAGTCCCCATGAGGTACACATCGGACTTCCCCATCCTGCCGCATTACCCACCAAGTGCACCCAGGTCCTTGGGCAAAAGCAATCCCACGGATGGGTTTGCCTCTGCCTGAGGCAGGACTAACCCAGACTGTCTTCCCCAACATATTCTTCATGTGCACTACGGGGACCTTATCCCCTTCTACAGTACGTGGAAGTTTTGACTGGGCAGGGCCAGCCCGATTGGTAGATCCCCTGGTATTAACTAGCCAGGTAGCCTTTGCTAAATGTGCATCCCAATGTTTTAAGGTCCCACCACCCATTGCTCTCAGTGTAGTTTTTAACAGTCCATTGTACCGTTCTATCTTCCCAGAGGCTGGTGCATGATAGGGGATGTGATATACCCACTCAATACCATGCTCTTTGGCCCAGGTGTCTATGAGGCTGTTTCGGAAATGAGTCCCATTGTCCGACTCAATTCTCTCTGGGGTACCATGTCGCCACAGGACTTGCTTTTCAAGGCCCAGGATAGTATTCCGGGCAGTGGCATGGGGCACAGGGTATGTTTCCAGCCATCCAGTGGTTGCTTCCACCATTGTGAGCACATAGCGCTTGCCTTGACGGGTTCGTGGCAGTGTGATATAATCAATCTGCCAGGCCTCCCCATATTTATATTTCAACCATCGTCCTCCATACCAAAGAGGCTTCAAACGCTTGGCTTGCTTGATTGCAGCGCATGTCTCACATTCATGGATGACCTGTGCAATAGTGTCCATGGTCAAGTCCACCCCTCGGTCACGAGCCCATCTATATGTCGCATCTCTTCCTTGGTGGCCTGAGGTCTCATGGGCCCACCGAGCTATGAATAGTTCACCCTTACGTTGCCAATCCAGATCCACTTGAGCCACTTCAATCCTGGCAGCCCGATCCACCTGCTGGTTGTTCTGATGTTCCTCCGTGGCCCGATTCTTCGGTACGTGGGCATCTACGTGGCGTACTTTCACAACCAGATTCTCTATCCGGGCAGCAGTATCTTGCCATAGTTCAGCAGCCCAAATGGGTTTGCCTCTGCGCTGCCAGTTGCCCTGCTTCCACTGCTGTAACCATCCCCACAGAGCATTTGCCACCATCCATGAGTCAGTGTAGAGATAAAGTACTGGCCATCTTTCTCGCTCGGTGATGTCCAAAGCCGGCTGAATGGCTTTCACCTCTGCAAACTGGCTCGATTCACCTTGTCCTTCACTGGCTTCTGCAACTTGTCGTGTAGGACTCCACACAGCAGCCTTCCACTTTCGATGCTTTCCCACAATCCGGCAGGACCCATCAGTGAACAGGGCATATTGCTTCTCATTTTCTGGCAGTTTATTATATGGTGGGGCCTCTTCCGCATGCGTCACCTCCTCCTCTGGTGACATTCCAAAATCCTTGCCTTCTGGCCAGTCCATGATCACTTCCAGAATTCCTGGGCGACTGGGGTTTCCCATTCGAGTTCGCTGTGTGATCAGTGCAATCCACTTACTCCATGTAGCATCAGTTGCATGATGTGTGGTGGGGACCCTTTCTTTGAACATCCAACCCAGCACCGGCAGTCGAGGTGCTAAGAGGAGCTGCGCTTCTGTACCAACCACCTCCGAAGCAGCTCGAACCCCTTCATATGCTGCCAAGATCTCCTTTTCTGTTGGAGTGTAGCGCGCTTCGGATCCTCTGTATCCCCGACTCCAAAACCCTAGGGGTCGACCTCGGGTCTCCCCTGGTGCCTTCTGCCAGAGGCTCCAGGTAGGGCCATTCTCCCCAGCTGCGGTGTAGAGCACATTTTCACATCTTGTCCTGCCCGGACTGGCCCCAGGGCCACTGCATGGACTATTTCCTGTTTGATTTGTTCAAAAGCTTGTCGTTGCTCAGGACCCCATTTAAAATCATTCTTCTTCTGGGTTACTTGATACAGAGGGCTTACAATCAGACTGTAATCTGGGATATGCATCCTCCAAAAACCCACAATGCCTAAGAAAGCTTGTGTTTCCTTTTTGCTAGTTGGTGGAGACATAGCTGCTATTTTGTTGATCACATCCATTGGGATTTGGCGGCGTCCATCTTGCCATTTTATTCCTAAGAACTGGATCTCCTGTGCAGGTCCCTTGACCTTACTTCGCTTTATGGCAAAACCAGCTTTCAGAAGGATTCGGACTATTTTATCCCCTTTCTCAAAAACTTCTTCGGCTGTGTTTCCCCATACAATGATGTCATCAATGTACTGCAGATGTTCTGGAGCTTCACCCTGTTCCAGTGCAGTCTGGATCAGTCCATGGCAAATGGTGGGGCTGTGGTTCCACCCCTGGGGCAGTCGATTCCAGGTGTACTGGATGCCCCTCCAAGTGAAAGCAAACTGTGGCCTGCACTCTGCTGCCAAAGGGATTGAGAAAAATGCATTCGCTATATCAATCGTGGCATACCACTTGGCTGCCTTAGACTCCAGTTCATACTG
>CANTUZ010000023.1:1341378-1726892 GCA_947846985.1 Fratercula arctica | reverse complement strand
CCGAACAGGGACCCTCAGATCGGTTTTTTGGGACTGCATCTTACCAGAAAATCCAGCCGGCAACGGCGGGGGCGGGAAGAATGCGTTGATAAGGTGAGTGCTGCCCACGGCACTCGGGAAGACGAGCGCATCAAAAAAAGGGAAATCCGGCTATTGATCAGGCAGGCGGGCCGCGACGTGAGATGGGGGTCTGCAACTCAAAGAAGAAAGGCTGTAGTAAGCTCCCCAAAACCTATGCTCTCTATGAGAGGATTGAAATATGATTCGCTCTGAAGTCACTTTTAGTATGGACAAGAGAAATGGGGTCTTGTATCCCACGGTGGAGGTTGCATTCGCCAGGATCCGTGGGCTAAAATAGGGGCAGTGTTGTGGGAAGAAGTAAAGCTGGGCGCCTGAGAGAGGCAGAGGAGCAGATCCGAGACCCCACGGGAAGTGGGAGTCACCTAGATGGACCGCGTAGTATGGCGTTGCGGTATCAGCCGTGTGGAAAGGCAGCGGTATAGTTTGCTGAGCTAGCCAAAAAAATGCGTGAAAACCTTAGTGCTAGTGCTTTACATGAAACAACTATCTTGGTGCCGAGATGAGGATCGTTCAGAGATCCGCTCAGTTTTTGACCGTTTCAACATGGACTCGAACTGGAGTGAGGAAACGTGGGAACAGTGCGTCAGAGAATAAGGACGCTGGAACCTGGCAGCATTTATCGACAGGTGAAGGGACTGACTGAGGCATGCATGGAAGCAGCTGTTCCTGCCGCCGCAGCCAGGAAGGGTGTTAGGGATGCGTGGGAGAGGGAAACCGCTCATTCCTTCCAGTGACATGCCTCTAATAAAGCAGTCAGGAAAAGGCAGGTCTGGGGGAGTCTGACGGTCAATGGACATTTTCGCCGCACCGCCGCACATCTCACGCTCCGCTAACGCGTGACCGCTCCACTGGTACTCTGGGTCGACCGGAAGGCATCCATGCAGGTTACCCCGACTATCCTCAGCTATCGGAAACGTCATCATCCTCACGATGACGTTCGTACCGAAAACATTATCCACCTAATAGGATATGCGGAGCTCCGTGCGCTCTTCCGTGATCAACAGAATCTATTGCAGCAATTGCTCACGGAAATGCGAGACTTGATAAGGGTTTGAAAGCCAGGGCGCGATACGGGCGTATAAAAAGGGTCATGAGGTTATCAAGGAGGGTTGCAGGCGGTTGAGGAGAGGGTGTGTGGGGAGTCCGGGAAAGGGTGCATCCGTCTGAAACAGCAGCGAAGAGTATGGGGATGATGCACAGTGTAATGTATCAGAAAAGGGAGATAGTGTTAAGAACAGAAAAGGGAGGAGCGGGATGTTGTGTACTAGGCTAGAAGAAGCGGGAGATGGGTTATAGGATGAAAAGAGTGACTCACAATTTTGCTTGATGGATACGTGATGATTGCTTATGTTTCCTGATAGGGTGGTCCTACGATTTGGCTCAGCGGCTAAAAGTTGGGGAAGGACTTGCCAACGCAGGGAGACACTGCAACCTGACCTGCCAGAGGAATAATAGTACGTGGCGGAAACTGTATACACTGCATTACGAAACAATGCATCCTGCAGAGCAAGCTGCAAGGGGTTGCTAGAGGGGCACCACAAGTTCCCCAAATGAACCTCAGTCTTTTGAAAGGACACCCCAGTGCCAGACCCCTCAGCCTAAATAGCTCAAATCCCATTCTGAAAAACATTACCAAAAACAGAACATTAAGGAGGAGAGCCAGAAGAATCCCTTTGATTCCGCCACAATATAAATCCAGAGACTGAACGATTTCAGTCACATTTAACCCCGATAAAGCTCATGGCGCTCTCTGCTACAACTGCGGAGGAGATTTACAGCAACAGGAGACGAAATGGCGTTATCGGCGTTCCTCATTCTTAAGCCTCCTCCATTTGCGGACAGGTATACGTTGTTCTCCTTCTCAAAGCTATGCGGCGTGCGACGCGGAATCGGGGTTATTGCGTGTATGTCAGAATGGTGGGGGAGGAAGGATCGGAGCGGGCGCTTCGCTCCCGCCGCCGTTCGCCTCACCCTCACCTTCCCGTCCTCTCCCGGAGATAGAAGTGGGTTTTGTATGCTGCTGTGTAAGGGGGTGGCTGCCCACAACATTTATATCTGCCTGATCAGCATGTGGCTACGTTTGTTTGTTGCGTGTGCTCTTGTCGTTGGTGGACTCGCTTGAGCAGGTGTTGCCCGGTGTGGGTACCGTTCTCGTACATGACTAGGGTGGACACACTGTCAAGCAAAGAAGCTGTCTATAACAAGTTTAAGTAGGCGAAGGAGCGCAACCCAGGTAGATAGACCATGTGGGCCTGTAGAAGCGAGGAAGTCCTGAATATATGGGGGAGTTTTCGCCACACTGACATGCTTCACGCTCTCAAGGAAGGGCTTTAACCATGCAGGGCGTTAGATGGTTTGTTTGTTGTTTGCATAAGATCATGGTGATTGGGAAAGGGTTAAGCTAACATTATCGGATGCTCTGTAGGAAAATGAGAATTAAGGGTGAGCTCTGTGCAGCAGACTTTATGTCATGCGTAAGTGCATGAAAAACAAAAAAAAAAAGGAGAAAAAAAAAAGAGGACAAAAGAAAACGGAAGAAGAGAAATAAAAAGTAAAAGAAAAAAAGGGAACAATAAGAAGGGAAATGTGCAGTCTGAGCACACAAAGTCTGCCATATATGCACAAGACAGAAAAAAACAGAAAAGAGAAATAGACACATGATACAAGCAGTATTAGAGAAGATATGTTTTTGTTTTGTAAAATTACTTGTGTATACCCTGTGAGACTAAAATGAACACCAGCAGAAGCAGTCTCTTGAGCAGGGGTTGGAACTATGGAAAGCAATGGATGATCAGCAAGGGGATGTAAAAATATGCTCAAAAGGGAACTCGCTTGGGGTGCTGGAAACACATATATCACTAATGTTATTTCGTTTTGGGTGCTTTGCAAGAAAAAACATTCTTAGATGACATAAGTCTGTAAGGGACTCAGGGACACCTTATCTAGCATATATAAAAAAAAAACCTGACCTGAGAAATCTTGGCCTGTTGTGAGAAGATCAAAGCACAGTACCAGCAAAGAACAGGGAGTCCACCTTCGCTCTTGCTACAAGACTCTCGAGCCAAGGATTCTTGATAACAAAGGACTCTCTCGCTGCAGGGATAAATTTAGTAATCGATACTAGTACAGCTCGTTCTGGTTATGCTAGATGTAGATAGTAATTCAATATGTAACGCTGCAACACAGAGTGCTATGATTTTTTGCTTTTAGCTCCCGGACACAGTTGTCACGATTTTAAAGGACTGTGTTGTATGAATCTAAGTGACCGCTCCATGCACAGTTGCAAGAAATGCACCACTGAGCCAGCAATTGGTGGAGACCATCTGGGTGAAATCTCTGGCTGGAGGACTTGTGGGGTGGGGTTGATTGAAGAAAAATTATATCCACTTGCCTGTGTGGAAGGCATCTGTCTGTTCTGTTTTATGACTATTTGCATGTTTAATAAGCATTATACGATCAGGGCAGATGTTGCTTGCATCATACCTTGTACTGAGTAATAAACATCATGGTGATCCCAACTGTATGGGCCACAGGGTGGCAGTGTAAAGGCAATAGAGGATGCGTTCGAAGTGCGACACGACAGAGGAACTTACTAGTTGAACCAACCAGTATCATGTAGGGAAAAAGTGGATCAGTACTGTTGTGAAAAACTTTATCTGTATCCATGAGAACCAACTTTCAAAAAGAAGAAGATAAACAAGGAGGGAGACAAGGTAGTCAGGTATCAGACATCCGAAGTTAGCCAAAGTGGATCATGAGTCTGTGAGGTCGCTGTATGTGTGGGCCACGCAGCAGTGACATAGCTTGTAGTTTTCCACGCAGTCGGGGACAGGGATATATAGGGGGCTGTCTGGGCGGAGAGAGGGGGCAGACATGAAGGTGCATTTGAAGATAACAGGGAGCCCTGAATTGCTTGTGTCTGCCCACCCCCCTCCCTGGAGGTTTCCAGTTCATTAACCCAACAGCTAAGAAAGCATTACAGCACATTGTATTTGTTTATGGATACATCAAACTTTAAACTTACGCCTGATAGGACAGTGGGAGATACACTCAAAAGAGCCTGACGCATTAGAGTGAGATTTGCCACATTTTCTTCCCAAAACCAGTAAACTATGATTGATGAAAGTTAGCACGATTGATTCACAGGGCTGCGTTTGGCGCGTCAGCAGTGCTCCTGCTGCCATCATTGCTGGGGATACCCTGCGAGGCACACCTGATGAAACTTGCAATCAGACTGTTATGCACATTATAGAATTTTGGAAGTTTGCGCTATGTAAAGTTTAGTTGATCTGTTTTCTCAGCTTGTTGTAGCTAGTAACTCATATAGGTAGAGAAGGCGTGCGTTATCGACATTAGTTATAAAATTGCAATGCATTAGCAGTCATGGGAGTACCACAAAATACTGTAAAAACTGATAACAGACCAGCTAGTGTCGCATAAAATACAGGCCTCTCACAGACATGGTGTATCAAACCATGTCACCGGTATCCCTCACTCCCCAATTGGGCAAGCCATTCTGAAAGTTATTCACATACCTTAAAAACAAGCGATAAACAAAAAAGGGGGAATCATGCCGGTATGACACAGTTGATTAAGCGCAATGTATAAAGCAAATTATGTTTTAAATTTCTAAAACCTGTTCTTTGTCACCAATCCTGTCACGTGCTGTATTTTAGGCTGCTTGACACAGAAAAAAATAGTGCAAAAAAGATTAATCAAGCTTTTTGTGCATAAAAAATAAATAAAAAAGGGGGAATTGGGAGAATAGAGAGAGCTGGAATGGCTGTACAGGGACTGCCTTCCAAAGGATGGGGAATCACGGCTGGGTGCATCCATATTTAAAGATAGGTGTAATGGATTTGTCGTCGGTATTGTGTGGTGTAATGTTCCTTGTCTGTTCTATTGTTTGCAAAGAGGCGTGGAGGCATTGGTAAGAAAAATAGGGTTATAAAAGAATGCTTGCAAACTGCAGAAGTCTTGGAGTGTTCAAAAGTGTCTATTTACCTAACAAATTCGTTTTTTCAAGCTCTAGTTGGATTCTGTCGTTGTCTCAACCCTTCGAGCCTCACGTTGGGCGCCAAAAAGGACTGTCGTGGTTTGGCCTCAGATGGCAACAAAGAACCACGTGTCGCTCGCCCAGCGCTTCCCGGTACAGGAAGGATCAAAAGAAAAAGGCAAAACTCTTGGGTTGAGACAAAGGCAGTTTAACAGAACAGCAAAGGGAACAAGAAAACAACAA
Organism: Fratercula arctica; assembly: GCA_947846985.1. NCBI lineage: Eukaryota > Metazoa > Chordata > Aves > Charadriiformes > Alcidae > Fratercula > Fratercula arctica. The sequence goes on along the minus strand of CANTUZ010000023.1, from coordinate 1,721,572 downwards.
CACCACCACCGACAGAGAAATATACAGACGCGAATACGGAACCGCCGCTCCCCGCCGCTCCGGCCCCGGGACACGCCAGCCCGCTCCGAACCCGACTGCTCGCCCCCTCCCTCCTTTAACCTCAGGGTGGGCGTGGCTCACATGGCATGGAATACTTAACCCTGTCCCTGCCGGAACCAGGACACTTGGTGACATCACAGGGCACTCAGAGCCCAACCCTTGGTGACATCATGGGGCAGTCAGAGCTCCCCATTTGTGACACCACAGGGCAGTCAGAGCCCGACCTTGGTGACATCATAGAGGAGTCAGAGCCCCACTCTGTGACATCACAGGGCAGTCAGAGATCAGCCTTTGTGATACCACGGGGTAGTCAGAGTCTGCTCTTCGTGACATCACAGGGCAGTCAGAAGCCCCGCTTGGTGACCCCACGGGGCAGTCTGAGCCCGCACTTGGTGACATCACAGGGCAGTCAGAGCCCGACCCTTGGTGACATCACAAGGCAGTCAGAGCCGCCCCTTTGTGACATCACGGGGCAGCCTTAGACCACTCTTGGTGACATCACGGGGCAGTCAGAGCCCCCCCCCTTGTGACATCACAGGGAATTCAGAACCCGTCTTTGGTGACATCACACAGCACTCACAGCTCACATTTGGTGACATCACAGGGCAGTCAGAGACCACGCCTTGTGATACCACGGGGTAGTCATAGGCTGCCCTTGGTGACACTACGGGGCAGTCAGAGCCCGACCCTTGGTGACATCACGGGGCAGTTGGAGCCCCCGTTTGTGACATCACCGGACAGTCACGGCCCACCCTTGGTGACATCACGGGGCTGTCAGAGCCCCGCTTCGTGACATCACGGGACAGTCAGAGCCCAACCTTGGTGACATCACAGGGCAGTCAGAGCCCAACCCTTGGTGACATCATGGGGTAGTCAGAGCTCCCCATTTGTGACATCACAGGGCAGTCAGAGCCTGACCTTGGTGACATCACAGCGCAGTCAGAGCCCGATCCTTGGTGACATCATAGAGGAGTCAGAGCCCCACTCTGTGACATCACAGGGCAGTCAGAGACCACCCTTTGTGATACCACAGGGTAGTCAGGGTCTGCTCTTCGTGACATCACAGGGCAGTCAGAGCCCCCCTTTGTGACATGACGGGGCAGTCTGAGACCGCTCTTGGTGACATCACAGGGCAGTCAGAGCTCTCCATTTGTGACACCATGGGGCCATCAGATCCCGCCCTTGGTGACATCACAGGGCAGTCAGAGCGCGAACCTTGGTGACATCACAGGGCTGTCAGAGGCCCCGCTTGGTGACCCCACGGGGCAGTCTGAGCCCGCACTTGGTGACATCACAGGGCAGTCAGAGCCCGCCTTTGGTGACGTCAGGGGGCAGTCAGAGCCCGCCCTTGGTGACATCACGGGGTTGTCAGAGACCCCCTTGGTGACATCGCAGGACAGTCAGGGTCCGCCCTTGGTGATATCACGGGGCAGTCAGAGCCCCCCTTTGTGACACCATGGGGCAGCCACAGCGCCCGCTTTTTGCCACCAGGGGGCAGTCAGAGCCCACCCTTGGTGACATCACAGGGCTGTCACAGGCCCCGCTTGGTGACCCCACGGGGCAGTCTGAGCCCGTCCTTGGTGACATCACGGGGCAGTCACAGCCTACCCTCGGTGACATCACGGGGTAGTCAGATCCCGCCCTTGTTGACATCACAGGGCAGTCAGAGCCCGCCTTTGGTGACGTCACGGGGCAATCACAGGCCGCGCTTGGTGACATCATAGGGCAGTCAGAGACCGCCATTGTGACATCACAGCGCAGTCAGAGACCACGCCTTGTGACACCACGGGGTAGTCATAGGCTGCCCTTGGTGACATCACAGCGTAGTCAGAGTCCCCCTTTGTGACATCACGGGGCAATCAGAGTCTGCTCTTGGTGACATCACGGCACAGTCAGGGCCCGACCCTTGGTGACATCACGAGGCAGTCAGATCCCGCCTTTTGTGACACCACAGGGCAGTCAGAGCCCGCCTTTGGTGACGTCACGGGGCAATCACAGGCCGCGCTTGGTGACTTCACAAGGGAGTCAGAGTCCGCTCTTGGTGACATCACAGGGCAGTCAGAGCCCCCATTTGTGACAGCAGAAGGGAGTCACAGCCCCACTAGGTGACATCAAAGGGCAGTCAGAGCCCCGGTTTGTGACATCACGGGGCAGTCAGAGCCCGACCCTTTGTGACATCACAAGGCACTCAGACCCCCCCTTTGTGACATCACCAGGCAGTCTGAGAGCGCTCTTGGTGACATCACGGGGTAGTCAGAGCCCACCCTTTGTGATACCACGGGGTAGTCAGAGGCTGCCCTTGGTGACATCACGGGGCAGTCAGAGCCCGCCCTTGGTGACATGACGAGGCAGTCAGAGCTCGACCCTTGGTGACATCATGGGGCAGTCAGAGACCCCGATTGTGACATCACAGGGCAGTCACAGCTCACGCTTGGTGACACTACGGCCCAGTCGGAGCCACCATTTGTGACATCACAGGGGAGTCAGATCCCGCCCTCTGTGACATCACGGGGCAGTCAGAGCCCGCCCTTGGTGACATCACGGGGCAGTCAGAGCCCGCCCTTCATGACATCACAGGGCAGTCAAAGCCCGCCTTTTGTGACATCACAGGGCATTCAGAACCCGCCTTTGTGACATCACGGGGCAGTCAGAGTCTGCCCTTGGTGACATCATGGGGCAGTCAGATCCCGCCCTCTGTGACATCACGGGGCAGTCAGAGGCCCCCTTTGTGACATCACGGGGCAGTATGAGCCCGCCCTTGGTGACCCCACGGGGCAGTCACAGCCCGCCCTTGGTGACATCACAGGACAGTCAGAGCCCCATTTTGTGACAGCAGAAGGGAGTCAGAGCCCCACTATGTGACATCACAAGGCAGTCAGAGCCCCGTTTTGTGACATCACAAGGCAGTCAGAGCCTGTCCTTGGTGACATCACGGGGCAATTACAGCCCCCCTTTGTGACATCATAGAGGAGTCAGAGCCCCACTCTGTGACATCACAGGGCAGTCAGAGACCACCCTTTGTGATACCACGGGGTAGTCAGAGGCTGCCCTTGGTGACATCACAGGGCAGTCACAGCCCCCCTTTGTGACATGACAGGGCAGTCAGATCCCGCCCTTGGTGACATCACGGGGCAGTCAGATCCCGCCCTCTGTGACATCACAGGGCAGTCAGAGCCCACCCTTGGTGACATCATAGAGGAGTCAGAGCCCCACTCTGTGACATCACAGGGCAGTTAGAACCCGCCCTTGGTGACATCACAGGGGAGTCAGAGCCCCAGATTGTGACATCACGCGGCAGTCAGAGTCCCCCTTTGTGACACCACGGGGCAGCCACAGCCCCTGCTTTTTGCCACCAAGGGGCAGTCAGAGCACGGCCTTGGTGACATCACAGGGCAGTCACAGGCCGCGCTTGGTGACTCCACAAGGGACTCAGAGTCCGTTCTTGGTGACATTACAGGGCATTGAGAGGCCCCCTTTGTGACATCACAGAGCACACAGAGCCCGCATTTGGTGACAGCACAGGGCAGTCAGAGCACCCCTTTGTGACATCACGGGGCAGTCAGATCACAACCCTTGGTGACATCATAGGGCAGTCAGAGCCCCCCCTTTGTGACATCACGGGGCAGTCAGACCACAACCCTTGGTGACATCATAGGGCAGTCAGAGACCCCTTTGTGACATCACAGGGCAGTCAGAGCACACCCTTGGTGAGATCACAAGGGAGTCAGAGCCCCACTTTGTGACATCACAGGGCAGTCACAGCTCACGCTTGGTGACACTACGGCCCAGTCGGAGCCACCATTTGTGACATCACAGGAGAGTCAGATACCGCCCTCTGTGACATCACGGGGCAGTCAAAGGCCCCCTTTGTGACATCACAGGGCAGTCAGATCCCGTCCTTGGTGACATCACAGGGCAGTCAGAGCCCCGTTTTGTGACACACGGGGCAGTCAGGGCCCGACCCTTGGTGACATCACAGGGCAGTCAGAGGCCCCCTTTGTGACATCACGGGGCAGTCAGAGTCTGCTCTTGGTGACATCACAGGGCAGTCAGAGCCCGAACCTTGGTGACATCATAGAGGAGTCAGAGCCCCACTCTGTGACATCACAGGGCACTCAGAACCCGCCCTTTGTGACATCACCGGGCAGTCAGATCCCGCCCTTGGTGACATCACAGGGCTGTCACAGGACCCGTTTGGTGACCCCACGGGGCAATCTGAGCCCGCCCTTGGTGACATCATGGGGCAGTCAGAGCTAACCCTTGGCGACATCACAAGGGAGTCAGAGCCCCACTTTGAGACATCACAGGACAGTCAGAGTCCGCCCTTTGTGACATCACAGGGTAGTAAAATCCGGCCCTTGTTGACATCACAGGGCAACCAAAGCCCGCCTTTGGTGACGTCACGGGGCACTCAGAGCCCCCCTTTGGGACATCACGGCACAGGGTAACTTGATGGGCTGGGGCAAGAGGCCCTGGGCTGGGACAAGGGATGCTGGCCTGGGGTCTTTTTCTCCCTCCTGGGGTCCTGCCGCTGGAGGCAAGGTCCCTTCTTTTGATTGTGTGGCAAAGTAAGGGAAGATCGGGCAGGAGGAGCGGAAATACGCTCCAGTGACTTGCAGCTGGGGTGCTGGGAAACACACAGAGCGCACCCACTGTCAGCCAGTCTCATGCGCTTGCAAGTGGAACACCCGCGCTTGCGTAACTTGGCTAAGTCTGGGCTGCACTCGGGGACACCTTCTCCAGCCGCTGGAGAATCCTGCCCTGCTGGTGCCGATCCAAGCAGAGTGGGAAAACTGGGCCTGCTGGAACCCTGAAAGACCGGCAAGAAGAGGGAGTCTGGGCGCTGTCACTCTCTTGCTAACGAGGACTTTCTCACTAGTAAGGACTCTTGCTCTGCAGTGCCTGCAGGCCCTGCTTGCATGCCTCTGCCCGGGTGCCGTTTTGGAGATTCCCTGAGCCATGAGGTATCAAGATTAAATTTCTTCTTTGCCTTTCACGCGCAACTTTGCAGTTGGTCCTGCGTCCTGCCTGCATGGGCTCACACACTGGGCGCAGTCGGCAGTGCCAGGAAGACCCGAGCCGCGGCTGATAAAAAAGCTGGGAACCAGGGAGGCCACTCTGGTGACTGTCCCTACTTTGAGATGGCCCAGGACTGAGCGCTGGAGCCCCGGTGGCCACTTTCCTGGCTAGCCTGGCTCACCGGAGGCACGGCCTGAAATCGATGCCGGGGCGGTGATGACCCCCCAGGCAATGGAAAGGGCTACACGTGGGTTGCCATGAAGAGGCATCGCACCCCTCTGGCCAATTAGCGGGGAGAGTGGGACAGCTGTGAGCTACTGCACTTGGAGCTCTGGCCCGTGAAGTTGCTGCGTTACGCAGGAAGGTGCGGGAACTGGAAAAGAGGAGTGTACGAGATGCAAAGGTGATGGCGCAAGAAGTAATTAGTGTTGAAGCAGAGCGGTGCCGTGAGCTGCAAGATCCCGTAGAGCGGTTGGTGGCACGTCCTGTTAATTGTCCTGGGCGCCCGGCCCTGCCTGGCCCACCGTAAGAGGCAGTGCAGCCCGTGCTCCCTGGCCAAGCTGGAGAACGGGAGCACGGCGCGAGGGAGCAGCTCCGCTTCCCGGGGCTCCTGCTCCTCCTTCCCAGAGCCCTGGCCCAGGGCGGTGGCAGAGCCGGTGGAGCTCACCCGCTGGGGACCCCCTCCCCAAGCAACGCTCCCCTCTGGCACCCTGTCTGCGTCCTTGGCCTTGTCCTCATCCACAGCCTTGCCAGCATCCAGCCCCGGCAGCTCCACTCCAAGGCGCTGGGGCCACACTGGGGCCACCAGCAGCTCCAGCTGCTCCTGCTCCCCCACCCTGGGGCAGGGGCGGGAGGGGTCCTGCGAAGGGTCTTACCACAGGCCTCCTGACACCTGCTGCTGAGATGGCGGAGCGTTGGCAGGGAGCCCAGCGGGGTAGTGGGGACAGGCGACCCTCGGGAACCACCCCTTTCCCCCCAGCTCCCTGGTAGAATCCGGGGGGTGTGGGGGAGGGGGAAAGTTGGCCCACCCCCCTCAGCTGGGGATCCCCTCCCTCCGCCTGCTGGCCGCGCTCCTCCTCGTGCAGGCCAGGACACCCTTGGCCACCTGGGCTCACGCTCAGCTTGGTGCCCACCAGCACCTTCTCTGGGCTGGTGCGGGGCCCTGCTCCTCCCCAGGGGCAGGACCTGGCCCTCGCTGCCCTTCAGGAGGTTCCTGCTGGCCCCTTTCTCCAGCCCACCCAGCTCCCCAGGCCCCAGCACACCCACTGGAGTACAACCCACCCCCACCCCCCGGTTTGCTGGGTGCCAGCGCTGCCAGCGCGCCCCACTGGGTCGGGTGCCAACTGAGTCGCTCCCCCAGCTGCAGGGTGGGAGGATGAACCACAGCACCAGGGACAGACAAAAACGTATGGGGAGAAGCCCAGGGGGGTTCCCAGCCCCACGGCCCCCGGGGACTATGGCCATACCACCCTGAGAACCCCCGATCTCGTCTGTCAAGGGTTCCTCTTCGGGGCCCAGCGCTGACACCACACGCAGGGCTGGCTGAAGCAGGGGGAGCAGCAGCAGCGTCTCCACCAGCCCTTCAGGCAGCCCCACAGCCAGGCACAGCCCCGCGGCTGCCTGGCCACGCTCCCTGTCCGTGCCTTTGCAGCGCTGGAGCATTTTGTTCTTCCAGGCCTTGAAAGCGCGGACGAGCTCCCGAAAGCACTCGCCCTTGTCCATCTGCCTGGCTGGGGGGCTGCCCCGAGGCAGGGGCTTCGCGAAGGAGTTGAGGGAGCTGTCGGAAGAGGAGATTCTGAAGCCCCGCGTTCCTCCGGAGCTCCTCGTTAGCCAGCGCACAGAGCAGGCAAAGACGGTTATCGTCCTGGAGGGGCTGGGGGGGCCGGGAGCCCGGCGGGGGTGGGTTGCCATCGAAGCTTAAGTGATAAATCCTTGGCAGGGAGGGGAGGGAGCCTTTGGGGTCCCGGAAGGGCAGGGGGTAGAGGGAGCCATCGCTGCTTAGATGATAAATCGTTGGCAGGAAGGGGAGGGAGCCCAGCGAGGCCTGCGGGGACAGGCGCTGCCCCTTCGGAGGTTCCAGGTGCTGCCCCTTCAGTGGTTCCAGGCGCCGCCCCTTCGGTGGTTCCACACTTGCCCTGTAGAGGAGGAGAGAGAAGAGACCCCGCTGCACCCCGGTGGGATCCCGGGCAGCAGCCCCTCCTCGCCCGGCAGGCAGGGCCACCCTGCACAGTCCTACCATGTCCGCCCATCCCCATCTCATCCCCCCTCCATGTCCCTCTCCCATGTTCCCACAGCTCCCATCCTGTCCTCATCCCTGTCCCGTCCCACACATCCCCCTATTTGTCCCCCTGGGTCCCCATCCATGTTCCTCCCCCCATCCGCCCCCACAACGTCCCCACCCTCGCCATGTCCCCACTGTCCCACCTCCTGCTCCTGGGGGTCCTGGCCTCCCCCCCCACACCTCCTGAAGAACAACGGGGGGGGGCTCCTCTTACTCGCTTCCTGGGGGAGAGCTTGCACCCCCCTTCCCTTCCCCTGAGAGCAGTAAGCAGGGTCAATATCTTCATCGATGACACAGACAGTGGGCCCTCAGCAAGTTTGTGGATGACATCAACGCGTGTGGCACAGTCGACACGCTGTAGGGAAGGGATGCCATCCAGAGGGACCTGGACAGGCTGGAGAGGTGGGCCTGTGCAAACCTCATGAAGTTCAACAAGGCCAAGTGCAGGGTCCTGCACCTAGGTCTAGGCAACCCCCGGTATAGCACAAGCTGGGGGAAGAATGGATTGAGAGCAGCCCTGAGGAGAAAGACCTGGAGATACTGGTGGATGAAGAAATGATTATGACCCAGCAATGTGCACTCACAGCCCAGAAAGCCACCTGCATCCTGGGCTGCATCCCCAGCAGCGTGGCCAGCACGGTGAGGGAGGGGATTCTGCCCTTCTGCTCTGCTCAGGGGAGACAGACACCCCACTCTGGGGCCACCAACAGCAGAAGGACACGGAGCTGTTGGAGCGGGGCCAGAGGAGGCCCTGGAGATGCTGGGAGGGCTGGAGCCCCTCTGCTGTGAGGACAGGCTGAGAGAGCTGGGGGGGTTCAGCCTGGAGAAGAGAAGGCTCCAGGGAGACCTTCCAGCCCCTTCCAGTCCCTAATGGGGCTCCAGGAAAGATGGGGACAAACATTTTAGCAGGGCACATTGCAATGGGTAATGGTTTTAAACTAAAAGAGGGGAGATTTCAACAAGATCTGAGGAAAAAATTGTTTGCTGTGAGGATGGTGAGACACTGGCCCAGGTTGCCCAGAGAGGTGGTGGCTGCCCCATCCCTGGAAACATTCCAGGCCAGGTTGGACAGGACTCTGCACAACTTGGTCTAGTTGAAGATGTCCCTGCTCATGGGTGCAAGTTGGACTACACTGACCTTTAACCCTCCCAGCCCAAACCATCCAGTGATTCCATGAAGAGCCCAGGTACAAATCGCACACCCACCACCTTGAGCTCCCACACCAAAGGTGCCAGAGGGAAAGCTGCTGATTAGCCCTCAGCAGTGCTTTCAGTCTCACTACCACCAAGGCCCTGCACTCACCCAGACCCCTCACCCACCCCAGAGCCCAGCTGCAAAGCAGAGCCCTCCCAGCTCAGCCCCAGGTGCACAGCTCTCAGCACAGGCAGCAGTGCCAATGCAGGCAGCTGTGCACCCCACACAGTACCCCCAACCAGGCTCAAACTGGGCACCCTTCAACTGGGACCACTTCACCCCAAACCAGGACCGTGCTAAACTGGGAATCTTAGCAAAGCTGGACACCCCCAAACTGGGACCACTGCTGTCCCCTTAGCACAAAGCTCCCCGCAAACTGGGTTGCTTAAACTGGGAGCACTAGGGTCCTCCCAGACCTGGACCTTCCCTTAGTTGGACCATTGCACCTGTTCACGCTGGATCCTACTGAGGACCTGGTGTAGCTACACTGAAGGGGTCCTCAGCCCCCTCAAAACCCCAACTCCTCCCCCACCAGCCCGACACACCCCAGTAAGGGAAGAGAAGAAAGAGGGCCGCTGTGGTTTAACTCGTTTTATTTAGATTCATACAAGGTAACTGCGGCCCAGCTGGACCGTGCACGTGTGGCTGAGACCCCGTAGAAACGCAGCAGTAAGTCAGGAGCAGGGTGGGACAGGGTGAGCTGCAGCGGGGCACAGCGCCCAGGCTGCTGAAGGAATGGTCAATTGTTAAGACGAGGGTTTATGAGAGCTGCCCGCAGTCAGTAATGGTGATCTTCTTGCTTGTTTTGCCATCTTTGGAACCACAGCGTTCCATGGCCTCCACCACATTCATCCCCTCCTTGACGCGGCCAAAGACAACATGCTTGCCATCCAACCTGCAGGAGAAGCACCGGTCAGAGCTGGCACCTGCCATCCCCACGCAGGGACCTTGGCGCCAGGACTGGCGTGTCACCTCCCCACCAGGGACCCTCAGCTTGCCATCCTGCAGCCCCAAACTCACCACTCGGTCTTGGCAGTGCAGATGAAGAACTGGGAGCCATTCGTGTTGGGGCCAGCGTTGGCCATGGACAGGATGCCAGGGCCCGTGTGCTTCAGGATGAAGTTCTCATCAGGGAACTTCTCCCCATAGATGGATTTGCCGCCAGTGCCGTTGTGGCGTGTGAAGTCACCACCCTGTGAACAAGTGGCTTTTCAGGTCACAGGTGCAGGAGCAGATTCTTGAACTAGCTGTGGCAGCAGGCAGATCCACCTTCCCACCCCAAATCTGCCAGCACCCAACTCCAAAACCCACACAAGCGCCAGATCTCCTTACCCACCCACCTCCCTGCTGCAGCAGGAGCACCACACACCTGGCACATGAACCCAGGAATGATTCTGTGGAAGCAGGACCCCTTGTAGCCAAATCCCTGCTCACCAGTGCTCAGGGCACGAAAATTTTCTGCAAAGGAAGTGGAAAACCACCATGAACTGGACTCGTTTTGTCCACAGTTAAGAAGAGTGTCAGGGTTTGGTGCAGCCGCAGTGCGGCCAGCGCCGCTTTACCAACCTGCTGTCTTGGGGACCTTGTCTGCAAACAGCTGTAAAGAGAGGAGAGGTTGTTAGTGAAGTTGGGGTGAAGACCGGCCGCATGCCCAGCCTGCGGGGATCCCCCCACTCGCTGCTCAGAGCACAGGGCTTCCCTCCAGGAGGTGAATCCCGGCCATGCTTGTGGCTGCAGAATATTCCCCGCCTCATGCTTTCATCTGGAAACTCTGAACTAGCGGACACGGCATCCAAACAAGTTTAAATACGCCCCATGCCTCCCCAGCAGGGCAGAGGCGCATTCGTTCCGATGAGTGGGATTAAATTAAAAACCTCTTTGCCGGGAGCTCCCCCGGGCAGGGCGCTCGCCACCGCCCTGTGGCTCCAGGTGGGTTTTGGGCAGCAGCCGCCATCTGCGCTGCCAGGCGGGGCTCTGCGGCAGCCGCAGCGCGGCCATTCCTGGGGCGCAGCGCCCGGCCGTGCCGGGGATGCCTCACGCCGCGGCCGCCCGCCTCGCAGGGCGTTAAGCGCATTCCTTTGGCAGCGATAATCCTCGGCCATCCGCCTGCCGCCCCTCCGGAACGCGGGAGCGCAGCGGGAGCCCTAGGAGCATCCCCGAAGGGGGGAACGCGGCTCGCTCCGATGCACCGGGCGAGTCCGGGGGCTGATGGGGCGGGGGGGAGAAGAACGGGACAAAATGGAGGCGCGGGCAGCCGCGGCCCCGCCGCCGGGGCGGAGCGGAGGCTCCTGGAACGCGGGCTGGTGGAGGGGCCGGGGAGGTGGGGGCGGCGGGCCGGCAGGTGCGGGGGAGGGGAACGGCCGCGGGCGGCGGCAAGCCCTGGGCGAGCACTCACCGCCGCCGCCTCCCCAGAGAGGCCGGCCGCATCCTGCGCCCCGCGGCGGGGCCTTTGTTTCCTCCCCGCCGCCGCCGTGGCCGAGCGGCCCGGGACGCCCATACCATCCCCGGGGAGGCCGCAGCCACGTGGAGGCACCGCGGGCCCCCCGGCCGCGCAGGTGCGGCGCCCACCACCCCTCACGGCCCCGGCGAGGAAATGGCGGCAGGACCCCCCACCCCAGCGCCGCCTGCTCCCCCCCGGCCTGTCCCTCAGCCCCCCCGCCCCCACCTCGAAGGTGACGCGGCCCAGGGGCTCGCCGTTGGCGGCGATGTCGAAGAAGACGACGGGGTTGGCCATGGCGGGACCAGGGCAGCAGCAACGGCTCCGTGTAGCGGACGCGGCGCAGCAGAAGGAGAACAGCTCCGCGCCGCCGCTTATATAGGGTCGAGAAGGACCCGCCTCCACGGCGGCGCCGGCCAACGGCCGCTGGTCTTGTGGCGGAGCGGCGGGGCGGGCGGCCAATCAGCGGCGCCGCGTTTGGAAAAGCGGGGAGGAAGGGGAAGGAAAAAAGGCGGGGGCGGGGGGCGCGCGCGGGTCTGGCGGCTGGGCCGGGCGGGACGCGCATGCGCGATGCCGGCGGAGGGAGGGGGGCGGGAGGTGGGTCTCGGCCGGACCCCGCTCCCCGCCCTCCAGGACCCCCGGCCCGGGCAGGACCCCCCGCCATGCCGGCTGCCGGCAGCGCTGCCCGCCTGGCGTGATCGATGGCGGCGGACACGCTCCGCCGACCGACCGGGCCGCAGGATCCATCCAGCCCGCCCCCACTCGCCCCCCCGTCCCCGGCGTGGGGAGGTGGGGGGGGAGGGGGCGTGGGGCCGGCCCCACCACAGGGTGACAAAGTACGGAGGGGGACAAGCGTGAGCCCCGCCGAAACGAAATCCTTTAATAGGCAGCGATAAGGACGCGGTACAGGGAGCTCGGCGGCGGGGGGCCGCGGGGCGGTAGAGGGGCCGAGCCCCACAGTCCTCCCCCACCCCCCCGCCGGGGAAGCGGCGTTATGCACATTTATACAGGGGCGCAGTGCGGCCCCACAGCGACGCACTTGCCTTTAAATAGGGGGTGGGGGTCGCGGGGGGGGGCAGTAGTGTTTCTACACTATGTACAGCCTTGTGCTTCTGGGGGCGGAGGCAAGCCCGTCCGTCTGTCCGTCCCTTCAGGGAAAGCCCCCTTGTGGGGGGGTTCGCGGCTCTGCGGCGGCAGGGGCGCGCCGGTGCTTCCCCACCCCCCGGCCCCGTGGGGGGGTCCGTGTGTGGGGGGGAGGATGGCTTAGTTGTTCTCGAAGAGGGAGAGGAGGTCGTCGTTGCTGCTGGCGGGGAGGTCGGGGGGGCCCAGGTAGGAAAGCAGCTCGTCGGGGTTCGTCAGCTCGGGCAGGAGCTGCGGGGGGGCAGCGTGAGACCACCGGCCCCGCTCACAGCAGCGGGCATCCCCAACCGGCGGCGGGACGGCCAGCCCCCCCCCCCCCGCCCCGGGGTACTCACGTCGAGGGCAGGCTCGGCGCCGTCACCCGTCCCGGCCATAGCCGGAGGGAAGGCGAGGTCGGCGGGGGGGCCCGGGGGGGGCCGCGCTGGTGCGCTCCGGTGGTGCAGCGGCTGTGGCGGCTGGCTGCCCGGGGGGGTGTTGTGCAGCCCCGGCTGCACCGGGGGGTGGGAGGGCTCCATCCGCCCCGACGGGGGCAGCTGGTGGGGGTGTTGGGGGGGAAGCAGCAGTGAGACCCCCATCCTCCCCCGCGACCCCCCCAAGAACAGGTGTGGGGGCCGGGGGGGGAGGCTCCCACCCGCAGCCCAGCTGACCTGCGCGGGGGGCTTCTCGGGGGGCAGGAGGCCACCGGGGATGTCAGACTGGTAGGAGATGGGTGGGGGTCCCGGCGTGAAATCGCTCAGCGTCGGGGTACCAGGGGGGGGGAACGGCTCAGGGAACCCCCCGGGCCCTGGAAAGCTGGGACCTGCAGGAGGAAAGGAGGTGAGTGAGTGGGGTGTGGGGGGGATATGGCCAGGGCCCGTCCCCTGTGGGTTCCCCTGTACCCGGGGCACCGTAGTCAGCAGTGGCCCCCGCGGGCGGTGGCGGTGGCAGGGCCGGGAAGGGCACGGAGCCGGGCCCCAGCGCCGCGATCATCTCCATGATGTTGGGCAGCACCATGTGCGTGGGGCTGAGGGTCCGGCACCGCTTCATTGCCGGCCCCTCTGGCTCCTCCTTGATATGGACGTCGGGTTTGACCGGGACGGGCTTCCAGCTGCAGGTCGGGTCGATGGTGATCTCCTCATGCTCTGAGCTGGGGGTGGCAGGAGCGTGGGGGAGGGTCAGTTGGGGGCGGTCCGTGCCGGTGGCATAGTGCCAGTCACAGAGGGATGGAGTACTTACTTCTGGATGTAGATCAGGATGCCCAGCATGTACTGGTCCACCTCCAGCCCCTCCAGCAGAGCCGTCTTACTGCCGGCAGGGAGAGGCAGGGTGAGGGCAGGGAACCCCCACCCACAGGCAGGGAACACCCCCCCTCCCCGCAGGCAGGGAACCCGGGACGCGACCCTGTCAGCCCCCCACTCACTTGCAGACAGGACACCGCCACGTCCCCCTCTCACAGTTGAGCTGCAGGTAGGACTCCAGGTCGAAGCACTGCGGGGACAGGGTGGCAGCTGAGCCAGCAGCAGGGGGCGCAGGGGGGACAACCCCCCAGCCCCCCTCCCTACCTGTATGTGCCGGCAGTCGTGGCCCCTGGCTGGGAGCTGAATCCTCCGGAAGGTGATGGGGCACTTGAGGGACACCTTGATGGCTGTCTGCTCCACACCATCCTCGCCATTGGGCCCCGGGGTCCCTGGGATGGTGCCGCTGCTGAAGTTGCGCTTGACTGTGTTGGGGGGGAGTGAGGGGCACTGAGGGTCAGAACTGGGACGTTGGGATGGGTGTGGCAGCCGGGCATGGTGCCGCATCAACCCCATCATTCTGCAGTCCTGGACCAGCGTGTCCCCCCCACCGTGCTGGAATCCCCAGACCAGGGGGTCCTGTCCCCTGCCCATGCTGCAGCCCTGGACCAGGGTGTCCATCCCCCCTATGCCAGCGTTCTCAGACCAGCATGTGTCCCCCACCATACTGCAGACCCCGAGCAACGTGCTCCCGCCCATGCCAGAGCCCCTGAATGAGGGCATCCTCCCCCACCATGCCAGAGCCCCCAGACCAGTGTGTCATTGTCCTCCCCATGCTGGAGCCCCCCAACCAGGGTGTGTGTCCCCCCCATGCCGGAGACCCCTGGATGAGGGTGTCTTTCCCCCACCACGCTGGAGCCCCCAGACCAAAGTGTCCCCCTGACTGTGCTGCAGCCCCTGACCAGGGTGTCCCCCCAGCATGCTACAGCCCCTGGATGAGGGTGTACACCCACACTGTGCTGCAGCCCCTGACCGAGATGTCATCACCACCACCACCACCACCATGCCGGAGGCCCCGACAAGGGTGTCTGTATCCCCCCTTCCCCGTGTCCCCTGTCCCCAGGCATGCCAGCAGCAGCGCTCACTTTTGGTGATGCAGTGCTCAGCAGGGAGCAGGCGCTTCTTGATGAGACCCTGCAGCACTGAGCGCACAGAGGGCCGATGCACCAGCTGCAGGACGAAGAGGTGGGACTGCGGAGAGATGGGGGACACTGAGCGGCGGCCCCAGCTGCTGCCACCCCCACCCCCCCCTGCCAGGACCTCCCCGGTGACTCACACAGCAGCAGGCGGTGACAGTGATCTGGATGGTGTTCCTGCCGGGCTGGCAGACGTGCTTCAGGTAGAGTGGCTTGTGGGAGGTCTTGTTGTCACCGCGCTCGATGGTGAGCGGTGTGGCGTTGACGCTGACCTGGACGGAGGCCGGCCAGTTGGTGTTCATCTGGCGGTCCTCGTGGTGGTAACACTTGAACTGCAGCTCCAGGTCAGGCCTGGTGGGGCAGGGTGGGGTGTGGCTGGGGTGTGGCAGGGGGTGTGCCCGCACACGAGCTGCCACACTGGGTACCACCGTGCCATACAGCACCATGCCAAGCCACCCTGTGTGCCACCAGGCCATACCACACTGGGTGCCACGCCGAGCCACGCCATGCAGCACTGTGCTATACAGCACCATGCTGTGCCACATACCACCACGCACAGAGCACTGTCCTGTGCTGAGGCATGTCATCCATGTACCACCGCACCATATGGCACTGTGGTAAACCGCACTGGGTGCTACCATACTGCAGTGCCATGCTAAGCCATGCCATGTACCACCATGCCACACGGCACCACACCATGCCAAACACCACCATGCATCCAGCACCACGCTGTGCCAAGGCATCTGGGCGCCACTGCACCATACAGCACTGTGCTGTGTTGAACCACGCCACGTTCTGCCATGCCAAGCTGTGCTGTGCACCGTGACACAATGCGGCACTGCGCAGTGACATGCCACACTGCAGGGCGCTGCCCCGCCACGCCAAGCAGCAGTGCATCACACCGCCGTGCTGCTCTGTGCCACGTGGCACCCTGCCACGCCCCCCACCTCATCATGAGGGTCTTGTAGACAGAGTCGCGCAGCTGGAAGACGTGGTTGCTGACGGCCAGGTTGTGCTGCAGGCGGAAGGGCTCCAGCACCACACCGTCCCGCACCGGGAAGGTCAGCCGCAGCTCCTCCCCGGGCGCCGGCCCTGCGGGGACACCTCAGCAGGGACCGCACCCCACGCCCAGGCCACGCCCCGGAAAGCCCCGCCCACTGCCTCGGAGCCCACCCTGCAGGAGGCCCCGCCCCCACAAAGAGGCCTCTCTCACTCCAGGAAGCCCCTCCTGCTCTAGGAGGCCACACCCCCTGCAAGAAGCCCCTCCCCCTACAGCCACACATCACCCACACGGGAAGCCCCACCCACATAAAGCCCCGCCCACTATGCCCGAGCCCCCGCCCACTCCAGGGCACCCCACCCCGTGCAAGAAGCCCCGCCTACCAAAGCAGCCACTTCCGAGGCCCCGCCCACTGAGCCCCCACCCTTGCCGCAAGCACCTCCCACTACATGCAGCCCCGCCCCTTCGCGCGAAGCCCCACCCACTGCCTCAAACCACCCTCTCACTGGCCAAAGCCTGCGAGGCCCCTCCCACTCCCCTCCCGAAACCCCGGCAGTGGCCACGCCCCCCGTGTGAAAGCCCCGCCCTTTTCCTTGATGCCTCCCTGCAGCACGCTCCCCTTAAAGGGGCGACAGCTACGGGGCAGCCACCAGTGGCGCCTACACCCGGGCCCTGGGGCATGGGGGGGGTGTCTGCGATGTGCCACTCCCGGCAGCCCCCCCTCCCCCACCGGGGACACTTACCCGAGGGGGATGGGTGCAGGGAGGTGACGCTGGGCTTCATGTCCGTCAGGAAAGGTGACTTGACATCCTGACCCGGGGATGCATAGGGGGGGATGCCGCTGCCCGGCGTCATGGGCGGTGTGGGGTTCCCGGCCAGCGGCGAGCTGGGGTACCCCGGCAGCGACCGGCCTGGCTGCAGAGGCACCGTGCACCCTCAGCGCCTGGCCGGGACGGCATTGCCCCCCACAACCCACCCTCTGCCGAGACTCACCCCGTTAACGGCCGCCTGGCTGTAGGTGCTGAAGCCAGCACTCTGCCCATTGAACTGGTCAGCTGGCTGTGGGAGGAGGAAGGTACCCGGGGGATGGCACCAGGGGACAGCAGGCACCCATCCCCCCCCCCCATTCCCCTCGTGCCCACTGTCTCCCCTTTGGTACCTTGTAATAGGGTCCAGCGTTGCCCGAGGTGGAGAGGTACTGGCCTATGCCCTGCTGCAGCCTGTGGCCGGGGTACGAGGGGGACGGGGCAGAGGGCTGGGGGGCGCTGGGGGCGTACTGGGCACCAGCCGCAGCGTACTGCCCGCCCTGGAGGTACTGCTGCGCTGCATATCCCTGCAGGGCCCGGGGGGTCAGTGCCGGCAGGGGGGGGGATCGTGGTGGCATGCCGCAGACCCCGCCGGTGCGGATGCTCACCTCACTGGAGTATGCCCGCTTGAGGCCCTGGCGGGGGAGCTGCTGGCTTGGGGGAGGCCCGGGGTAGGTGTGCTGGGGCACCCGCTGCCCACTGTACAGGGGGCCAGCACCGGGTGTCCGCACAGGGCTCATGCTGACGGGGGAGATGCCAGAGGAAGCCATGACACCTGCCATGCCAGCTGGGCTCATGCCGGCAGGGCCACGGGGTCCAGCGTGGGGCAGGAACTGGCTGCCGAAGGGCTGCCCTGCACCCATCTGTGGCAGGGAGAGACGGGGATCATGGCGCGGCAGTGGCAGCTGGCGGCCCCCTGGCTCTGATGTGGCAGGGCTCTTACCGTGCCATACTGGCTCAGCTCCTGGCTCTGCTTCTCCTGCAGTGCTGCCACTGTCGCCGTAGCCGTGGCCGTGGCAGTGGCGGCAGCAGCAGCCACGGCGGCAGCGGCAGCCGCCTGGGTGAAGTCAGTGGGAGGCCGGCCAGCATGCGAGGGGAGCCCCATCCCACTGGGGCCACCAGGGCTACCGGTGAAGCTAGAGAGCAGAGAGACATGGAAGGGGCATGCAGTGGCCCTGTGGCAGGATGCATGTCAGGGTGGTGGGCGTGGGGATGGCCTTACCTGGCGGCGAAGCCTGTCCCACCAGGATAGCTGGTCCGGCCATAGACGCCCGGTTGCACGTAGCCCTTCCCAGTCGCTCCCTCAGCAAAGGGCTGCTGCGGCAGGAACGGTGGCGAGCTCATCCCTGAACCAGTGCCGGCCATCCCAGGCAGCAGCGGGGTGCTGGAGCTGCTCCCCCCAGGTCCCATGGGGCTGCCGAAAACCTGAGGGGGTGTGAAGTTGTGGGGGTTAGGGCAGGGGTGGCCATGGCTGGGGTGCCTAGGGTAGGGGGGTCTGAGGATGCTGGGGGGTCCCTGGGGGGGGGGGGGGCTGAGGATGCTGGGGGGGTACCTGGCTCTGGGACGTGTTGCTGACCCCCCAGACAGTGGTTACCACGGAGAGGGATCCCGCCGGCTGATTGGTGCTCGGTTGCCAAGGAACGGCCTCGTATGCAAATGAACCATCACTAGGAAGAAAAACAAATTAATTAAAATGAAGGTGGGGGGGTGGGGGGGAGGGGGAGAGATGCTCACCCGTGGGGGGTGGAGGGTTTCATGGGGTTCATGGAGTTCATCGGCGGCGGGACGGCGTCACCCTCAACCGGGGCTGCGGGGATGAAGGTGGGGGGGGATGAAGAGGACGGCAATCTCCGCCCCCTCCCCGCCGTGCCCGGGGGCGGTTGTGCCTTGTGCACGTCAGGGTGGGGCCCGGGTGGGGTGGGCTGGGGGGTGGTGGGGGAGAGCCATTTTGCTTCCCGTCCCCTGCCCGTCCCCCCCGCACTCACCGTCTCGATCGGCCCCAAAATGGCCCTGGCAGCGCCGGGCGCGCGCGGCTGCGCGGAAGCTGCGCGGGATTTTCAGCGCGCGCGGCCGCGGGAGGAGGGGGCGGGGCGAGGGGCGCGGCCCAGCCGGAGACCGCCCCGCCCGCGCGCCCCTCCCGCGCACACAATGGGGCCGCGAGATCCTGGGGATGCACCGCCCCGCCCCCGCCCCGCCAGGCGCGGGCAGTCGAGCGCCGAGCGCCGGTGGGAGTGCACGGGCGGGCACGCGACGCGCGTGTGACAGCCGGTGCGTGGCGGGGCGCGCGTGTGACAGCGTGACACGCGGATGTGACCGCGTGGGGGGTCGATGGGGCGTGGCACACCTGTGTGACAGCACGACGCGCGTGTGTGACTGCGTGGGGCGATGAGACATGACGCACATGTGTGTGACAGCGTGACAGGACTGTGTGGCTGTGCATGGTGGTGGGCTGTGGCACGTGTGTCAGCGTGTGCGGGGCGATGGGGCATGGCACATGTGTGGGGTGTGACGTGTGTGTGAGTGGGGAGGTGATGGGGCACAGCACATCTATGTGACAGCACGACACGCCTGTATGAGTGACATGCATATGTGACTGTGTGCAGGGTGAGGGGGTGTAACACACCTGTGGCAGTTAGGGTGGGACTGTGGGCTGCGTGCGAGCACACGTGTGTGTGTGTGGGCAGGGACACGGCCCCATGTGCCGGGATGACGGTGTGACACGGCAGCACTGTCACACTGGGAGGTGGCACACGCTTGTGCGAGCACCCAGGGGGCGGGAAATACCTCCTGCTTGAAGGCCCCTGGTGGCCCCCGGGACACGGTCTTTGCTGAGGCCACTCCACCACCCCCACTGGGGGTCACCCCCACCCAGGCACACAACCCCCCCGTGGGGGGACACAGCAGTCCAAGGCTGGGTATGGACAGAGGGGCCAGGGCTCCCCCGGGACAGGCACAGCTCCACGGATGCCCTGGAAGCTGGCGGGGGGGGCAGCACCCCCAGACCCACCTGGGCCCTTCCCCCCCTACCCCCGAGAGCCAGCAGCTGCAGGGCAAGTGCAACAGGAGACAGGAAGGAACTGGGAGGCGGCTGGCCCCGTGGCACTGGACGCCCCCAGAGCAGAGCCGGGGAACCAGTTCCTCCTGGGGGATGATGGAGGCGGGAAAGCTGAGGGTCTCACCCGCCCTTTGGGGGGGGGAGCAGCTCCTGGCCCCTCTGCCCCCCTGGGGTGGCTGCACCGACACTGGCCCCACGCGAGCCAGACAAGGACTCCAGGCACCAGCGTGGGGTTTGACAAGGTCTGTAGTTAAGGATCAGGGGAGGCGAGCAGGGTACAGACAGAGGGACAGACAGACGGACGGGCGCATGCTGCCGCCGCCACCTGGCGCTCAGGCCAGGTCCTTGAAGGCGTCGAGGTTGAAGGCTGTGTCGAGGAGCCGCTGCAGCTCCGTCAGGTGGGTTTTCTTGTTGCCAGTGGCGGGGGCAGCTGCCGGCTCCCGCCCTGCATACCTGCGGGGAGAAGAAAGGGGTGATGGGGTGAGAAGAAAGAAGGTGCAGGGATGCCTCCCCCTGCATCACAGCCACCCCTCAAGTCCCTACCAGACAGGCTTGGCGCGGTTGATGGTGGTGCGAAGCCGGGGTTTGACGTAGTCGTAGTAGCCCTGGTTCTTGTGCTCCTCCTGGCACCACACCAGCTCGGCCGCCGGGTACTTCTCAGCTTCCCGCTGGAGCAGGTCGAAGGGGAAGGGGGAGAGCTGTGGGGTAGACGGAGTGGTGTCACAGCAGTGTCACAGGGGCCACATCACCGCTGGCCCGCGGGGTCGGAGGCAGCTGGATCCTGCTCACCTGCTCCACCCTGGTGATGGCCACGTCAGCCTCCATCTGCCGGGCCTTGCGCTCACGGGTCAGGTCATAATAGACCTTTCCTGTGCAGAACAGCACCCGCTTCACTCGCTCAGGGCTCTGGGCTGCAGGGCCGCCATCAGGGATGACGCGGAGGAAGTGAGTGCCTGCAGGGGAGAGGATGGCACCATCACCCTGCCCCCTTGTCCCCTGCCAGCGCCCCCAGCACCCTGGCCTGGGCAGGCAAACCTGAGAGGCAGAGCCAGACCAGCTGGAACTGGCTCTGGCTCCCAGTACAAACCATCATACCACTGTGTGACTCTCTCAGGGCTGCCAAACACTGGCAGTGCCACTCCAGTGGGAAGCGGCTGCCGATGGAGCCACATTTCCCCGGGTTGCCAGACTCAGCACTAACGAGGGGTAGCTGCAACTCCCCGGGTATGTGGCTGCAGCTGGCACACCCCAGCCATGGTGCTGGAGGGGAGTGGAGAGGGAGGCAGGCAGCCTGTGTGCCGTGACAGCACAAAGCTCCCCGCACAGGCTGTCTGCGATGCCCCGATGCCAGTGGCGTCAGCCGCGCTTGGCTACTCCAGCGTGGGGAGGCTGCTGCCAGGCGGACTTCACCCAAGGCAGCCGGATCCTGCCCTTCA
This sequence comes from Fratercula arctica, assembly GCA_947846985.1. Taxonomy (NCBI): domain Eukaryota; kingdom Metazoa; phylum Chordata; class Aves; order Charadriiformes; family Alcidae; genus Fratercula; species Fratercula arctica. The sequence continues at coordinate 1,700,733 of CANTUZ010000023.1, read as the reverse complement.
CCCTTCATCCCGCGTTGCAGGGGGGGAACAAACACCTCTGCACCACTCGTACCTGGCAGCATGTCATCGAAGCTGGAACGGGCTTCGGGGTGGCGCAGCAGCGACTTTGGAGTGAATATTATCAGCTAGAGGGGGGAGCAGAGGCAGAGCAAGGCGGTCAGCCTCACCAGAAACACCTCCCTTGCAAGCAAAGGCTGGAGCACCGACCTGCCCACCCCACCCTGCCCCAGCACAGCAGCAGCCGCCAGAGATTTGCTCCATGCTCTGCCAGACTGGGCACTGGTTTCCCACAGCACCAGCTTTCCCAGTACGGGTTTCCCCTGGGAAGGACGCTGAGGTGCTGCCCGGGACCTGCCTGCCCCACAGCACCACGTTATTTACTGATCCCCACTGGCCCCAACGCCTCTGACCTCCTCGCGGTGCGCAGGAAGGGGTTGCAGCCACCCCAGCTGGCAGGAGCCGGCCGGCATCACAGCACGTACCGAGCCAACCCCAAGCACCAAGAGGTCCTTGGCACGGGCAAAGACAAACTGCCTGTGTTTGCTGCTGAGGTGCAAGAACAAGCCCGCCCTGAGTCCCATCGCCAGGCCGGGCAGGGATGCTGGGCTGCCCTGCCCTGGCACTGAACCAGGCACAGAACCGCCGGCACTGACCGGTTTGCGGAAAGGCAAGAGGATCTGGCGCCGGAGGACATGGAAGAAGTTGGCCGGAGTGGAGCAGTTCACAACAATCCAGTTGCAGTCGTAGAGCTGGCGCACGTCAAAGTCATCCAGTTTCTGCCTCAGCAAGCACAGCCGAGGGGATTTCAAGAAACACAAGGTGCCTCTTGGCCTCGCAGCTCCGGCAGCAGGGAGAAGAGCGCTTCCCCCCGCCCTCCTTCCCTCCCTCCCTCCTCTCCCTTGCCAGAGCACACGGAGACCCACAGAGATCCGGAGAGGCTGCAGATCTGTGCCTCCCACCTTGGGGCACCCAGCACCCCCCTCCCACACGACTTTTGGGGCCACCTCTGCCTTACACTGTGCAGCAGCCCAGGGGCAGCAGAGGTGCAGCCTCGGCACTGGGTTCAGCCCCTTCCCCCAAACCCTCCTGGCTGCAGCATGAGCCCAGGGCGTCCCACGCCTCCTGCCACCGGCTCCCGACACCCGCCCCGACTACAGCGCTGTGCTGAGCCCGCCCGGCTGTAATTGCCCCCCCGCCCCATGGCAAGGCAGCAGTCAGATCCAGGACACAGGAGGGCCGGGCTGAGCTCAGCGCAGCCGCCACTCACAGGGAAGACGTCAGGATCATCATTGCACATCTGTAAGAATCGCTCCGGGCGGGCAGAGGAGTGCTCGGGACCCTGCGGGGACCAAGCCGAGGGCAGAGTGAGCGGGGGGGCAAGGCCACTGCGAGGAGCCGATGTTTGGCATGGTCACGCCGTGAGCAGTGCTACCGGCTGCCACTGCCCTCGGCTCTGCTGCTGGTGCAGGCCAGGCAACGGGCACCCCTGGGCACCCATGAGCTGGGGAGGTCCTTACCATGCCCTCCATGCCATGGGGAAGCAGCAGGACGATGCCGTTCTGCCTGACCCACTTGGCCTGCCCAGGACAGATGAACTGGTCGATTATGCACTGAGCAGTGTTGTGGAAGTCCCCGAATTGGGCTTCCCAAAGCACTAGGGCGTTGGGGCTGGCCATGGCAAAGCCCAGCTCGAATCCTGAGGGATGGGAGAGAAGCGAGTGGGTTATCCTCCCAGAGCGGGCTCACCCACCCTGGGCAGCGGGGACAGACCTCCTCACTCACCGAGGACGCCGTACTCCGACAGAGAGCTGTTGCAGACGGTGTAAGGAGCCTGGTTGGGCCAGAGGTGATTCATGGGGATACAGGTCCTCTTGTCCACGTTCTGATCATGCAGGACGTGGTGGCGATGGCTGGAAGAGGAGAAAGTGTTACTCCATCGTCACCCCTTGGATCCCTTCTGGAAAGCCTGGAATCACCTTTACGACCACCAAAAGCACGGCTTTACCTGAATGTCCCCCTCTCAACGTCCTGGCCACTCAGGCGGATGTGGATGCCCTCTTTGAGCAGGGAGCCGAACGCCATGTACTCTGCCAGGGCCCAGTCCACCGTCCGGTTCTTCACCATCTCCCCACGGGTTTTCAGAATACGGCTCAAACCTGCCGGGACAGTAGCTGGTTCGTAGCTGGCGCGGGAGGGAGCTCCAGTGACACTGTGTTTGTCCCTCAACCTGCCCACGGACTGACAGACTGCAAATGCCCAGAAGCAGAGGAACAGATCCACCTCTGCCCGAGGGATGAACCAGGGACAAGGAAATCAGGACTGCAAGGAAAGGATCAGCCCTGAAGAAGAGCTATTCCATAGTTCACTTCCTTAACCACAGCTCCCTCATGATCTAATTCTCATAGACTCACAGAGTGGTTTGTGTTGGAAGGGAACTTCAGGGGTCACCTAGTCCAAGCCCCCCACCATCAGCAGGGACGCCTTCCACTAGACCAGGCTGCTCAAAGCCCCCTCCAACCTGACTTTGAACACTTCTAATGATGGAGCATCCACAGCTTCTCTGGGCAACCTGCTCCAGTGTCTCACCACCCTCACTGTAAAACATTTCTTCCTTCTGTCCAATCTAGACCTACCCTCTTTCACCTTAATCCCCATCTCCTGTCACTACAGGCCCTGGTAAAAAGTCTCTCTGCACCTTTCTTATCAGCCCCCTTTAAATACCGAAAGGCCGCAGTAAGGTCTCCCTGGAGCCTTCTCTTCTCCAGGCTGAACACCACCAACTCTCTCGGCCTTTCTGCTCAGGAGAGCTTTTCCAGCCCTGGGATCATTTTTGTGGCCTCCTCTGGACCCACTCCAACAGGTCCATGTCTTTCTTGCGCTTGGGACCCCAGAGCTGGACACAGTGCTCCAGGCGGGGTCTCAGAACAGAGAGGAGGGGCAGAATCCCTTCCTTTGGCCGTGCAAATTGAAGGACTCTAACAGGTCCCTTGCTTCCAGGCTACGTTCAAGCCCTATCCCACATCTCTGAAACAAACGCCCAGTCTGGCATAGCTTCCACAAGCTCCTACCTCCATGGATAGTGAAATCCTCCACTGGCACTGAGCTGGCCACTTGACCAATGTGCGTCAAGTCCTCTTCATTCAGACCAGTGGAAGGGCAGGTCATGCTCCGGGGCTGACCATCCAGAGTGAAGAAACCTGCAGGAGGAGGAGCAGTCCACCACGTTGCAGAAGCCATACCCAGCTCCATGTGAAGACCTCAGGTCACAGACACCCTCAAGCAAGGGTGGGGATGCCAGGAGCCAAGAGCACCACCCCACCTCCCCACCAGGGTGACTTACTAGAAAATAGCTGCCACGGCTCCAGAGAAGCCAGGCTCTTTGCTAGGGACCTCCAGAACATTGCTAATGACTTACCAGGCCAGGGTGAATCCAGCCAGTGCTTGATGTGCAAGATCTTTTCATCCTTGGATCTCGCATGGGCCTCCTCACAGATCTTATCGTACTTGGCAATTTCCTCCTGAAAGGCAGAACCAGGGGACAGAAAAGCATTAGCGAGGGGTCTCCAAACAACAGTGCCGAGCCTGGGGTCCTTGGCACGAGCTTGCAAGGGTGCTGGAGCGCACAGCTGGCCCCCACAGCAGGGGAGCCCCAGGGCTGTGCAGCTCAGCCTTAGAGAGCAGAGCTGTCGGCAGGAGGCCCCAGTCTCCCAAGGGACAGCTCTGCTGCCATCTGAACCAACAACTTGATTTCAACCCTAAAGATGTCGCAAAGTGGTACCAGGGCAAGGAAGAGCCAGCAGAGCTGCTGCTACACTTGCTGCTGGGGTGGCAGAGCCAGGGCAGGGGACCTGCCCCAGATACCCCCAGGCCACAGCAAGTGCAAGTGCTGCAGAGCCCAACTCCCAGCTGTGCTGCAGTGGCCCAGCACTATATGGCCTGTGCTGCACCGATCATGGGGCAATCCTTGAACTAGATGTTCCTGCACTGTTTGGAGTTGGCACAGTTCAAGGACGAGCCTTGGCTCCTAACCCATCACTGCCAGGACTGCAGCACCCGCCCAACCCTAGCGCAGCTCTGCCACCTTTAGGTGACAAGCACAAGCAGAAACAGGTCCCGTCACATCGTCCACGCTCGTGTGTGAACGAAACACCAGTTTTTCCTGGAGATGTCGCCTGCAGTTTTCCTCCCAGGCCCCAAGGGACAGTACCTCGTACTCCGGCTGATTTACCACCCCCTGGGAAATCAGCAGCTCTGCATATTTCTGCAGCACTGGTTTCTGTTTCCGGATCTGTTTGTACATCAGAGGTTGCGTGAACATGGGTTCATCCATCTCATTGTGACCATTGCGCCTGTAACAAACCTGCCGGGGAAGGGAAAGAGCCTTTGAAAACAGCCGCTTGCAATCCACGGCTCCAAAAACCGTCAGACGTACCTGGGTCTCTGTGCTAGGGAGGGTCTGAAACAGCCCAGGAGGGACCCGAGCGTGTCCTCCTCCATGTCGGAGGTGAGGGCAGGCTCCATACAGAGACAATGTCACCTCTCCAAGTGCTATTACAGCCTCATTGCCTTGCTTTACAGCACCTCCTCCCTCCCCTCACATCAAAATGGACACAAAAGCCCTGAAGAGAAACCTCAGCTTTCAGAAAATACAACCCAAGAGGTACTGTCGAGCACCCACAGAGAGCTGCAGCTTTAGGATAAAGCCTCGTGCCATGTTTCTTACCAAATCCACCACCACGTCCTTATGGAAGGTGCTTCGCCACTCTGCTGCCACATTGCACACGTACACAACGGCCTCCGGGTCATCTGCGTTGACATGGAAAATGGGCGCGTTCACCACGCGGGCAACATCGGTTGGGTATGGAGAGGAGCGGGCCATCCGGGGGTCTGTTGTGAAGCCAATCTGTAGTGGGTGAGAGGGAGCAGCACCAGCACAGTGGTAAGGATTTGGAAAGCGGCACATACAGCTTTCAGGGCAGCTTGGCTGCCGTGGCTGAGCTGGGGGTTCCTTCATGGCTGCACCACTCAGTCGTAGCACAACCTGCCTGTCTCCTGCACCTCGGGCACTGCAGCTCATCCTGGTCCCTGCGCCTGGGCTGTCATCCCTCTGCACCCACAGGGATGGGCTGGTCCCAGTGAAATGACTCTGGTTTATGCGGGGACAGAACGGAGCAGTCCTGTGTGATCTCACACGCCGAGCATTAGGTTGCACCACCTTTGTGCCAGGCTGAACTCAAAAACTGCTACTGTTGAGCAGCTGGGTATAAAGTACCCCCTGCTGACCCCAGGATTATGGCTCATGCCAGGGCCATTGGCTGGGAAACAGCTACTGCCTGCTGCCAGCTACCACCCAGATCTGAGCCTGCAGAAGCTGGTCTGTGAGGGACCCCACGGACGCAGGGGATTTGCTCCTCACCTGGTTGTTCACCACGACGTGGACGGTGCCGTGGGTGGTGTAGGAGGGCAGGTCGCTCAAGTGGAAGGTCTCATACACAATACCCTGCCCAGCGAAAGCGGCGTCTCCGTGCAGGAGGATGGACATCACCTGTGAGATGTGAAGCCACGGCAGTCAGCAGGGGCTCTGTGGGGATGGCGGGCAGGGGCAGCCACCAGGAAAGGGCCCAAGTCTCATTCCCGTGAGCCTTCCGCATGCCAGAAAGTACACGGAGCATCTCATCAGCACATCCAATGCTTTTCAAGGGATCAAAGTGGAACTGGCCACGGCTGGCACAATCACCAGGGAGAAGGCTGCGGCCACCAGTTCTCCCCCGAGCAAGGGCAGCACGCTCAGGCACCTCAACTGGGCAGCGGGATGGCACCCAGCACACAGTGGCTGGGAGGCGAGTCCCATTCCCAAACACACACATCCCAAAGCAAAGCCTTTTTCTAACTGTGGGAAGATGAGAAAAATGCCTCTTCCCCCCAGCACTTTCACCCCAGAAGATCTTTGGTCACAGAGCCAGAACAGGAGCTCACTCCGACTTCAGTGACATCATTTTGCTACCGTACCCAGGGGCTGGCTGAGGACACCACCTGTCAGACAAGGACAGAGTTTGTCTATTTATGTCCAGCCCTTGGGGTGTAGAAGGAGGGGAAGCACTTTTGATCTCACCCTTCCACTTCTTGGTGTTGGAGACAGGTCTGCGATGAATCAGACCGCAAATACACCCCACCCACACCAGCCCGTTCCCCACCTGCTCTCCCACCCAGGTGTGCAGAGCTGCCTCCTGCTGCCGGCTCCAGCTTTCCCAGCCTCAGGAACGGTTACCCCTGGCCAACTGAGATCCTTCAGCTTGAGGCTCCTACTGCTGAGGATCCCAAGCTGTGCTTCTCCGGTTGGCTTTCAGGAGCGCCCCTCATTTCCCTGCTTTCCAGCCAGGGGTTCAGGCATCTGCTGCTCCACACAGCCCGGCTGAGCCAGTCGTTCAGAGGTGGAGGAAGTGGCAATGGGAGCTCAGGGTAGGTGAGTCCCTAACAAAGTTATCCCAAAGACAGCGGGGAAGGATGGGGGAGTTAGGGTGATAGCAGGGTAACAGGGGAAGGAGCACGGCAACAAAAACCAGCTGGGTTTCTTTACTTTCCCACCAGTCTGCCTCCCACCAAACCCCATCCAGCCTAGGCCACTCCACTACGGGCATCTCAGCACCACTCACCTTCTTCCCTTCTGTGTCCCCGCAGTAAAACTGCTCCGCTTTAGTCTTGCCTTGAACAACGGGATCAGCTGCCTCCAAGTGAGAAGGATTTGCCACCAAGGAAAGAGTGATGTTCCTGTCAGTGACGCGGTTAATCCGCCGGTGGTACATTCCCAGGTGGTACTTCACATCACCAGAGCCCTGAAGGAGGGCAGGGGAGGGGAGAGGAGAGTCACCCCTAGGAACATGAGAGCTTTTGGGGCACAGAAGGAGACCTGAGACAGAGCGGTGCTGACCCCAGCAGCTGGGCAAGGGGAGCATTTTCTGGAGGCACTGGCAGAAAGCAGCAGGCACTCACTTTAGGAGCTGACCTGGCACCAGCAGAGCAAAAGTAGCCTGTTCCACATGCCAAACCACCAACAAACCTCAGACACGCATCAAGCCCATTTAGGTAAGGTTGTAGGTGCAGGGGAAGAAGCAAGTGTGGTGGGTTTGGGGAAGACACTGGAAAACAGAGCTGGGATAACGCTTACCCAAGCTCTGCCCACACTGTGGCAGTACAGCTGTTCCAGGCAGCACTCACAACACTCTGTAGTTCCCAGGCAGGGCACCTCAAAGCCTCAGGCTGATGGGTTCTCACCTCAAAACCCCACCTGAAGGGCACAGCAGGATAAAGCCAGCCCAGCCCAGCTTTCTGAAAGCCAAATCATCCCTGATGATGATGCTGGAAGCTTTGGAGCACAACAGAGCATGTGGCACAAGAAATTCGAGCCTCAGAGCTTTTGGAGCTGCTTTAGGGACCCTGTATGGGGACGAAGGGCGGCTGCAAGAGCACAAGCTGACCTCTGCTCCTGGCCGCCTTCCCCTCACCTTGTTGTTCACCCCACGGCTGCTTTACGCCCATGGAGAGCCACTGACCGCCAAGCCTGCACTGGAGACACCAGCACCAGCCAGGGCACGCGTCACCCCCCCAGGAAAGGAAAGGGCACACCAGCACTGGCACCAACATGAAGGCTTCAGTCACACGAGCGTGCATGCAACATGGAAATCCTTGCGATGCCAAAGTCAGCGAGTGACACAAGCAGTGGAAAAATCCAGCTCACTCTGCATGGCCACAGCCTCTGGGGACCACACGGGGATAGGCGACAGAACGCGCTATGGGCAGAGGAGGAGACTCACTTCATCAGCAGCCTCCAGCTTGGAGTCAAACTGGCAGAAGATCTGCTCCAGCTCTTTCCTGATCACGTTGGCGAGAACATTGAGGCGTCCCCTGCAAAAGCCGGACCATTGTTGGCAACCAGCAGTACCAGCCTGGCATCGAGTGCCGACAGTGACCTGCCATCCCCCCCGTCACGCAGAGGCAATGCAACAGCCCCACACCTCCAGCAATGGCTGTAGGGTCACCTGGGGAGGGGGCTCTGCGGTTTCACCCGAGCAGACTCCAGACCCCTCAGCTCAGGGATGGACCAGCTGCTGCCATATCCCGACAGCTGCCCCGGAGCGGGCAGGCCGAATCCTGCTCTGGGATTCAAGCTCTGCCGGTTGAGCCACCACCCCTCTCCAGATGAATTTACAAATGAGCTGAAGCTGGAAACACTGTGATGCGTAGAGAGCAGCCAAGGTCTGAGCTCTCCAGCTAAGGTTCACCACTAGCCAAGACCAGTTAAGTGATGGCAGAAAACCCTTTGTCCTTCAGTACCAAACCCCAGCAGCGTCCCCCTTTCCTGCGCCCCAAGCGCCACTGAGGAGAAGCAGGGTTACCTGTGGGGCATCCCCATGATAACATAATCCACTCCCTTCTCACTCGACTTATCAATAATGGTCTTTAAGGCTGGGATCAGCACTTCACAGCCCTCCAGACCGAAACGCTTCTCAGAAGACCATTTCCGATGGAGGAACTCCTCAAACCTGGAAGGTAAAGGATGAGAGGGATCAGTGACAGGGCTACAGCTGAGGGCAGAAACCAAAGAAAGGATGGGCACCACGCTGAGGGAGCCACAGCACCAAGTGATGCTTAAGAAGACATCATGCTGCAGACCGACAGCCTTCCCGGTCACCCAGTCCCCTCCTGCAGAGCCCAGCTGGCTGATGCACCCTCAACAGTGTGCTACACTTAAACCTTATTTTTAAACCTTTTCTTCCATGTTTTCAGGCTCTTTGCCAGCACTTGAGCCTGACAGCCCTGCAGCTCACTGGCATCACCCTGCTGATTAAGCCGAGCGCAACAGATGATGTCAAGATGTAACTCAGGTGGTGACTGCATCACTCTGGCTGTGAGCAAACCACCCCAGCAGCAAGGGAAGATAAGGGGAAGGTAAGACCCCCCCAGGGTACCTGGTAGAGCGGACCAGCCTGGCCAGCAGCGTGCGTTTCTCTTCGTTGGTGAACTGCATGATGCCCGGGGTCTCAAACTTCTGACGGATCCACTGGCACTGCTCCAGGTCGTTGATAAACATGAACTCCACACCAATGTGCTGGCAGTATGCCATCTGCCCCAACAGGAGAAGGCCCATGAGACAACAGCCAGGGCTTTAACACCTCCTCACCCCCACAACAACACACACACAGCACCATATCGGACCAGGGACTCTTTTATTCCCCTCTTTAACCTTTCAGCAAGATGAAGAGCCCTCCTGCACCAGCAGAGATGCAAACCCTCCTGTCTGGCAGCCGCACCGTGCTGCCCAACCACCACCAAGCGCTGCCTGCACACAGGCAAGCGCTGCCTGTGATGGCAGACGGGGGGGACCCATGAGCAGCGCCCGGCAGCCAGCCCTATTTTGGGAGTCCGGTTTGAGCTATTTTACCGGGAGAGGGGATGCTGCAGAGGACCTCGGACCCTGCACATGACCCAGCATCAAAATGTTTAATTCCCTTTTCCTGAGGGGCCCAGGATCAGACCCTCAAGTCCTTTATATCCACCATCCATCCTGGAGGGGAGATTTTCCCTCAGTGGCATCAGCTGTGACCAGGTCCACAAACCCACTTCATATGGCAGGGAGAGAATCAGCAAAACAACCTCCCCCAACAAATAAGGAGCCTGTTCTTGCAGCACATCTAAGATGTTGATGCAGCTTTGCTTCTCCCAAGGTCAACCTGTCTTGGCAGAGACAATCTGAGCGAGCCTAGAGCGTGCCTGGGAGGCATCTGCATTCTCAGATCAGGCAGAGCAGGGTATGAAATGTGCCAGAAAAGGGGAACCGGCTGCAAGAGCTGGAAGCCCCAGCCCCAGGATGGAGCTGCTACTGCACTGAGACCCTCCAAAGGGCCACCACGCAGGACAGCAGCACTATGGAGGGGAGTATCACCTGCCTCCAGCCTGCTCCTGCTTTAAACTGGAAAATATAGCTGAAGAGGTTTCCAAAAATGCAATGTTTAGTTGCTTGGGGTTTGCTCCACCTTGGGTGGACCAAACGTGTTGCCCCAGTGCAGCGTGAAGCTGGAGGTGATCAGAGATGACCAGGTTAACACAGGGCAGCTGCTATGAGTGGGGCAAGCGCCAAGGAGCAGCTCCCAACCTGAAAAGCTTAAAATCTGCAGGTTGGGGCAGGGTGTGGCCAGCAGCAGGGCCCAGGACCTCCAAAAAGCAACTGCTCTGCCCCCACTCCGGGCTGCAAACAGGTCTCGCACAGCCCTCCCTGCCTTCCTCACCTCCAGCCGACGGATGATTTCCCGGAGCGGAAGAGCCGATTCATTTCCACCGATGAAAGTGGTTGTGGGCAAGTGGAAGACCTTGTCGAGGTCAGATTCATCCAGCCCATAAAAGCCTGCAGGATTTTTCATGGGTGGGACAAGCGAAAGCAAGAGAGAGAAGGAAGGAAGGAGGACGGGGTGACACCGTCACACAGGGAGCGGGTGCGGTTGGGAGAGGTGGGGAAGGGACAAAAAAAAGCAGCATAAAACCAAAAATAAGCATGAAGGAGGTTTATATGGATAAAAAACCAAGCCGTAATTAAACAAAAAGACATTAAGCACAGAACAACAAGGTTATTATGAAAGGTAGCCCAGGAAATGAAACACAAAGCAATATATATATGCATGTAAATTGGTAATTAAAATCCAGGGTGAGAGTCAGGAAGTTTGTAGCCCCAGGAATGCAAAAAATACACCACAAATTATAACAGAAGGGAGAGAAAAGAAACAGAGGAATTGAGGAGTCACTGAGCACAATGGAGATGTCACCACATGATGGGAATTAAAAATGAAGAGCCAAAGTGGAGAAGGAAATGGTTAAAACAGACGAACCCCAAAGAGGGAGAGAAAGAGAAGCAAGAGAGAAAATGACATCAGGGCTCTGCGACGGACTCTCCTGAATAGCTCAGCCCGGGATCGGGGCAGCCAGCCGGCCCCTCCAAGGTTTTGCTGCCCAGATACCCCCGCCCAATTAGCAGCCTTTTAAGTAGGGGTTTAGCCTAGCTCTGCTCAGCAAACCCCCTCCTTTTTGGTGCTGGCACCCTGTGGTTCATAGACGGCTCCTACTTACGGCACACAGGGCTGCGGGTAGCTGTGTGCACCTGGAGAAGGTGCTGAGCAGGGCTGGGAGCCGAAGGTCGGGTTTTAGAGCTGACAATGAGCCCTGCCGCCGCCTGCTGCTGTTACAGCATCAGCACGTCCCTGCCAGGGCCCGCAGCAGCTCCACGGTACCCCAAAGCCATCGGAGGTGCCTCAGTGCCCACTGAAGCTCATGGTTGTCTTTGGGGAAACTGAGGCACAGAGGAGGAGGGACCATGAACTGGCTGAACGATGCAGCAAGACAGAAGCAGAGCCAGGGAGTCTCAAGATCCTTTTGAAGCAGGAGCTTGGCTGGAAGGGGGGAATGAGGGGAGCTGCCCACTCCCAACAGAGCCAGGTTTTGATGTGTTCTCTAACCCAGGGCAGGAGCCACAGAGGAGGCAGTGTTACCCCCGCTCCTCCCAGCTCTCTCCAAACCAGCCCAACACCCCAGCTGGGGTCTCATTTAGGAAGGGTACGGGGGATGCCAGCCCTAAACACTGCAGGGTTGTGCAAACCACCTTTCCCCAGGCAAAGAGAGGCAAAAATTGGCCCCTCCAGACCTAGTCATCCTTGAATTTAATCTTAAAAGATTCGATCCCTCACACTCTAGTCAGAAATGGAGGATGAGCTGGAGACAGGGCTGGCCACAGCTCATCCCTGTGCAGCCTCAAGGATGGCGCTTGCTGGAGCACTGGGAACATCCACAGCAAGCCCGGAGCAGAGGTTTTTGTGGTTGCCACTGATGTCCATCCCCTCCCCTGCTCACATCACCCTGCTGGACGCTGCTAGTCCCCGGGGAAAGAATTAAGCCAGACCCCGGGGAGCTCAGCTCCAGAGCTGTGCCTGGGAGCACCGAACCACAGCTGGCAGGTGTTGAGGGTCTGGCCCCGCATCTCCAGGACTTCCCTGTGGTTCCTTTCCAAAGAGAAGTCCTGGAGAGAGGCAGCATTAGTACAGAGCATCCCAGTTAAGCTGCTGGCTGGAGGTTTCAGGGAAGCCTCGGTAATTTGCTGTGGCTCCCAGCCCTGCGGCACAGGGCTTCAGCTCACTCCGCCACACCGGTTTGAAGGCTCAGGCACACTTTGTGGGGTATCAGATTTTACAAGGAGTTTTCAAGGCTTTAAGCAGCTCTGCTTCTGCTTTGCTGCAGCCTGCCAGCTTTTTTGACAGTGCTGAGTATTTATAGGCAGCAATATGATCAGATGGGGCGGAAAGTGAGGGATGAGCTGCCAAATTTTCACTGGGACAAAACCAGGGCAGAGTCAGGAGAAGACAGCTTGGATTTTTAGGAGATTCAAACCAATCAGGGAGATTGAGGCCTCTTAAAACTAACGTTCACAACAAAACGTGTATTCTAGTAAGCTAGGCATGCAAACACACAGCATGGAAAAGGCCAGCGAGGCTCTAAATTGGGGATCTCTACAGATGAAGCATCACTAACCAAGCGCCGACATCAAGACTTTTAGTGGGATAAATTAAAAATAAACACGTTACAAAACTCAAGAGTGGTGCAATATGGGAAGGAACCGCTTTACCAGTTTGGTTCATGCCCAGAATAACCTATTCAAAGAGAGTCCTGCACTCCAGAGGGTTAAAGACTCATTAATTGCATACCTCCTACTGTTAACACTCTCAGCCGCTCCTTGAACACTGCAAGATCTGGGGTGGGCAGGGAAGGGGGTGCAGAAAGGGAGAAGATAGAGAGACGCAGTCAAAGTTAGTAAAAAAAAACACCTGGAACCGTGAAAACTAGTCATGGAAAGCACAAGTCAAAAAAAATACAGTATTTAAAATACAGTCAAAAACCATCAGAGGCAAAAGGGCTGGGATGGAGGATGACTAAGCACTAGTCGGAAAAGAAAATCTGGTGGAAAGTCTGGCGAGAGGAGGGGGAGGAGTAGGGAGGGGAACGGGGGACATCACTGGGGAGCAGTTGAGCTGCATAGTTTGAGATCTCCTCTCACGTGCACGTCTCAGACGGGAAAGGGAGACAGCCCACCATGGCATCTTCACCTGCTACGACCAAAAGGCATCATCCCATCCCACTGCATCAAGGGGAGCGTTATCCTCTGCAGGGTAGGGAGCTGCCTCCCACCAACATCTGCTCCTGGAGGGTTTTGCTCTGCTCATCGCTACTGGGAGGATTTCGGGGCCACCCCCAAGGAGGCACCACTGCTGCCTATGCACAGGCAGAAGGGGAATCAGGGTATTAACGAGCAGGGCATTAATGAGGAAGACCAACGGTGAGGCAGGCATGCACAACGCCATTATTTCTCGAGTATGCTCGGTGCAGGCAGGAGCGCTAGGATGCTGTGCCGGATGCAGGCAGGGCTGCTGGAGCAGCAGGCAGTGAGCGTCACCGGAGTGCGCTCCCCAGCTAGGTTAGGTGACCCGAGTGCCTCAGTCTCACCTGGGTTACAAGAAAGGCTTTGCAAACACTTCTTTTGGTTACCAGGGAAAAATCATACATTTAGGTGAGATGTTTGGTTAGCAAGGTCCCAAGCTGGGGAAAGGGGAGGTGGCAGCGCTTCCAGCCCATCTCCCCGCAGGGGCTCGCCTGGCTCTTCCTGAGCTGGAAGACGATTTCCATCAATTTTCCTGGGCAAGAGGCAGGAGCCGCTGGCTTCCACAGAGAGACAGACAGACAGACAGATGCTCAGACACACACCGTCTTCCACACACAACCTGGATTTTAGTGTGCTAAGGTATTATTTCCTTGGACAGGTCACATCAAGTTCTGCAGTCATCTTCTCCTTGTTTTACACCACTTACCATGCCAGATCAGCTGCAGTAGAAGACCAGGATGAGATTATTTTGTTTTTTAAAAAGAAAAGACAAGATTAAGAGGAATTTGGTGGCTCCAGCCCCACCACTCATCAGACCAAGTACCCCCAGGCAGGCTTTCCTCCCTTTACATTTTCTCCAAAGCTCACACTGCTTAATCTAAAGAGAGCTTCCAAATCAGACCCAAACCAGTCGCTAAACAAAAGGCAATTGAGAAGAAAGATCAATTTCTGAGATTAACCATGCAACTCCTTTGAATTACAGCACTGCCCGGCCATGGTTTAAGCTGTTGGTAGCAGAGCTCGCACCACAAAAGCTGACCTTTTAGGATTTCACTGCTCAGAAAGAGCTCAGAAAGACAAAACAAGATTGTTTCCAAGTTTCTAAACTACTCTTGTTATTAACTGATCTGTCAAGTGTTAAGAAATACTCTTTCAAAGCCAAAAAAAGCCAGCAGGATCTGCTTAGAAATTGGCTTTCCCTGCCACAAGCAGGCAACACCCGATCTTAGACTCAGCCAACACTGCCCACACTGCACCAGCTCTGCTCTCGTCCCCCCCTGCTGAGCGCTGTTTGCAAGCTATGATCACCAAGTTGTATTTTAAGACTGACCTGATGAGGTTTTCCAGGATGAGGATACCAGGGAAAGTCTACTCAGTATAAATAATACTTAGAGTAAGATAATAAAGCCTCCTTTGACTAGACACAGCCATTTCAGTCTGGGGTCCTACCACAGCACACAACCCCAGCATGAGCTATCGGCTGATACCAGCATAGCTTGTTCCCAGGACTCATTATTTCCTACCAATTCATGGATTCCTGGTAATTAAATCAATACCAGGAACCACAATGACAAATATGTTAGTATGAAAGACACAAAGAAATAGAAGTTTCAACTTCAGGCCTGGCTCAGACACAGAGATCACGGGCTGAGATTCTCTTCCAGCTGATGCCTAGGGACCAGCCATGCCTGGACACTTTCCACCGTGGTAAGCCAGGCTGGGTCACACTGCTGGGCTCGTGACCACTCACCCTGGGGGAGCAGGAGAAATGGAGCTTATACTACATTACCCAGATTCTGTTACAGCTGTGACGATGCTGTCAGCCCAGCTCTGCAGTCGGGGCTCCAAGGGAAGACCTGCTCTTGGATCACTTTCAGCCCTTGGGCTCTTCATCCTCTGAAGCAAAGATGCTGCTGGAGCACACCTTGCTTCAGAGGAACCACGTGGTCAAAGCAGAAGAAAAGCCCTCTGAACTGATCTTCCTCACCGAAGCAGTTCTCTGAGTTCAATGCCAAAGCAGAAACCAGGAAGGAGCAGTATCCCCCTAGGGTCTGTACCAGGACCAGTATGGCATAGATAGCGGGTTTGAGGGCACCATCAGCCCTTGGTGCAGGTGACACCAAGCTGAGTGGTACAGTTGATATGCTGGAGGGAAGGGATGCAATCCAGAGGGACCTGGACAGGCTGGAGGAGTGGCCCCTTTGAAGTTCATGAAGTTCAACACAGCCAAGTGCCTGGGTCAGGGCAATCCCCAGACCCAGCACAGACCTGGGGATGGATGGATGGAGAGTAACCCTGAAAAGAAGGACTTGGAGATGCTGGTGGATGAAAAACTAGACATGAGCTGGCACTGCGTGCTTGCAGCCCAGAAAGCCAAACGTAGCCTGGGCTGCATTCAAAGAAGTGTGGCCAGCAGGTCAAGGGAGGTGATTCTGCCCCTCTTCTCCATTCTCCTGAGACCCCGCCTGAAGCACTGTGTCCAGCTCTGGGGTCCCAAGCGCAAGAAAGACATCGACCTGTTGAAGCGGGTCCAGAGGAGGCCACAAAAATGATCCCGGGGCTGGAAAAGCTCTCCTGAGCAGAAAGGCCGAGAGAGTTGGTGGTGTTCAGCCTGGAGAAGAGAAGGCTCCAGGGAGACCTTACTGCGGCCTTTCGGTATTTAAAGGGGGCTGATAAGAAAGGTGCAGAGAGACTTTTTACCAGGGCCTGTAGTGACAGGAGATGGGGATTAAGGTGAAAGAGGGTAGGTCTAGATTGGACAGAAGGAAGAAATGTTTTACAGTGAGGGTGGTGAGACACTGGAGCAGGTTGCCCAGAGAAGCTGTGGATGCTCCATCATTAGAAGTGTTCAAAGTCAGGTTGGAGGGGGCTTTGAGCAGCCTGGTCTAGTGGAAGGCGTCCCTGCTGATGGTGGGGGGCTTGGACTAGGTGACCCCTGAAGTTCCCTTCCAACACAAACCACTCTGTGAGTCTATCACGTACTGAGTGGCATGATAACTCTGCTCCCCACACCCAGCTCCCTCTCCTCAGGAGGGAGAGCAGTCACTGCAACCACTTGCAGCCATCGGCTCTGGGTTTCGGGCAGACCCTGCTCTCCTCTCAAAAGGGAAACACATCCACTAGGCACAGGTCTTCGGGGCCCTCCTCTACTGCTCTGCTCAGCAGGACCATAGCGCCCACAATAGAGGCCAAAATCCCTGAGCTAGAAAAGGCTCTCCTCACCCCTTCCTCTCCCCAGCCACTGGGAGTGGCTTCAAAGTCACCTAAAAAGGTCTCCCTGCTCCCCTCGCAGGGCCCACCACAAGCACTTGTGCCCTCTCCTGCACCTGGGTTCATGGCCATCATCTCCCCACCTCTTCCCATCAAAACATCCCAGGCACAGGGCTTGCTCCAACCCAGAGCCAGCCGGCTCCCAAGGCACAGCCAGGGCTTGGTCCTCCAGACAAGCACATCAGAAGTCCAGACCTCAGGGTGAAGCAGATTCCCCATCATCCAGCAAGCTGGGGCAACCAAAACCTAATCCTTCCCTACCACTCCCAGTACACGTAATCCTGTATGAAGGTCCAGCAGGTCCAGGGCTGGTGTCCCCGCACTGGCAGCTGAACAAGGAATCAAGATCATTTACATGCACCATACGTTCTGATCGGCTGTTTCAGTTGTGCAAGGTTAGTAATCATTACTGCTGCTCTACTCTAAGTTAGAAGCATGCCTCTCGAGCGCTCGTAGTGCCAGGCTAAGAACCCTTGGAAAGCACCAGCAAGGTGAAAGAGCTCAGTGCCGCGACCTTGTTCTAGCCAGAAGAATGGCAGCGTACTACAGAGATCAAATCTAAAGCACATTGAGAGGCGCCGAGTTTAAGCACTTACAGATTAGGATTTCAAGTCCTAGGCACCACACACGCTTCTGTGCAACACTCATGCATTTTTCACTCAAACGCATTGGGATTTCCACCTCTCTACTTGGATGGGAACACATCCCAAAGCTTCCTTGTTATGATCACCAGCAGGGGCTTATAGCTCAGTCTTGGCAAAAGGGGGTAAATTAAGGGATTTACAGATGCTGCAGCAAGCTGGGAGCAAATGAGGGCAGGGCATCATCACAGGAGCACACCAAGAGGTGCTTTTCAGCCCCACAGAGATGAAGCCAGCCCATTCCCCCCAGCTCTTGGGGTCCCCAAAAACAGCATTGGAGCTGAGGGAACAGACCTCCAGCTCTCACCAACGCAAAACCTCTCTGCTTCGCATTTCCAGAAGATTCTCCAATTGCTTCCACCCCCGGACAAGCAAGTTCAGTGACATAATTAACTGGCATCGGTTGGAGGAGAAACATGAGCCGAGCAATAGGGTTTTGGCATAAGACCCATTCACTGTGACAGCCGGAGGGGGGCAGAACTGCTCCACAGCAGCCGGTTGACTATAAATTTGGAGTGATCATTACTAAGGAAACTTAAGACCTTTCCCCCCTTTCTGGTGAAGCAATCTACCTATAAAGCTGTGAAAGAGAGAGGAGCTCAAGCAATGCAGCACTAACTGCTCTCAAAGCCCTCACCCAGTTTGTCTGTGGATGTGATAATATCGGCTGGAAGGGAGGAGTCCAGATCTGCATCCAAGATGCCCAGTGGGTCGAGTTGTGCTACATGATGCCCTCGAATCTATGAAATGGGCCAGGAATGGAAAGGAGAACAGGCACCAAGAGGGAGGGGGTAAAGGGAGAAAAACAAAAGAGGGGAGGGGTAAAAAAGTTAAATTACATTAGAATTAATTTGCAGAGTAATTCTCACCGACGTTTGGAGAAACAGTTACTGGCGCATCATCAAAATTTACACAACTAATGCCGAGAGGATCAAGCTTTGCAATGTGATGACCCCTGACCTGGAAGCAATAACACGGATTAGTCATTAAAACAAGTTAATTGAAGAGACATTCCTTAAAAAAAAAAAAAAAACAAACAACAAAAAAACCAAGTCATGCACAGTTTCCCTCTTTACATTTTCTGCAGAGCCACCCCAATTTCTGGCTGCAATTAAAGCCTGGAGAAGTTGTGTTTGCTTTCAGCTACAGCATGTAGCTGTGAGTGCCACCAGCTGCAAGGACCACTCTGCTCTGTCTGAAGCCAGGCTTCGGCGGGGCAGGCAGGTGGAAAGTGATCTCCTTCACAGCAGAGACCCTCCAGAACTGCAGTCCAAGGGTCTCCCGCCGCCTGCCTGGTGTCCAACCTGAGCACCTCCTCTCTACAGATGCAGTAACTCCACACCGATGGTTTCCTCCTAAGCATCATGGCAAGTGAAGGGGCAGTTTTCCAGATTTTGGAAGATCTAGGTGCTTTCCTGCCAACGTGGCAGAGAAAACAAGCATTGCCACCAGCAGCAGTAGCTCCTGAAAGGCAGAGGAACTTGTCCAAGGAACATCTGCCTGTCTGTGCTATTAGAGGTCAGCAGCTCACAGCAACGTTCGGGAGAGAGAAGCCTACAGCAGGACTTGGAGCACTCTTCTGGGAAGGGGCAGGCGTGGAAATACCAAAGAGCTTTGGCACCAAGCCGGCTCCTGGCAGCGGCAGTCAGGCCAAGAGTCACCACGCTGGGTTTGAAGCTGCATCAAGAGCCCCAGAGAATAATGAGAGGTAATGAGGAGTTCTGCTTTTCGCCTTCACAGGAGAAGGTGCCCACAGACAGACCCCACCACATCTTGCTGGGCAAGCTCCATTCATCTCAGCAGCCAGCACTGTCCAATTGGCAAGCCACAGTTTATTTCTTCACAGCTCCTGCTCTCGAAGCTTCAGGCTCAGCTATGATGGGAGCAGGGCAGGAAACACTACTGCCATGGTACAGTGTGGTGCCTTCTTTACGCTGTGAAAATGATACTCCTTGGCCATCAAATCTGTTACCAGTTAGAAAAATCATATACGAGGGGATTACTAAACCTCTTGTACAAACCAGACATACTGATCTGACCTTATTCACCAGAAAAGCATTCCTATTCAGAGTATCCCAAGGAGATTTTAGGAAAGGATTTTTGTGGTCTTACCAGCCAAAGAGCCTGAAATCAGCCATTGACATTGAGGCAAACTTCTAAGAAAGCACCGATCTCCCTCCATGCTCTCTGCAGGGCCAAATGAGGACGTGCCTGAGCACTGGTGGCCACACGGAAAGCTCTTTTTCTGGGCCAGCGTTGTCTGGGAACAATTTGCTTGTCTGTCTTGCGACAAAGCACGGGGGCCAGCCCATCATTTAGCAGTCGGCAGGACGCAAGCTCACCACACTGTTCCCCATGGCCAGGATGCTTTCAGCACGACCAGGAGGCCGCTTTGTCCAGCAAATGGCTTAAAGCTGGGGGTGTCTGGTGGCTTTGGCATCAAGTCTGCAGTTTGCAGGTATGCAGCAAATCCTCAAATCGGTGCGGAAGCGAGGAGAAGGTCTTTTCCCCCGTAGAAGCCATGCTGCTTGTTATTCTCCACATGCAACAAAGTCAGGCAGATTGTTTTCCCCCAACCCAAAACAAGAGCACAGCAAGTATTTGCAGGAAGCACCACGCTGGCAGGCCCTGATCCTGATACAGGACTTCAACCACCCGGTCATCTGCTGTAAAAGCAGTGCAGTCCAGGAAACTACTGGAGTGCATTGAGGACAACTTCCTAGCACAGGCAATGGAGAGCCTGACCAGATGAGAGGCACTGGTGGACCTGTTGCTCACTAATGAGGAAGAACTTATCACAGAGGTCAAGTCTGGAGGTAGCCTGGGCTACAGCAATCATGCCCTGGTCAAATTCTCAATCTTGACAGGTACAGGACAGGTGAAAACCAGTCAGGACCCTAAACCTCAGAAAAGTAAACCTTCGGCTGTTTAGGGTGCTAGTCTATAGGATCCCTTGGGAAACTGCCCTCAGAGGCAAAGGAGCAAACCAGAGCTGAGACGTATTGAAAGACATTTTTCTTAGGGCACAAGAGCTCTCAGTCCCGACATGCAGGGAGCCGGGCAGGGGAGGCAGGAGGCCAGCTTGGCTCAGTCAAGACTTCTTAGCCAAACTTAAAAACAAAACCAAAATGCATAGGCAGTGTAGACAGGGATACGCATCCTGGGGAGATGATAGGGATATGGCCCAAGGGGGAGTGCAGGGAGGGGGGATCAGAAAAGCCACGGCACAGCTGGAGCTGAACTTGGCCAGGGATGTGAAAAATAACAGAAGGGGTTTCTCCAGGTACACAGCACAACAAAGGAAGATGAAAGAAACTGTAACCCCCTGACGAGTGAAACGGGAGACCTGGCTACAATTGACATGGAGAAGGCTGAGGTACTGAGCAACTTTTTTGCTTTTTTGCCTCGGTCTTCACCAGCAAGTGCTCTAGCCACACCACCCAGTTCACAGAACCTAAACGCAGGAACTGGGACAATGAACTACCACCCACCACAGATCAGGTTCAAGACCATCTAAGGAAACTAAATGTGCACAAGTTCATGCAACCTGATGAGATGCATCCAAGGGTCCTGAGGGAAATGGAGGATGAAGTCGCCAAGCCCCTATCCATTGTATTTCATAAGTCATGGCAGTCCCGTGAAGCTCCCAAGTGACTGGAAAAGGGGAAACATAACCTCCATTTTTAAAAAGGGAAAAAAGGAAGACCTGGGGAACTACAGGCTGGTCAGTCTCACCTCTGTGCCCAGTAAGATCATGGAGCAGATCCTCCTGGGAACTATGCTAAGGCGCATGGAAAACAGAGAGGTGACTGGTGACAGCCAACATGGCTTCACTGAGGGCAAGCTGGGTCTGAGAAATTGATGGCCTTCTATGACAGGGTTACAGCATTGTAAGGGAAGAGAGACTGATGGCATCTACCTGGACTTGTGCAAAACATTTGACACTGTCCCGCACGACATTCTTGTCTCTAAATTGGAGAGACGTGACTTGATGGATGGGCCACTCTGTGGATAAGAAGTTGGCTGGACAGCTGCACACAAAGAATTGCGGTCAACAGATCAACGTCCAAGAGGCGACCAGTGACGAGTGGCATTCCTCAGGGGTCAGTACTGGGACCAGTGCTGTTTAACATCTGTCGGTGACACGGACAGTGGGATTGAGTGCACCCTCAGCAAGTTTGCCAACACCAAGCTGTGTGGAGTGGTTGATATGCTGGAGGGAAGGGATGCCATCCAGAGGGACCTGGACAGGCTGGAGAGGTGGGCCTGTGCAAACCTCATGAAGTTCAACAAGGCCAAGTGCAGGGTCCTGCACCTAGGTCTAGGCAACCCCCGGTATAGCACAAGCTGGGGGAAGAATGGATTGAGAGCAGCCCTGAGGAGAAGGACCTGGAGATACTGGTGGATGAAGAAATGATTATGACCCAGCAATGTGCACTCACAGCCCAGAAAGCCACCTGCATCCTGGGCTGCATCCCCAGCAGCGTGGCCAGCACGGTGAGGGAGGGGATTCTGCCCTTCTGCTCTGCTCAGGGGAGACAGACACCCCACTCTGGGGCCACCAACAGCAGAAGGACACGGAGCTGTTGGAGCGGGGCCAGAGGAGGCCCTGGAGATGCTGGGAGGGCTGGAGCTCCTCTGCTGTGAGGACAGGCTGAGAGAGCTGGGGGGGTTCAGCCTGGAGAAGAGAAGGCTCCGGGGAGACCTTCCAGCCCCTGCCAGTCCCTAAAGGGGCTCCAGGAAAGCTGGGGAGGGACTCTGGAGCAGGGAGGGGAGCCATGGGACGAGGGGGAAGGGTTTTACACTGACAGAGGGCAGATTTGGATGAGATCTGAGGAAGAAATTCTTGGCTGTGAGGGGGGTGAGCCCCTGGCCCAGGTTGCCCAGAGAAGCTGTGGCTGCCCCATCCCTGGAGGGGTTCAAGGCCAGGTTGGACAGGGCTTGGAGCAACCTGGTCTGGTGGGAGGTGTCCCTGCCCAGGGCAGGGGGTTGGAACCAGAGCATCTTTAGCATTTTATGCTTCAAAAGGATTCTATGCTTCAAAAAGAAATAATGACTTGGAGATGCAACCATGGCTACAATTAAGAAGCTATCACTAATGCCGCGGCACTGCAGGGTCACTACTCACCTACAATTACAGGGACAATCCATCTCAATCCAATTAAGAAATTAATTGCCTGGTGTTTTAAGTAGGTTACCCATCACAGGTGGGGTTTCCTCCTGCCTTCCTACTCTTTTGTACCTACGCTGTGCTGAACTTCCATAGCTGGACACCCCACTGTAGCTACAGCCCTACAGTGATACTGGGGTAGGAAGGGAGGTGGATTTCTCACTGCAGGCAGCTTAGAAAAATACATCCAAGACCTATCACCTCTCAGCACTGCCATTCTGAGACTGAGGAAGTGACGGGAATGCAGAAGAGGTTGTGGATTTTGTCTTCAAATTGCTGACTTGGAGTTGCTGCCTCCAACTACATCAGTCACCACTTGTTTGAACTTGGCGTCTGCCCACATGTTCCCCCAGCGAGAGCTGCACAGCCTTTAGAAACGGCCTGCCAGGATCCAACCGAGCTGGAAAGAGCTGGCCAGGTAGTCACCTCCCACGAAAACAGTCACAAGGGAAGACGCAGGTCCTCACAAACATGTCCCAGCTTCCCCTTCTTAAAGAAAAGCAGGGCAATGTCCCAATGTTGACGTTGGCATATCGGCTGCAGAGAAAGGCAGGGCAGGGTAGGGGCACTTTCTTCAAGCCAGAGAGCAGGGCCAAGGCTGGGCAGACATTTGGACTTGCCCAGTGCCTTAACCTGTGGCCTTGTACATTGGATTTTCCAATCTGGGTTTTATCTGAGCAGGAACACGACCTGCAGTGGGTGCTTCTTTGCAGGAATAGGTGAGAAGACCGTGGTCACATCTCCACAGCAGCTGGGTTTGTTAACTTCGCACCACAGCCCCAATTAAAGGCCCCACACTTAACAAACCAGAGTGCAATCAAAGGTGAAAGGATAACACAGATGTAGAAACACATTTAAATTTTCTCTCAAGTTAAAATATTGGCTGGCCTCCCCCAGCCAGAGGATGTTTCCTTCCTTGTTTCTCCCAAAAGACTGACTTTGGCAGCATCAAACTTGCCCAGCAGCAAGTCTGAGCTGCAGCCCAGCAGCACCACAGCCTTCTTCCCAGTTGCAAATTGCAAGGAAATGTTTCCTGAACTTTTTATTTTAGGACTTCGTAAGTTCTCTCAGCAACATGAGGGAAGCAGGATGGGGGTCCCACACCACTGCTGAGCAAGGCAGAAGCCCATAGCACAGGAGCATCATTCCAGCAGCCAGCAAATCACCCTGCTTGGAGAAGACCTCCCCCTCCCTGCAACCCTAATTGCTCTATTTGGGTGACAATAGCTTTAATCTTCCCATTGTCCATCAAAGCATCAGCTGAGCTACTGCCCCAACGGATCAGCAGCTCCTGTTAAAAACTAGTCAGTCCAGCACTCATCCTGCATGCTCATCATGCAAAACATGTGCATCCACCGCACTAACCCCAGCCCACCTCAGCCACCGCATGCCCCTCTACGGAGGGCATGCTCCTCCTCGGCACAAAGATCATCTCCTTACCTGATATGCCCTGATGAGAGATTGCACTGCGAGATGGTCCTCCACCAGTTTATCTACGTTGGGCTGTGCTTGAACCAGGAACTGGGCTTGGGACAGCGTGGAAAGACTGGTACTCAGTGGAGGGGGGCTTTGGTAAGCAGTGCCTGGAGCAGCTCCGGCATTGGCATTGCGAAAGAAGATGTCCCATGACTAGGAAAAGGGAAAGAAGAGAGGCGAGAGGGTCATTACCTGCAATGCAAACAACTCCTCGCTCAAGGTTACTGGGGTCTCAGCTCTGTTGCCACAGCAGAGAGAGAAATCCCCTGGGGGCAGAGCTGCCTCCTCCCTGGCACCCCAGCCCTATACAGCCACTGCTGAAGGCACCCACCTGCCTTGGACAGAAGAACACTAAAGCCCTCCCAGTATTCCAATTACACCATTATCCCACTTCCCACCCATCTGGATTGTTTCTTTTGGCATGAGACTGTCCCCAGAGCCCCCCCTCCCTCTGCAGCAGCACTCAGGACAGGATACAGGTGACACCCCTCGCCTGGCTCGCCTATTGAAACCGCTACCCTGAGCAGTAAGCCCCAGCCTGGTCTTCAGGCTCTTGTTTCCTTCCCTCCAGGGCAGGAGACTGTCCTCTAAATACCCACAATATTTCCTAAAAAATATTTTTGCCCTCTAATCAAATACACTTTTTCCTCTTTTCCGTGGTCTAAATGCCCTCAGACCCAAGTCCCAGTGTAAGCCGTGTTGTCCAACCCTCAACCAACAATGGCTTTTTTCTTTTTCTGCCTCCTCTCCAATTTTCCCCCATCCTTTCAGCGACACCAGCGCTATGTGGATACTCCCATGCCAGCTCTCCCATGCCCTTAGCGAGGCAGATACCCCCTCTGCTCCTGTTCCCCTCTGCAGATAGGTATTTCTAGGTGTTAAGAAAACAAAGGAACCCCCCCCAAAAAGCCTTTCAACAGACATGGTGCAACTTTGTCGTACTTATCCATCACTGCCTGAAGAGGCCAGAAGCGTCCCAGGCCAAACTCAAGTTAAACTGTCTACTTGGAGAGGCATCTACAGACATGGGGAAGGGGAGAAACCAGCAGAGCAAAGTCCCAGACACATCCTCCCATCACACTCTCACCCCTGCCCACTTCCCATGTGCCACTGAGTGATAGCAGAAGACGAGGGCAAGGCAGAGCGGCATCTGCACGCCTGCACCTACCCAAGACACCACCTACAGCAAACAAATCCCGTCAGATTCATGCACTGGTTTTGGCCCAAGGGTCTCTCCGCCAACTGGGAGCAAGAGCCCAGCGCTCAGCATCCTGCATGCTCCTGACCCTCATGTCTGCATCACCCAGCCCCAGTGATGCAGAGATGGGCAAAGGGCTGCCCAACCCAAGTCGAAAAGAGCCATAAGAGCAGCTCCAGTGGTGGTTTGGGCAGAAAAAGCAGCTTTTGCGCCCTGGTAGCAGGATGGAGGTGACTGAAAACCTGACCTTTGCCAGAGGAGCACCAGCTCTCCCCCTTCCCTGGAGCTCCTCCAGCTGCAGCACCCATCACATGCCCCAGGAAGCTATTTCCAGCACGGGTCTACCCAGACACCCATCACACGGCTGCACGAGGTGATTAAATTTAGAAACAGGTCACTGAAGGAACATAAATAAAATCTGGAAAAATTTGGCACCATAACTGATGAACAATAGCTCCCCCAAAGGAAAAATGAAAAAAAAAAACCAAACCAAAAAGAAAAGACAGAAAACACCCAATCCTGTTCTGATTATTGTCTGCTAAAGGAAATTTCATCTGGAAAAGAAGGAGAGTTGCTTTTTGTACGATCCTTAACCCTCGCCACTGGTGAGAGCAGCCCAAGCCCCTTCCCTTCCCCAGGCTCACAGAACTCATGGGTGCCCCAGAAGCCATTGGCTCCTGGGAGCGGGAGGGACAAGCACCCCGGGATGGGCTCTGTGCCCTTGGGGTGGGGATGAATCTGTCTGGCTGCTTTGCTCATGGTTAAAGGTTGATTAAGGTACTGGAAAATAAAGACAGACAAGAAAAAGGGAGCATCTGCTAGCCCAGGGAGGGGGCTGGCAGCGGTGCTGGGGGACAGGGATACAGCCAGGAGGCACAGGTGTTGCCTTTATGACCTTCTCCCTTCTGACATTCAACACTATTAACCTCCTGGCGATGCAATTTGCTTCTGTTCTGAATGAAAAAGTGCATTTTAAGCTCTCCAAACGAGGTGTGGCACCAGCTGCGTCAGCTCAGGCACTTTCACTAAATGCTTTATTGCCCAACATAACTACAGAGTATTTCAGGCTACCTGACCCCAGGCTTTGCCCCCAGTGAAGGCTGTGGCCCTGATAAGAGCTATAAAAACATCAACTTTCAAATTGCTGATGTGGTTTCGAATTCAAGGGTATTCAAGGGCCATGTCTGGGGTTTCTGGTGACCCATGGAGGGTCTCTGGAGCTCACGTATCCCATGGGAGAGGCTGAACAGCCCCATCAGCCTTATCCTGCTTTATTGCAGGAAGGAGGACTTTGCCTTAATCCAGCACTTGCTGAAGGTAACAGCAGTAATAAACCTCATCAGGTTATTCCCTTCTGACCCTCTCTGTGCCCACGGCAGCCCTGCGAGCATTCCTCCAGTTCTTATACCCTACATATAGAGATAGGGTATTATACATATATATATACACAGGGTATAAGAGAGGTCGGATTCACCTCATTTCTACTAAGAGGGCTCAAAGCTTGTATCTCCCCGCTCCTCGGTGCACAGGCAGTGCTCCAGGTCTCGGTATGCTAAATGCTCCCAACCCCAGGCCCCTGCTGTGACTGTCCTACAGCCACGTGTCCCACCAGAGCCACAGCACAAGGTGTTAGCCTGGCCTGACCCTCCCAGCACTCCTTTGTGCCGCTGCTTGTGCACCGTCAAAGCAGGATGGGAGAGGCAGCTGACCGCATCAGGCCTGGATAGTTCAGGCTTTAGAGGGATTTTGAGCTCAGCTCTGAGAGCAGAGCTCACCCCAGGCTTCTCTGCTGAGAACAGCCCTCCAAGTGAAACCAGCACCTTTCACTTCATTTATCAGACTCAGTTCCTGGAGAAGGCTGAGTCCCAGCCTCCACCACAAAGCCGACTCAGAGGTCAGACACGGAGCAAAGGGAGAGGCGTGACATCTCCCACCCGTCGCAGGGCGCCTCAAATTGGGCTGGGGCTGCTCCAGGCTGGGAGATGCACAAGGGAGATACAGCCTGTGTCCCTGCTCCTTCTCCTGCCACATACTCCAGGGGACAGAAAGCACCAATCAGGCATGCTCCGCACAGTCGGCAAGCCAGGCACGACCTCACACTCTGGCAGGGAGAAGAGGAGGAACACTCAGAGCTTAAGGCAGGAAGAGCAGCCTGAACCAAATCTACAGCTGAGAGTAGGGAGTCAAGCACCAATGGATCAGTTCAGGCTCTGCACATAGCCTTGTGCCTTATCAACAGAAACAAGGAGCTTCAGTTCTCTGGGGTGCTTGCTTTTGAAGATGGGAGGATGAAACCCAAACATTTCCAACTCTTAAGCAATATTCTTACCAAATTCAGACTGGGCCCCTATTTGCGAGCACGACTGCAAAGGACACAAAAGCACCTCCCAGGGCCAGGCGTGGGGCTCTGGCCTCACTGAAGGTTGTGGGGTCCCGCTGTCGTGTCAGCAAAGCTGTGGTTACACATCGCAGTCTACACACATTGTGGTCATAAAACCACTTTCAATATAAAAATCAAAACACTGGCATATTGAGAAGTCCATGTTAAAGACTGTTTGATGTACATACATACAGAGAGAACTGTATCCCTTTACACCAGTCCAACCTGAACACGGGGGCTGTTGTTCAGGAATGCTAAGCTTGTCACAGATGTGTGACTGTGGGTATCATCTACCTGCACTCAAAACTCTCCGGCCACCTGCCCTGAAGCAAGACACTCAGGGTCCTGGGGAGATGGTGTGGGCTGTGCCAAGCATCGCTAGCAGCCAGCACTGTACCCGAGTCAGCAAAGAGGGGGGCAGAAGGAGGGAAGTGGTCCCAGAAGCGAGCAGCACTCCCTCTGCCACAGCCCACAGGCACCCTCTCCTCCTCTTTCCCCAGCTCTCCTCCTCTTTACTCATCAGAATCAGAAAATGGAGTTCAACTGAAGTTTAGCTCACAATAAAAAGCCTAAAATAGCTTTAAAAAAAAAAATTACCCTACTCTAAACAAACACTTAAGTATATTCTACAGTTTAAACCACCAGTGTCTGCACGGAGGAAGTGAATTCATTTTGCTCAGCCGGGACGGCCGTGCTGGCTGAAAGTCTCATAGGTTTTGGTGACACCAGCAAAGAAAGCCCAGCTCTCTCCTGGCTGAAGGTCTTGCCCTCACCAGCAAAAAGCAGCACGATAAGGTGCAGCCGGCCTCTGCTCTGTGCACAGAACAGATAAGCCACAGCTGGGCCCATGTGACTGCCCAGCTTTTTTTGGGAACTCCACCCTCGGATCTCACCCTACATTTACCAGGGTAGAGGCCAACACTTATCAGGGACAGGGGTGACATACTCCACTGCTGCTTCAGGGGATACAGGCTGACAGGGACCGCTCACAAGCTGACACCAGGGACGGCTGCAACCCCAATCCCACTGCAGTGGCTCAGTGTCCCAGCAGGGACAGGGTGAGCCATGAAAAAGCACGGAGAGGAGAAAGGGGCAAAGCTAGGAGCTGGTAAGGGATCTTGGTAAAGGGGTCACTGGAACGAGGTGGGATCCACCCAGGAGAGACGAGTCAAGTATCAGTGCAATATGTGACTAAGTGTGTCAGGGAGTCCATGGCAAAGTCCATGCCAAACCTCAGCTATCAACTCCATGAGGAGTTTTGGGACCTGGCATTGGATTTAACAAGATCAGTGGTTTGGGCTGGAAGGGACCTTCAAAGACCATCCAGTCCAATGCCCGTGGTCTGGATCCTACTTTCTGCCAAGTAGGATGTTAGCTTGGTTTTGGTTAAAAAGCAGTCTGTAAGACTTGCTTTTTACATCACTAGCATCAGGTTTGGTTCCCGGCAATGATAAGACCCTGCTTCATTTCACACTGATTTTCCTACTGCCACAAACCATCCCCAGATGCACTGGAGGCAAAATCTTATGTCAACTCCTGCACTGCTCACTAAGCACTCAGAAGTACTTCAAGGGACATCGATATCCAGGGGTGACTAATATACACTTGCAATTCTTCACCATAAACATTGGACTGAGGGCCTGGAGAGGTGGTGGGAGCTCCACCCTCGTCTGGTGCTCAAAACTTAACCGCACGAGGCCCCAGCTGACCTGGTGCA
Organism: Fratercula arctica; assembly: GCA_947846985.1. NCBI lineage: Eukaryota > Metazoa > Chordata > Aves > Charadriiformes > Alcidae > Fratercula > Fratercula arctica. The sequence continues at coordinate 1,671,689 of CANTUZ010000023.1, read as the reverse complement.
GCCGCAAAGCTGGATGCCACCTCCAAGCTGGCTATGCCAGGGCAGAGGCTCCAGAGGCTCCTTCCAACCTAAACTCTCTCCCAGTTTCTTCAGCTGAGTGTGCATGAGGACTCCCATACAGCACTGCATGCACTGCCTACCTAGAGGCTAGCTGCTGAAGTTCCAGGGGCTACATTAAAGAGTAGACAGGACCAGAAGAGATCCAAGGTCTGGCCTCAGGACCCAAACACACTTCCCAGTCAGCTGCCCCTGTTAGTCTTGATGTTTACTCTCACATCTGCTCAGAACAACATTCAAGACTGAGCAGGGTCTGTAGATCAAAGAGCCACTATCAAACTATGAAGATCCTTTTCCAAAGGCACAACTGTGCCTGCCGCTGGGACAAGCGTGGTGTAACCCTCACTCGTTTTCAAATTAGACTACAGCATTTAGATTCATGGGTTTTAATTCAATACCCCGCCTCCAAAGGACTGGGTTGCATCACGTGCGTGTGCTTGGGTAGCTTTCAAGTCACTATTTGACAAAGGGCACAACCCAAACCAACATACTTTGTGTTTTCCGAGTCTGTATTGCTTGGCTCAGCTACCTGTTTGCCTCGAAAGAAGCATAAAGTCAACACTGTTTGTGAAAATTCAGCTTTGATCCTACCATAAGACCTTTACAGCACCCTAGAGGCTGTGCATTTTGGATGCGTGGGATTGGTGCCATCGCAAATACACTCAATGCTGATGCACACGTTGGGACATGAGATTCCTTACTCACTGTTGACTGCTCATCTAACCATCGCATCTTGGTTTTCAGACTGCTCATGTGCTATCAAATAAAGAAAAACCCTGCTCTGTATCAGGACATGTATGAAACTGTCTTAAAAATCCCCTGGGTAATGCTAAGACTTAGTCACTAGAGGAACATTTTCCTTGTGAAACACTGGGGATGGGGAAAAAATGCAGTTGGGTTTCAGAAATCCTCTTCTCAGCTGAGCTCTCACCTGCTGGACTCTACGTTAGAGACATGGCCTTCTCCTCGCTGGAGGAGCTTCAGTAATTCAGATCCAGACAGAGCTCTGCACGTACTGCCCACAGCCTGGGCCATTTCCCAGTTTTAAGTTCAGGAGCAGCTGGTGGGATAGCTACAGTCCACCTACCCCAACACGTAACCCAACATGTAACACCACCCGTGCCCGAAGCAAAACGGAAACCAGTGGAGAATACCCTCCCTGCCTCCCCCCCATTCTCCACTCCAGAATAGATGAGCCATCAGAGCTGGAAAAAATAAAGCATCGGAGCTCATTAAAGGTGGATTCCCAGGAGAAGCCATTCCCTGTGTCCACTTGTGATCCAGGATGCTGCCTGCGTCCCACAAGGCGACGGCATTTCCTTTTGAACAGAAAAGTTCCTCTTGGCTCTTGCTCAAGGAATCGCTGACATTTCTTTTGGGCAAAGAAATGATCTGGCCCCTCCAGCTGAATTTGATCCTCCCTGGGACGTGTGCACTTCCTTACCTGAACCCACTGCTCAGACACACAGAGAGAGAAGCGAAGGTGATATCCTGGTGAGGTTGCTCCTTACCTTATGCACACTTTTGGGATTTTCCAGCCAAGCATAATACATTTCCTCCACGTAGTTTGAACTAGTCCCACTCAAAAAAGGCTCAGCAGCCACCGGTGCGCTGTAGCACCTGATCGGTTGAAACGTCCTGGGTGCTGCTGGCCTGTGTTGGGAAATTGTCTTTACAGTCTGCGAGGCCGTCAACGGCCTCAGCTTTGCCGCACAAGTCCTTAAGTTAAGCATGTTTGTCCTGTCACCTCACGCAAATTCCTGTTGGGAGAGAAGGGAAAAATCGGTTAGAAATTACCGCAGCAGAGCACAGAGCAGAGACTAGCCCCCCTTCACTCCCCATGAGCCCCGAGCACGGAGAACTGAGCTTAGGATCAGTTTTTAATTCAGGTAAATCCATCCACCCCGTCCCACAGCCAAGGCCCCAGCAGCTGGGAAACACAGTTTTTGCTCAAGACGTTTGGCGCAGCCATGTCTGCCTCTCCTGTCCCTGCCAGCATGGCACCATCATCTCCCCTGACACGTCAGTAAAAAGCAGATTTTCTCGGTGAGGTACCCAATACTGGCCTCAAACGAGCCGCTGCACCTCAAAGCCACCCACATCTTTTTATATCCAGTACCTTCATACAAAATAAGGCACGTTTGATGGTGAAACGCAGCCTGGATTAACAACGTAAGGCATCAGTTTTCCCCAGTGCTTTTCTCTTTAGTTCCTTGCCAACAACATCTACTCCTTTTCCAATAATAAATCCATAAAGTATTCTTTGATTTCTTGTGATCTTTTAATTCTTCCTCTGAGAATACTCTTTTTGTTTGTTTTAAACAGGAAAATCCTCTATGAAACTCAGATTCCAGCAAGAGTTGGACACTTAAGCCCTTCCATCTCCCATTTGCAGGGACATCGTACGAGTCTGAAGAAAAGCACTTTAAAGCACTGTGCACAGAAGGGTGCTGGAAAAAACTTGTTACCAGCTGCGTTTTAACACTGAATATCATGTTTTCCTTCACATCGAGCTAAAATCTAGCAGGGCGAGCTCCTCCAGGCCTGTGCAAGCTGCAGGAGGACAGCTGTCATCACGCCAATCCAGCATGGAAGCTTTTTCCATCGCCCTCTCTCTCAGGTAGAAGGTCTTGGCTTGGATTTTGGTTGCGTTATTCAACCTGCGACGACCCTGCTTGGCCAAGGTTTTCTTCTTGCTGTTTTTTGTTACATGCACCAGGATAAAGCTGGGAAGAAACCATCTACAGCAAAGACTCCTCTCAAAGTAGAGGTATGGTGGTGCAAAGCGCTTCAGATGTGGGCTCCAGGACAGACCACTTTATCACTCCTTAAAAGCTCACACCCAAGAAGGTCAATGCAGTCGAAAAGCCCAGAGAGGGGCTCTCCCCTGCCCAGAGAACCCAGAAAAGAAAACTTGAGCTGGCATGGGACCTCTCAAAGGTCCCCCAGCAACCTCCACCTCACAGCTCTTGGTGGGGTGCAAGGACGCCTGGGGTTAACCGTGCTCCTCCTTATACACATCTGACCGACAGCCACAGCCCAAGGGAAAGTGTTGGAGCAAGATCATCTCGGGGGAAGCACTGGCACTTGGAGTCATCTCTTCTTGAAAGGAAAGGAGCTGCCCTTTCCACCCAGCTCCTCCCGCAAGAGTGGAACCCGAGGCTGGAGGGGACCCAGCTGGCCAGTTTCCATATTCCCGACCAGTTTAACAAGCAGCATCCCAGTGTCAAAGCAGCTATCATGCATTCACCAGATTAAAATGAAGTTTTGCAGTGGACTGGAGAAAAAAATACACCTTCGTTACCAGCATTTCATCAGCTGGGCTTCCAGATTTGCCTTGCAGAATCTAGTTCTGGCTACCTGGCACAGCAGCAGCTACGCTTCCGGCCTCAAAACACAAGATTTTGGTCGAAAGAGCCTGAGGAAGACCCAGGATCACTTTAATTCAGCCCAAGCGTTTTACAGATGTACCTGAGGGAAGGAGGGAAGATCACTCGTGCTTTCCACCCTGCTTGCTCACTTCTGTTCGCAGTCAAACAGGCAAGAAGTGGCAGGCAGGTGCAGGACAGTGAGTGTAGCAGCACGAGGTGTCTTCCCAGCTTACCCTCCTCAGAGTTAAGCAGCAAAACACTGGCAGATACTTCAGAGACCGGCTGAACGGGGTGTCAGCACACAGACAGGCATGCAGTGGGGAAAAAAAAAGCTTTAGGACGAAAGCGTTGGTGGCATCTCTGGCTTTGGTGTCTGGTTTCGGTGGTGCCGCTCAGCAGTGTCCCGGTGACCTCTCTGGACAACAGGGGTGTTAAGGCCAGGCTTTGTCCCAAAATGAGCAGAACTAGCCAGTCTCCAAGGGCCTCTCGCGGGGAGGGCTGGCTGCCCGAAGGCGCGGGAGGCCATGGCGAGCTGCACGCTGTTTCTGAGGTAAAGCCCATTAGCGATAGCCGGCAGGGCAGGCGGGCGGCGGGGACCGCGCCCGAGACCGCCGCTGTGGGGTGACTCGAGGCTCGGGGAGGCGGCGACAGCTGCGGACGGGCCCGGGGGTGGCGCACGGCCGGATCCCGGCCCAACTTTCACTGAGAGGTCGAACAACGGGAAAATTCAACACCGAGTGAGGAAGGGGGGGAAGGGGGGCGCGCGGCCCCACACACATTCTCGCGCGTCCCCGCCCCGCCTATCTCAGCGCCGCCAGGCGCCCAGCCGCCTCCCCATTGGACGTGCCGGGCTGCCCGTCCAGCCGCCGTCCCGCCCCCCGCCCTGAGGCGCCCGGGTGGCGGCGCCAAGGACACCGGGGAGCGCCCGCGGCGCGGCCCGGCGCGGCGCGGCGCGGCCCGGCGCGACCCTCCCCACCTCGGGCTTCAGACTTCGGCCCTCACCCAGGCCCGGCCCGGCGCCGCCGCGGTACCCACCGGCCCGGCCCCTCCGTCCGCCCCGCTCCTGCCCCGGCTCTGACAGCGGCCCCAGCGCCGGCCTGTCCCGCCCGCCACGCCCCGCGCTGCGTCACCGCGTCGCCCCGCTCCCCACGCTGTGCCGCCACGCCTCCCCCACCGTGCGCGGCTCAAGGCGCCTGCGCCGCCGCCCCGCGCGCCGGGCGGAACCTCCAGGGGAGGGGCCAGGCGGAGGGGCGGGGCGGTCGCCATGGTTACCCGGCGCGGCCACGGCCTCGGGCGTGGGCAGCCCCCATGGCCTGGGGACCCCCCCAACGGCCTGGGGACCTTCCATGGCCTGGGGATGTCTGCCATCACCTGGGGACCCTTCCAACAGCCTGGGGACCTTCCATGGCCTGGGGACCTCTGCCATCACCCGGGGACCACCAATGGCCTGGGGGACCCCTGCCACGGCCTGGTAACCCCACCAATGCCTGGGGATGCCCACTGTGCCCTGGGGACCCCTGCCACAGCCTGGGGACACTCGCCATGTCCTGGGGACTCCTCCGTGGCCTGGGGACACCCCGACAGCCTGAAAACCTCCACGATGGCTTGAGTACCTCCACCATGGCCTGGGAACCTCCAGCGTGGCTTGAAGACCTCTACCACAGCCTGGGGACCCCTACTGTGGGGACTTCTGTCATGGCTTGAGGACCTCACCGTTGCTGGGGACCCTACCACAGCCTGGGGACACCCACCATGATGTGGAGGACCCCCTGGCATAGTGGACCTCATGGCCTGGGGGACCCCAGGCCTTTGGGGACATCCTGATGTGGGTGACAGCCAACGGGCCTCACCTCTGCATGGGGGACAGGCAGAGGCGGCTGGGGGCACAGGACCCTCCCGGGGAGTTTTGGGGTGCTGGCTGTTTCCTGGGGATGAGTCACAGCAGTGGCAGGAGCCGGCCAGCACTTTCGGGAAGTGAAACAGGCGCCAGGAAAACACCCTGACAGCCCGTGGCGACGCAAGCCCGGCCACGCACGTCCCCAGCCCAGCTGGCATGGTGCAACTGCTGGCACCCCAATGGACACGGGGCATGCAGCTGCTGCGGGGGGTGACGAGGAGTGTCCCCAAAGGCTGTGTCCCCAAAGACCGTGTCCCCAGGGCGGTGCAGGTGGGCATGTGGGACCGAGGGGGTATTGGGGTGGTGGGAACAGGAGGGGTGATGGAGGGGGCTGTGAGCAGCGCAGGAGGAAGCTGTGGGGAAATGGTGGAGCGGCAGCGCTTGCGCCACCAGCCCCTTCCGGGGCAGCTGTGGTCCCCAGCGCTGACGAGGGTGGGCGTCATTGTGGCCCCGGCAGGATGGGGGTGGGGCAGGCCCTGCTGTGTCAGCATGGCCACCAAGAGCTGGCACACAAGCACTGTCCCCACACATTGACCCCAAAGCATCACCCCTGCTCTGCACCACACACCAACTCCAGAGCATCCCCCCTGGTCTGCCCCACATATTGATCCCAGAGCATCCCCCCTCATCTCTGCCCCACACACCAACTCCAGAGCATCCCCCCTGGTCTGCCCCACACATTGACCCCAGAGCATCCCCCCTCGTCTCTGCCTCACACACCAATCCCAGAGCATTGCCCCTGGTCTCTGCCCCACACGTGGCCCCTTGCTCAGCCCCCCAGTGCTGCTCGGGGGCAGCCATCCCCCCAGCCCTCCCAGTTTCATCGGAGGAGCTGGGCAAACCCGGGCATTGCGAAAGGTGGAAATCCCGCTCTGACGGCGTTTCCTTCCAGCAGCTCTTGAAAACCGGCTGCGCCGACGCCAGGCTCAGAGGGCACCCAAGCGACACTGCCAGCAGGACAGGCAGGAGCAGGCAGCCAAGCGCCGCGGCATTCAAGAGGTACCAGCAAGTCTCTGCCCAGGTTTTCGCAGTCGGCAGCAGAGATGGCATTCGTCCCCGATTTGGACACACTGGAGAGCAGCAGGTAAGTGTGGCTGTGCCAGGTGGGGACACTGGGGACACAATGCTGCCCTCATGCCACGGTGGCCCTGGCTTCACCGTCTCTCCTTTCCTTCCAGCCTGAACGAAGAGACATTTTATGGTCCCGACTGCCTCTGCCTGCAGAAGGTAACACTGGGGCAGTGGGAATGGCCCTGGGACCACTGTGATGGGGAAGCTGGGCTCTCACCCCACATCCCCTTTCCTCCCCAGAAACCCCGCCTGGACTTGGAGATTGCATCACCTGAGGTGGGCATCCAGGTGACAGTGACCAAGGGACACTGCACCAGGACCTTTCGCCAGGCTGCCGTCCTCGTGGTGGCTGTGACCAAGCTCCTGAAGCGGCCAGCACACAAGGACTTTGCTGACAGTGACCTTGGGGGCTTCCTGGATGATATTTTTGGTATGGGGGCATGGCATCAGGGGTGTCACCCTAGCCGGGGGATGCTCTTGGGGGATGCTCTTGGACCTGGGTGCACTGGCATCCTCCTAACCATCTCCCTCCCTGCAGAGCCCGTCTCCTTCCAGAGGATCGAGGGCAGCTACACTGGGGCGCCCATCTACCGTTACACCCGCTCCCAGTCCTTCGACATCCTCGACATCGACCAGAAGTGCTTTGTCCTGGAGTCACCCACCCAGCTGGTGGCCCTGCACCTGCAGGGACCCTCTGCTGGGCGGAAAGGTGAGGAGACGCAGTCCCAACCCAATGTCCTCGTCCCCAGCCCCAGGATCACCTGGGAGCCACCCCACAGCCCCAGGACCACCTGTTAACCTGTTCCTTCTCTCTGCAGTGAAGCTCAACATCGCTCTGTACCGTCCCCGGCCATCAAAGGGTGGCCTGGGGACTGGACGGGTGCCGGTGGCATTGGGCATCAAGGGCTACCAGCTCTACATGTCATGTGTGATGAGCGGCGCCGAGCCCGTGCTGCAGCTGGAGGTGAGTTGGGGGTCCCACCAGCTCCATCCCCCATGGGACTGAGGGTTCCATCCCACCCTGAACCCTGTTTTACCCCCTTGGTTGTAGGAAGCTGATGTCAGGAGGGACATCGAGAGCGTGGAGCTGACGCGCTTCATCTTCTACCGCCTGGACAGCCCAGCTGAGGGGAAAACCCGCTTCGAGTCAGCTGCCTTCCCCGGCTGGTTCATCTGCACCTCCCTGCAGCCCCGCCAGCCCGTCAGCATCACCAACCACCCTGACCAGGTCAACATTGCCACCTATGAGCTGAGCGGGCGCTGAGGAGCCCCCGCACCCAACCCAACTGGCAGTTGCTGGTTTTCAGGCCGTATGTACTGAGTACAACCCCCTCCCAGCCGGGACCCCCATCCTCCCCATCTATTTCAGGTGAAATAGCAGCTCTGGGCCCCGTGGGCCCGAGTCACCCCAATTTATAGTTATTTATTGTGTCTTCCCAGTGCTTTTGTACTTATTTATTGTGTCTGCCCAGTGCTTTTAATTTATATACATTTTAATGGAAATATTGTGATTTTGTTATCTGGAATGGGGGTATTTGTTGGTGATGGAGGTGGAAATAAAAGGTTTCCCAGGATGGGGTCACTCAGCTCATTGCTCTCACAGGGTTAAATGATGAGGGGGTGGTTTGTGGATGGGAAAATCTGGCAGTTTTGGCTGCTTTTGGGGGTTCTGCAGGCCTGGGCACAGAGCCCAGGGGGTGGGGGGTGACCCCCCAGACCTCTGACCACCCCACACTCAAGGGACCACCCCAGACATGGGCCACCCCATTCCCATGCCCACCCTGCAGCTGGGGGGCTGCTGGGGCAGGCATGCCCAGAGCTGCCACCTCTGCCCCAGCCACAGCCACCACCAAGGCGTGATGTGGTGGGCCATAGCATGGCCTGGCATGGTGCGGCATGGTGTGGCATCACATAGCACGGTGTGGCATGACATGGCCTGGTATTTCATGACATGACACGACACGACACGGCATGGCATGATGTGTCATGGTCTGGTCTGGCATAGGATGGTGTGGTGCGGCATTGCATGGCTTGGCACGGTCTGGCATGGTGTGGTGTGGCATAACATGGCCAGGCATGTCATGACATGACATGACACGGCATGGTGTGGCATGGCATGGTGTGGTGTGGCATGGTCTGGCATGGCCTGGTGGGCCGGTGGACCCCTGCAGTGGGGTACGGGCTCATGGGATACATAGCTGAAGCAGGGTCATCAGCGGCATCTCCCCTTTCCTTCTGCGAATTGACTGAGCCTCCCACCTGGCCTGGTGGGACATGGTCTGGCACGACACGACATAGCGTGGCATTGCCTGGCACGGTGTGCCATGTCATGCCATGCCGCCCCGCCGCGCGCTAATTGATGGGAACCGTCTAATTGCCGGGGCAGCCGCAGGCGCCGGGTCCCCCCTCGCTGCGCCCACCGCAGCGCTCCGCCCGGAGAGGAGGTGTTGCCAGCGCCCCCCTGCCCTCCGCTAGCCAATCACGGCTCTCCGCGCCCGCCGGCCCTGCGCGAAGCCGGCTCTTTCGCGCTCTCCATTGGTCGGTTTGAAGGAGGGCGACGGCCAATGAGCGCGGCGCGGCGGTTGGCGGCGGCAGCGGGTGGGTCGGTGGTCCTGCTGAGGCGAGCGGCCGGCATGGAGCGGGCAGGGGCGGCCGCGCAGGGTGAGGGGCCGGGGGGGCTCTATGGGGCGGGGGCTGCTGGGGAAGATTTGGGGGGGAGCTCTGTGTGGCGGCGGGTGCTGAGGGAGAGAGGCCGATGTGAGGCGGGGGGACCCGGGGGGGTGGGCGATCGGAGGGTTCTGTAGGGCAGGGATGTGGGAGACCCTCTGGGGTAGGGGGGACACCCCCCTGGGGACGGGCTGGCAGTGGTCTGTGGTGGAAGGGGGGGTGCTGGGGGGGTCTGGGGGTGCTGGGCTGGAGGGGGGAGCCGGAGTGGGTGGGCCTGCTCTGTGGGGCAGAGTGGAGGGGCAGGGATGGCGCGGGGCAGCGATGGGGGGGTGAGGGGTGTGGAGGGGGTACTCACCAAATGGGAGCACTGGCGGCGTTCGGGAGGGTCTCTGTGGGCGTCTGGGGGGTGCCACGGGGTGTGAGAGCACCCGGGGGTGTCTTGGAGCTCGGCAGAAGCCTCGGGGTGCAGTGCCAAGGGGAGGGGGTGGCGGGAGGGGGGGACTGAGGTGCTCTCCGAGCCCTGGGCGTGCAGGCTGTTGATGAGGGTGGGACAGCTTTGGGGACAGGGGCGAGGCCCCAGGGACGGGGCGATGCTGGACTCTGGCCAGGCCAGGCTGTCCCTGCCATGGGATGCCCCAGCACCACAGCCAAACTGGGGGTGTCAGGGTATCCCCTGCCCCCCTGTTGAGACGCTCCTCGCTGTTCCCACCTGCCCATATTAGCTGAGGGCTCCCCTGCGGCGGGGCACGGGCTCATGGGATACGTAGCTGAAGCAGGGTCATCAGCGGCATCTCCCCTTTCCTTCTGCAAATTGACTAAGCCTCACACAACTGGGGCTTCCAGCAGCATCACGTCACAAGCATTGGAGAGCTCTGGTCTTTATGTGACGACAGGCCATATCACATGCATGGAAACGCTCTGGGAATTTCTGAGAACAGCATCGCCAGGCTTGGGCGGGGAGTGCAAGGGACCTATATGGCAGTGCTGTGAATGTAAAAGAAATCTGTTCGTATCAGTGCTGTGAATACCAAGGTTATGGTGCGTGCACTGCGTTTTTCCTACCATCTTTTTGCAGAAGAGCGGAGAAGACGACTCCAGGACTACCGAGCAGCCAAAGAAAAGCTGAAATGCCCAAGTGCAAAGTAAGTCAGGAGGATGTTGGGCTTGGGGTAGATGATTTGTAAAGGTCCCTTCTGACCAAAATCACTCAGAGATTCTCTGAGACAAAGCTGACTTCCCGGCTTCCCAGGGTCTGCCTTCCCTGCGCAGCTATTCACGAGCCTACAGAGCATCTCCTCCCACTGCTGTGCTGTCAAGGCAGCGACCGGGGACGGCTTTGCCCCACAGTGCCCCGGCAGCGCTCTGCAGAGTTACTGGCAGCGGGACCAAAGAGATGCTCCGAGTGTTGATGTTTCCTGCTGGTTGATATTGTCTCTTCTGGGTATTTTCTGAGTCTCTGTGAAGCTTTCTCATCTCAGCCCTTGGGTCTGGCAGAACAGGCCCTTTTGCGAACGACTCAGCTTCGTAACTGTGCCTTGAAGAATGGGTGGTTCAAGCCTCACCACTGCTTTTTAGTGGCAGCTTTCAGTGACCTTCTGGGACAGGTTAATGTTAGGCAGGGGCATTTTCACTGCATTTGAAAGGAAATAGATACAACCACCTTTTAAATGAGTAACCTGGCTCTGGGAACGCACTGCTGCCTTGCTCGGTTCCTCTAGAGCCAGCCTGTGAGCAGATTCTCTCCTGTGAGCGCAGCAGCCGCTTGCAGGCTGCGGGTAGTGAGGCATCTTTCTGCACAGCTTTTAAATGAAACTGCTGATGTGCTTGGCAAACCTGAACACTTGAAAGACTCCCTGTTGCACTGAGTATTTCTCATGACATTGTGGTGCAAAGGAAGCCATAAAACTACTCAGTGGGGAGAAGATAAAGGGAAGCAGGATCAGAGACCAGAAAGAGCAAACCATTCCCTGGTGCCAGGCTCTGGAAAACACCAGTAATATAATAGAAATGAGGAGAGAAGATTCATGATCTTTCTTTATGGCATAGTACACCACTTGTGTAGAAGAGAGGACAATACCCTAACTCTCCGGGCTCTTTCGTTGCAGAAAAATATCTGCACAAGCATTAATCTTCCCTAAGGCTGAGGTGCTAACTGCAGAGCAGAGGGGTGGGAGAACTCCACAGCTGGTTGATGTCAGAGGGCTCCACTTCAGGGGGGAGGAGGACAGGATGGGGGGAGCCGCAGCGGGGGCTACTATCCCATCTTTGCACTTTGCTGACAGTGCCTGGGCAGCTGAGGGGCTTGTGAATCAGCTGCCACAGCGCTGTGGCTCGCCATGGCAGAGTAAACCCTGCCGATGCGCTCTGAGATGCTGCTGTGGCCTGCAGCATGGCTGCAGCTGGCTCGGATGCACCTTGGCTGCCTGCGGCACGCGGGGGAAGTCAAGGTGGCAGCCAGGGGCAGCAGCCTCAGGAGCCTCCAAAGCTACTGCCTGCCAGGCCCCCCTGCCTGCAGGAGTCATGTTCGTTACTTTTGGAAGCCATAAGTTTTGTGACAACCTGGGATGTCAATTTTTTTTGTTGCTTTTCTGTTGCCACACAGAAGAAAAATAATTAATATTATGTGGTACTTCCTTTTTGATTTCCAAAAACTTCTTGTAAGTTCCTGTGACCGATACAACCAGCAGTGGTTTAGATATTTAACCTTTTTCTGCAACAGTTGTTAAATAACCTGATATCTTGTTTAACTTCCTACAGACCCTTTTTAAAGGACAGGACAAATCGTGTGAATCCACCCTTAGAACCAGTCTCTAAACTAGACCGTGTAAGTAGAAATCTTTTGAGTCTAGTTTTGTATTTCATGCTTGAAGTGAGTCGGGGCAGAACAGGGTTCCCAAATCAGGGTAGTGAGCTCCTGACCCCGACGGGGTGCAATCAATAGATTGCTAAATAGCTGCCAAGAAGTTATTATAACTAATTATTTTTCAGAGGAACTTAGTGTGGGAGACACATCCTCTGCCCGTGCACTGGTGGGTGTTGTGTTGTTGTTCTGTTGACAACTGCTTTGTCACCTTTGTCTTCGCGTGGACTTCCCCTGGGCTAGCAGGGCTCAGACAGGAACAAGCTGTCAGGGTCTGACCAAGCTGAGCTCTCCTTGGGGCTGAGGTTCCCTTTGTCTCTCCAGGTTGATAAGAACAAGGATGTGCTCAGAAACGTGGCGAAGGGCCCTCAGAGGGATGGCAAGCTTGGTACCAAATCCACAGAGCATGTTGGCCATGCTGCTCCGCAGAAATCTTCAAATACATCATCCCAGAGAGCAGTGGTGGTGTGTCCAGAGCTGCCGAGAAAGAGCGCAAAACCTCCCATGGGGCTCATGCCAAGTATGAGCCACCGTATGCAGCCCAGAGGGAGGGTCCAGGCTTCAAACTCTGGTCACCTAAATCCAGAAACGAACAAGAAGTCTGCACAGGAGACTGCAGCACCTCAGGCTGGAAGTGAGCACCCCCCTCCTGAGGCACCTTGCTCCCTGAGTGAGGGGCTGCGGGACAGGCTGGTCTGCAACAAGGAAAACGTCCGAGCACAAGCCTCTGTATGCCCTGTGCAGAAGAGAGTTTTTCAGTCTGATGGAAACAATCTTGGGAGCAAGAGAGACTTGGCTCACAGGCAAAGCTCAGCCACAATGTCAAGAACAATCATGGGCCCAAAGAACAGAATTAATAGCCACCAGGCTAAGGAAGAGCCAATTCAGGATAAATTCAGGAAAACACTGCCAGGCTCAAAAAGCACATCTCAAAAACCAAGTGTCAAAACTCAGATGTTGCAGCCCCCTCGGTTACTTAGTGCTTCTACTAATTTGCTACATAAAAAAACAGAGGCAAACCAGGAAAAAACTAATACAGCAAGGGAACCTATAGGAAAGCCACTCGGCATAGTTCCAACGGGAGGTCTGAAGCACCACAATAGACCCCCCCAACTGAGAAGATCTCCCACAAAGCTTCTGGCCTCCAGCAGGCCCCATGGCACCACAAACGTGAAATCCAGCCTGAAACCAGGTAGCACCATGCCATGGCAAAGGCCCATGGCTAAAGAGGAGGCAGGTAGGAAGGAAGTGAAGGTGGTGCCTCCCAGATGCACAGCAGCATCCCGAGTGGCAATCCCCCAAAACCAGCCTCGCAGCGTATACGTCTCCAAAACTCAAGCAACTGAGAGTGATTTTAGCAGGAGAGACAGGCTTAAACCAAAGCTGCCCATGGGAAGTGTAATCCAGGCTAGGCGTGTTCCCAAGACCCCATCGGCTGCGGACCGTAAGTAAGTTGCAGCTTTGGCCGACTGTCCTCACCTCCAGGGGACAGCAGAGTTTAAAGTGTTTAACCGGGTGAACCAGCACCAATCTGCTGGAAACAGGGTCCAGAGTCCTCTTATCAGTGAATCCCTGCTTGGTGCCCCAGAAAAGAGGAGGGTGGGGAAGAGGTTTGGTGGTACCCTGGCTTCCTCTGCCACCAGTTCACCAAGCAGGAGGAGAGTGTGCAGCCACTCTACTGTTTCATCTTCAAGGCGCTGTTACATTTGAGAGGGTTTTCCTTTCCCAGCCTGGAGCTCAGATGCCTTTTTAGGATAGATGTACTGGTTCTTCCTGAGCAGATGAAGTTGGCTAGAGGGAGATTCCAAGGGAGAACAGTAGCCTGGCAAGTGTTGCCGGTCTGCTGGGGTGATAATAGCAATCCCTTGCTCCTTTAACAGGAAACAGCTGGAGGAGTGGTTGGCATCCAAAGGCAAGATATACAAGCGGCCACCTATGATGCTGCTTCAGAAAAAGGCAGTGAAGCTGTCCTGGAGAAATGTCAAGGAGAAAGAGAAGCAAGAGAAACCAGAGCAGCTCTGCCTGGAGAAGATCAACGACATATTAACTGAGTGCCTGAAGCTTGTTGAGGAGGTGGGAATGGGAAAGGAGCAACTTGAATGGGCTTCTCTTCTCCTGGAGCACCCCAGGAGATGAGAGCCATGTCCCCCCGGCAGCACAGTGTGGTCTGGACCAAGCATTCTTACTCACTTGGTTGCAGTTACTTTCCATACCCAACATCATGTGTAGGAAAAGTAAAAGTCCTTGTGGAGTTATGGATAGGCCAAAGGCACACAGCGCGATGTGCTAATGGGGAAAACGGAGCAACGGTCATGGGGCTTGTGTGTGTCATTGCCGGTGTCCTGGTACCTGGTGGTGCAGTCTGCAGCAGGAATTTCTGCGGCAGCAGCCCAGGCTGATTGAGCCAACTTGGGATATGTCCCTGGTGGACCTCACGGCTGCTGTGAAGTATCACCTCTGGGAATGCTGACCACTAGCCCTGCTCTGGGGTTTAGTGGCTCCAGCACTGAAGAGTCAATCCCTTGACATCCCTCTGAAATGCTAGACTCATTTTACCAAGGGGAAAATAGAGGCAGGAAAGCTATTATCTGTCCATGGTCATAGAAGACTTGCAAAACCAAACTCTTCATACGCTCCTTTTCCTAGAGAGTGCTGGGAGGGCAGTTATGCACCAACAGCTCCCCCAGTGCACACCTCTGGCCCTTGCCATTGACACCTTTCTCTGGGACCTTGCACTTCTTGTAGGGTGTCCAGGCAGAGGACATCTCTGCAGTGCTGTCCCAAGTGCCCCAAGCAGAGAAATTTGCCAAGTTCTGGATCTGTAAAGCGAAACTTCTTGCCCGGATTGGCCCTTTTGATGTGACAGGGTTGTACAAAGCGGCAGTCTGCGCTGGTGCTGCGGTGAGTGAGACACGCTTCTCTTCGGTGGCTCCCCATGTTCCCTGACTCTGCACCAGCAGGTCTCCTCAAGATCCAGGGGTCGGATTTTGGGATGAGTTTAGCAACACTAGTCACTGGTGAAAAAGCCCTTTAGAGCTGCCAGTCCCATTTTGTCCCATAGAAACACCTTTAGTCAGGCAAGCAGGCAGTGCCGTGCGGGCATGAAGGGGGTTGGGGGAGGACATGCACCCTGCTCTGTGTTGGAGCAGTGGCTGGAAGCAATGTGACGACAGCTCTGTGCTGGTCTGGGCAGCATAACTGCAGCATCTGGTGGGATTTACCAGAGTAAATGCTGTGCGGGGTGCCTGCCTGCCCAGCCTTGCCTGTGTGCTGACAGATCGCACCTGGCGAAGGGAAACTGCAGCCTTTTGCCACTGGCTCCAGCACGGGGTGTCACGACACAGCAACAACTTTTTCCCCTGTTCAGTTGTAACTCTGGTCTCTGTTCTCAAGTCAGGCCTGCCTTGACCTGCATTCTGCTTTTTCTGCAGCCGCTTCAGGAGCTCAGAGAAGTTGTCCTTGATATTTTGAAGGCTGCAGGCCAAACATCAGAAGGTAACGTGCATATGGGGGCTGGCTGGCGGGCTGGAGCATGGGCAGGCTGGGGGTCCCTGCTGCTGCAGGCAGGGAAGCAGCATGGTTTGCAAGTCTGTCCCAGCACCCCGTGTCCCTTTTGACTTGGATGGAGACCAACTGTTGTGGAAGTCCACAATCCTGGTCTCAAAAATGGGGCAAGATTCATCTGCCAGGGCTGGGCACTGTCCCAGCGCATCACACCTCCATAGCAAGGTGCCCTCGCCTGTGTCCGGAATGCCGCAGTGTTGTAATCCCTCCCAAGCTGCCGCTCTCTGCCCTCTCTGTAACCATGCTGCCCTTTTCCTCTCCTGTCAGGGGAAAAGGCTGAGCAGCCCATTCCTTGCAAGCCTACAACGCCTTGCCCAAATGAGAGGCAGCACGTGGCAGTGACTCCCGGCCTGATGGGGAGATCCCTGACCAGCCTGCCCATCTCAATCAAGTTACAAATTACGTCTGCATCCAGGTAAGGCTGAGCTGCCCACTCCTGGCAGCAAGTGCCCTCTCTGCCACCGCTCCTCTGCAGGGTTTACCTAAAGGCTCTTGTCCTCTCCACAGAGGAAAGGAGTTGCTGGAAGGCCAGGAGCTGAAATTCCTGACACCGGTGCGGCGCTCACTGCGGATAGAGCGGGCTGGGAGCCACTACCCAGAGATGCTGAAGGACCATGACCCTGTGGTGTCATCCCTTAGTGAAATCCTGGATGCTGAGGAGGAGACTCAGTTCTTCTTCCGTAAAAACAAGGCTTTGCCAGAGGTGGTGGAGCTGGAAGGGTTGAGTTTGTATCCCCCAGAGTGCTGCTGAGGGATTCCCAGCAAGGTGCAGGCTGCCTGCTCCCCCCTGCTGCCTTGCACGCACTCCACTGACTCTTGTTGCCTCTCAGATGTAAATATGTAGGGGAGGCACATAATAAGCCTCTTTTAAATATACAAGCACTGTTTATAAATATATTAAAACTTGCAGTAGAGATGGAGCATGGCCTAGTGAGTAGTGTGCAAGGTCTGGGGTTGGAGACATGGGCTGTGTCCCCTGGGACTGCCCTTGGCTCCTCTGCTGTGACATGCCCCAATTTTCCTGCTGTAGGATGATGTCAGACAGACTCTGCAGCGCGCCAGGCACCTTCCAGTGTTTTGGAAGCAATGTCCTGAGGGATTTCCTCAGCCCTGCATTGTGCCCTACCTGGACAGCATCTGGAGGGTTCCTGCTGAGAGCCACGCACGGACCCGATGTCTCGAGCCCTGTGAGGCAGCCCCAGCTATGCCAGGCCGGTGAGGGGCTGGAGGGACTGGGGTACCTGCAGTACCCTGCTTCTGCATGGGCCCCAACGAAGCTGGAGGTGGCACAGGCGAGGGGTGCAGGGGTCCTTGGGATGCAGCTGTCCGGGTCTGGGAAGACCCCTGGGCACGGCTGGGGGTCCAGGATGGGCCAGCCAAACCCCTACAGCAGCCCCCCTCCCTCAAGGGCTGTTCTCACTCCCAGAGCAAGTAGCAGCACTGGCTGCTGGTGACGGGCTGGTTGCTGGGGGCTGGCATGGTTCCTTGCTGCGAGAAGAGGAGTAAAGCAGTGTGACTGCTATGAGATGGAGGGCAGCCCCATTGTCACCCTCCTGTACCCAGCAAGTGGTGGTCCTGTCCTCATCCCACCCTTTTGCCTCCTCCCGATACAGCCACCACCAGCATTGGCTCAGCATCTTTATTGAGAACCTCAGTGTTGGAAGAAGTCAGCAGGATCTGGAAGTCCTGGCAGACCTTGGCCCCCTCCTCCGGAGTGCAGGACAGTGCTGGCAGAGGGGCGGGTGTCTCAGGGTGGCCACACTCTGCCTGGGGGTTTGCACTTGTCCCAGCTACTGGCCGAGGATTTGGGAATTTCCCTTTGCCCCCACCTCCCAGGCTCGAGGGCAAAGCAGTTTTGGTTTAAAATAGCCAATTTTATGTCTCTGCAGTGCCAGGAGTTTGAGTCTCTTTTATAAATAGAAAATGATAGAAAACAGAAGAGGGTGATAGCAGGGAAAAGGGATTCCTAGGGAGCAGCTGTCGCCTCCAGAGGCCTCCTATGTCTGAGCAACATCACCCACCTCCACCCAGAGCCTAGCGCTGCGGTGACGCCTGGGGTTGGAGCTGCTGGGACCAGCAACCGGTGCAAGGTGGGCTTCCAGGGATGCCCAGAGCTGTGGCGCTGCCGGCTCTCCCTGGCATTGTGTGGCCCCAGACTGGCATCGAGCTGGCTGGGAGATGCAGCTGATGCCAGGGGGCCATGAGTGGAAGTGGGGGGCACTGGGCAGCCCATGGGCTCAAGGACCTGGCTCCTGGCGCAAGTGGGAGAAGGGGCACCACTGCACAGGGAGAAGCATGACATGGGGCACGGGCCAGGGCCACCAGCCATCCTGTGGCCAGGGGAGGTGGTAGCTGGCCATGGGTGGCTTCAGTCTGCCAGCTGGCAGTGATCCAGGGCTACCGAATGCCCCCATGTGGACTGTCACCTGCCAGCTCAGCAGCCGTTGGTGCTGGGGTGGGCTCAGGCTTCTCCGTCATCCTCCTCCTCCTCCCCGCTGGAGTCTGGGGGGACCCCAGTGACCTGAGGTGGAAGGGGAGCGCTCAGTGGGCACAGGACCCCACCAGCAGGGGCGTGCTGCTGCTGGGACTCCCATGCCCCTCTGGCCCTCTGTCCCCTGCCACCCACCTGCTGGCCGGGGTGGCTGTGCCAGGCCAGCCAGGGGGCCAGGGCAGTGCCTGCCTCCCCCGCATCCAGGCGGCCGTGCTCCACCGTCGACTCGTGTGCCATCTGCGGCAGGGAGAAGGCTTGTGGAGAGGGGTCAGCACTGGCCAGCCGAGGGGCTGGGTGCCCACCAAATGCCCCCATCAGCCCCATACTCCCCTCCTCAGGCAGGGAGGGAAACTGAGGCATGGTGGGTGAGTAGAGGGGACTGCGTACCAGGACCGGGGGTGCCCGGAAGAGGTAGCTGAAGGGATAGTAGAGGAAGTTGATGAAGGAGGCGGCATAAAGGTCGGCATAGCGCATCAGCTGGTTGGCAAAGAGCGTCTGGCGCGAGCCACAGCGGAAGAGGCTGCCCATCTTCCCGTAGCACATGTCCATCTCATGCGTGACTTTCTGTGGGCACAGGGGGACGGTCAGGGCACCCAACAGCCCCCCCCGGTGTGCTTCCCATGGCGGGGGGGGATCTGGGGTGGGGGGCTGGGATGGTGCCCTGGGTGTCACCTGGATCCGACGCTTGATGGAGCTGATGTCTGGGCGCTCGCTGCTGCCACTGTCCAAATGCCTGGAGTGGGAGAGACCCGGCTGGAGGGGGCCCCCACAGGTGCCTGCACCCCCATCCCCCTCCCCCGCCTGCCCCGTGCCCACTCACTGGTACAACTCTGCCAGGAAGAGGTCCAGGCTCCGCAGCTCCTCAAACAGCTCTGCAAGGACAACGGGGACACATCAATGCGGGCAACAGCCCCCACTTCCTGGCACGACTGACACGGCGGCTCGGGGCATGTCCCACCAGGGTCAGTTTTGCCATTGAGTCAGGTAGGAGGCTCTGGCCATCTCCCCCTGCGGCTCAGCCATGTCCAAGGCTGGGCAGGGTCTATGTCCCTGGCCAGGTGCTGCTCACCGCTCTTCTCCGTCCAGACCTGCAGCTCATGGGCCAGCTCGGGCACCACCAGGAAGGTGCGCCAGCCCTGCCGCTTCTTGGACTTGAGGATGTCCCCAAAGATGTGGTCACCCATGTAGAGGATGTCTTTGCCCTTCACGCCCAGCAGGTCACACACCACATCTGAGGAGCCTGCGACAGCGGGACGTCAGGGCGAGGGTGCAGGCATGTGCCCCCCGTGCTGCCCGCGGAGCCCGGCTGGGTGCTCACCGCCAGAGTAGACGGCGCAGTGTTGGAGTGGGCCAGTGTACGTCCCGATGCGCAGCTTCCCTGTGTCCTGCGGGACGAGAGAATACCGGGATGGGGGGGGGGGTGGGGGGGGAGGTTTACCATTATCTGTGCCTGCCCAGTGCTCACCCAACGGTGAACACCCCCGACTGTCCCCACGGGAGCCCCCACCATGCCCAGATGGTGCCCACTGCCCCTCACAGTGATGGAGGGGTCCCCACCGTGTTGACTTGGCGCAGGACGGTGCCCTCAGCGAAGAAGAGCGGCTTGCGGGTGTCTACCACGATGAGGTCGAAATAGGATCGCCAGGGACGCTGCGGGGTCTCAGCCTGCGCGTGTTGGGATGGGGTGGGGTCAGCGAGGGGCTGCCGATGGCACCCCGCACACACACACACACAACCAGCCCCGGACCAGGGACAGACTCACCGTGTCCCCATCGCTGAAGTCAAACAGGTAGGACATGATGGCCTGCAAGAACACCCGGCATCTTCACCACTTCACCCCACTGGCAGGGACTTTAACACCTCCACCCCGGGGCAAGCTGGAACCGGGAAGGGGGAGGTGGGTGCAGGCACAGACAGCCCCTACTCACGTCAGTGTAGTCGTAGTCGCTGTTGGTGGCCAGAAAGACCTTCCCCACCTCCTTCATGCGGCTCAGCAGCAGCGGCACACGGGGCTGGCAAGGGGCAAGTCACCAGAGGGGTCGCGGGGACCATGGGGACCTGGCCAAGAGGACCGGGCGCAGGGAGGAGGGGGGGAGGCTGACACTCACATCCTTCACCACGTATTTCTCCAGGTTCTCCAGTGTCTTCTCCTTCAGGCAGCCCTGCAGAGGGAACGGATGGATCTGGCCAAAACACCCGGGTGGGGGGCCATTCCCAGCACTCTCAGCTCCGCTCCTCCCTCCCCCCCCCCCCCCCCCCCCCCCCCCCCCCCCCCCCATCCATCCACTGTACCCACCGAGAGGTGGATGTGGTCCATGGCCTCACGCACATCCTGGAACATGCTGCGGAAGGACATGAAGAGGTTCCCATGCTTGTAGCCAGTGTCACAGCTGTTAACAGTCAGGAAAAAGGGAGGGGGTGAAGACACCCCACATCATCCCACCCCAGATCCACAAGGTCCAAGCCCCCACCCACCACCTCCCTCTTACTTGACGTATCTGGAGCAGTTGGTGAAGAAGTCCACGAGACAGGCGTAGAGGTGGGCCTCTGCCAGGGAGGGGGTTGTGAGAGGGGACTTGGGGGTGGGGGGGGCACAGCACCCCTCGATGGGGGAGA
Organism: Fratercula arctica; assembly: GCA_947846985.1. Classification (NCBI taxonomy): domain Eukaryota; kingdom Metazoa; phylum Chordata; class Aves; order Charadriiformes; family Alcidae; genus Fratercula; species Fratercula arctica. The sequence goes on along the minus strand of CANTUZ010000023.1, from coordinate 1,651,095 downwards.
GGGTGGGGCAGGGGGGTCGGATCTCACTCACCAGTGAGGTTGAAGAGGGTGTTGAGGATGTGGAAGCGCTTCATGTCATCCCGCTGGATGAACTTGTTGGGGTAATAGTGGAGGATTTCGGCCCTGGGGAAGGAGCACAGAGCTGCACCCCATGCTGGGGGTGCCCTGCCCCCTCATCCCCCACCCCCCCTCCGGCAGGCAGTCCCAGACTCACCCCTTGAGGAACCGGAAGCCATGGGCACAGACCAGCAGGTTCCCATGGGAGTCCACCTTCAGCAGGTTCCCGTACAGGGCGTCGAACACCAGCCCCCTGTGCCACACTCCCCATCAGCAGGTGGGGGTCCCACTGACACCCCCACCTTCTGCTTCCCCCCTCCCCAAAACTCACCGGATGGGGAAGGTGGGGTCGTACTTGTAGGCAAGGATCTCGTGGGGGTACCCGATGGAGACGAGGTGTTCCAGCAGCAGGACGAAGGCCAGCTCCTCATAGTCAGGGGACTTGTACACTGTAGGAGCCAGGAGGGGCAGTGTGGGCTGGGGGGGTTCCACTGCCCCCCACCTCACCTCAGCACCCCCACCCCAAAAACGCACTGGCCAAGGTGTAGTCCATGTCAAAGCCGAAGCACTTGATCTTCTCCAGCGCCAGGCTCCGGTTGACGAAGATCCTGGGGGGCAACCGGGGGGGGTTATGGGGTGGGGGGGGTGTCTAGGGCTGGGGGGGGGCACAGAGGAGGGGATGGGGACCTGTCCCCACGTCACCTGTCTGTGGCCAGGGGGCTGGGAGGCACGGGCTGCACGCCTGCCCTGGCCCAGGGGCCGTACAGTGAGTTATTGGAGCAGAAAAATGGGCTTTTGAGCTGGAAATGGAGCCCTGGGGGGAGGGGGGGGGGGGAGGGGGAGCTTTCCTGGTGAGCCCCCTGTTTTCGCCTGCACCCCCCGGCGCGTCTCCATGGGGACCCCTCAGGGCCGCTGCCCCTTCCCGCCCACGCTCCAGGAGTCCTCCCCCGCACCTGCACCCCTGGGGTCCTTCCTCCGGGTCCTGCCCCCCCCCCAACCAAGAGTCCCCCCAACCCCTTTCTCCGCCGCTCCAGGTCCTGCTGCCCCCGACCGGACCCCCCCGACCTCCCCCCGGCTCCTGCCCCCATCCCCCGCCCGTGTTCTCCCCCGTGTCCCCCCAGCCCCACCGGTGCTGGCAGTCCCTCCGCAGCGCCCGCGGGTCGCCCGGGCCCGGGGCCGCCGCCGCGCCCCGCTCCCCCTCGCTGCCCATCGCCGCCGCCTCCGGCCACGGCCTCCGGCCGCCGCTTTAACGGCGCCCCGCGGGACCGCCCCGACCCGGCCCCCCCCGGCCACCGGCCAGGCCCCCCCCCCCCGCCCCGGGAGCAACAGCCGGGACGGGACCCGGCTGGCGACCCCCAAAATGGGGCGGTGATCCCCTCCCCGTGCCTGCCTCCCCCCAGAAGGGGCTCCCCGGACCGTGACACCCCCCCGGGCCGTGCCCCAGCGGCCCCCCGGAGGAAGCGGCCTCCCACGGCCCCGGCCCCGACGGTGCCAGCAGCGCTCGGCCGGGCCTGGAGCCCCCGGGCCGGTGTTTGCCCAGCGGGGCCGCTGGCAGCGCCCGGCGGCGAATCATTAACCGGGGTCAAGGACCGGCCCCGCCGCCACCCCGACGGGCGCTCCCGGGATCGGGGGGGGGCTGCACGGCTCAGCGCCCACCCCCGGCCCCTCGCACCGCTAGAGGGACAGAGACAGAAGGCGGCACCCACGCCCCGTGGGACACAGCCCAGCGCCAGTGGTAAGTGTCCCCTATGGGACCTTTCCCCAGCCCCGTGGGTCACATCCTGACGCAGCTCTACCAGGCACATTCCCAACCCTGTCCCCGGGCTCAGCACCTCCAGGGGAGCACTTGGCATCCAGGCTGCCCCCACCCACCTGCCCTGGCCCAGGGCCAGTCCTGGCACTTGCCCACAGCCCTTGCAACATCCTGGTGCTGACCAGCTGACGTGGGTCCCTGTGAGTGGCCTTGACCCCTGGGACAGGAGCGAGCATCACTGGGGCACCCAGGGGAAGGTGGAGGGGACAGCAGCAGCTCCTGCCCGGGGGGTGAGGGGGAAGAGGGCTGGTAACAGGGTGAGGAGCTGCTGTCACAAGCGGAGCACAGCACCACAGCTGCCCCCAGGTGTGGGGCCCTGATAACCCCCCCCGGGGCTGGGGTGCAGCAGGTCCCGTGACACTGGGGGACACATGGGGCTCTTATCAGCCACCCCAGCCCCAGCTCCCTCCCAGGGCGTGGGTCCAAGGAGGGGTAGGAGAAAAGCCATGGGGCAGCGCGTGACAAGGGACAAGTGCCCAGGGCCCCCCCAGGGGCCCCAGGACCACTGGCAGCGCTGGTGTATGAAGGAAATCTTTATTGAGTCCGAGGTAGCAGCAGTGAGGGGGGGGGTGTGGGGTGCCCCCCAGGCACCCCAAGCAGGATGGGTGGGCAGCGCCTGGTGGCAGCACCACTACAGCAACGGAGGCAAAGCTGAATAGTACAGCCCACAGTAAGAGGTGCCCCGCAGCCCCCAAGCCCTCCCAGGAGGGGCAAGGACCAGCCCTGGTCCTTACTGAAGGAGCAATCGCTGCCAGGGGATCTGAATTAAGTTATTAAAAATAAGAAAAGTGGCCTCCCGTAACTGCTAATCTAAAGCTACAGCGCAGCAGGGGAGTCACAGAGAGGGCAGGCACAGCTTCAGCGCTGCACCCCCCCAGAAACTTAGCATCAAGACATTTATATTAAAAAAAAAAAAAAATATATATATATAGACACTTCAGTGACAACACTATGCAGAACTGAGGAAGCTCCAGAGATGATGGCAGCCCCCATCCCACACCAGGATGAGCCTTCCTGGCTCCTGGAGAGGAAGGTGGCAACAGGGAAGCAGGAACAGCAGGAGCCCCAGAGCCCTCACACCCTCAGGACAGCGTACTTGAAGACAGCCATGATGGCAGCACTGATGAGACCCGAGATGGGGACAGTGACAAACCAGGCCATGAAGATGTTGCGGAAGAGGCGCCAGTCCACTGCCTTCCTGGAGCGTAGCCAGCCCACTGAGACCACCGAACCCACCTGCCCGAGGAGCCAGGACACCAGTCAGCATGGCAGGGGGATGGAGCAAACCCCCCCCTCCATGTGTCCCACCACTCCACAGACCCTGCTGGGGGGAGGGGGCAGGGTCTTGCTCCAGCCCCTTGGGGACCCAGGAGAGCCCAGGGCAAGGAGCTACCAGCTCAGAGCCATAGAGTGCCCGAGTTCCCATGGCTGCTTGACAGAGCCCAAGGGTCCATCAAAGGGGTTTTGTTCTCCCCTCACCCCCTCAAGTGCCCCCTCACCCAGCCCCGGGAAGCCACTGCCACCCCATTGAGATGTAAATGCAGAGCTGGGACCTGAAGGACAGCCAGCAGCCCATTTTGGGGACCTCCCACACAGCTCAGCCTTCTTAGCACCAGGACTCGGGGGAAGCCAAGCTCACACTGAGCTGGCACCATCCCCCCTGCCACCCCCACCTACCTTGCAGTGGGTCGTGCTGATGGGGAGACCGACATTGGAGGCGATCACCACTGTCAGAGCAGATGCCAGCTCAATACTGAAGCCACTGCAGAGACAGAAAGCATGTGAGACCCTGGGCACCGGAGTCCCCGGCAGACCAGGCTGGCTTAGCCCAAGCTGGACCTAGGACCGCTCCACCCAGGCAGGGTCAGCTCCTCACTTGGCTCTGCAGAGCCCCAGCAGCCCCAGGCTGATCCCCCCAGGGATGCAGGGAGGCGTTATGGGACCACACATGGCCCAGCTCCACCACCTGAGCAATGAACCCCCCTGAAGGGCTCCAGGAGCAGGATGCAGCTCTAGGACTGCCTGAAGCCTCCCCCTGCCGCAGGACAGGCCTTACCTTGATGGTGTGATGGGGGTCAGGTCCTTCCCCATCGTCTGGATAACTCTCCTTCCCCAGACCCACAAGCCAATGCAAATCCCCACACCTCCATAGAGCAGCAGCCAGATGGGAGTTGCCACCTTGGTAGCCACATCACCTGTCTGATAGACCAGGTAGAGCGCGACCAGGGGCCCTATGGCATTGCTGGAAGAGAAAGGAGAGCTAGTCTAGAGGGCCAGAGGCTCTGGGCAAGGTGGGCACCAGCTCCAGCTAGCAACCCCACCACTCCTGCTGACCCAACTCACCTGACATCATTGCCACCATGAGCAAAGGAGCCAAAGCAGGCTGTGAGGATCTGCAGGAACTGGAAGAGGAGGGACACCTCGGGTTTGTCCTGGTCATGCCATTCTTCCAGGGAGGTACTGCTGCCCTTGCGGTCGCTGATGCCCATCTCCACCTGGGCCGTGTTCAGATCCACATCAGCAGCTGGGTGGGCATCGGCCACTGCGTTGCAGTAGCTGGTGTAGCTGTCCATGCGGACCCTCTTCTTGGTGTCCACCACGGGCCAGGTCAGCTTCCCCATCTCCTCACCCTCCTTGGCACGGAGGGAGTCCAGGGGCATGCCGCAGATGGCCATGGTGTAGGAGGTGTAGCTGTTGTTGCGCCGCAGGGGCTTGTCCCCTGAGTCCCCCATGCAGTCCCCCATCTTGGCCAGGTGCAGTTTATGCAGCAGCTCCTTGTAGAGGCCAGAGTCCTTGTGCACAGTGTGGTACTGGTACTGCCCGCTGGAGCTTATCTGGTGGCCCATGGCCTGGTTGAACTGGACAAGGTTGCCATTGGGCAGCTGCACAGATCCTGCCAAGAGACAGTGGGGGTTTAGCACCTAGGGGTACCTGGAGTGGGGTACCACCCCAGTCCTCCTGTACTGCCCCCCACCACTCACCACTGTCAACGCTAGTTTCCTTCAGGTCAAGGCTGGGGAGCTTTTCCTGCTCCAGGGCCTCCTCCAGGTCCCCCATGTTGAAGGAGACTGTCCTCTCCTCCACCATCGCCCGGTGGGGCACAGCTGACCCTACATCAGCAATGGGGCTCTTGGCATCACCCAAGGGCATCTTGGGCTCTTCATGGTCCTCCTTTGGGCTGATGTTCTTCTCCATCAAGGGGCTTTCAGAAGGACTGGATTTGATCTCTCCTGGGAAGGGAGGCAGGTGCTATCAAACCTTCCCACCACCACACCCAACACCAGGAGCAAGCCCACACCCCCGACCACTCAGATTTATGGCAGCTAAATAAAATTTACAGCTTCCCCCCATCCTGAACTTTGGAAACTTGGGCAGTCACACTTTGTCCCAGGCACAACAGCCAAACCATCACAAGCCAGCTCATCTCCTATTTTTAGAGCCCCCCCCCACCCACACGGGGTGTGGTGAGCACCATTATGGGGCTTCTATGCCCGTTCTTCCAATAGCAGAGGTTCCTCGTCGAGCCATGTTTGTCCCTTCCCCATTCCCAGAGGATGTGGGATGCTCTGGACCCGCTTCTGGGGTGGTTGTGATCCCTGAAGTTGATGGGAAGGTGCCCAGAAGAGACCAGCTCCTCCGTCAGCCCATCAGCTCCTGCCAGCAGGACTCGCCTGCCTGGGCTCCTCTCCAGCTCCCGCTGGTGGGTGACAAACCCAAACAGGAGCTGGTCTCCACCTCCCGAGGGCAGCTTGGTTTCCTGTCCCACTGGAATTGCCAAAGCCAGCAGCACCAAGCCCTGGAAGCTGAGGCTGTTACACCCCCTCTACCAGGAAAAGCATGTTTCCTCCAGGTGAAAAACATGAGGTCAGCTCCTTCAGACAACAACAAAAGCCACCTCCTCATCACAAACATAACCATTTTCCAGCCAGTTTGCTGGCTGCGAGGGCCTGGCTGCGGCATCCAGCCCCTCACCCTGGCATCAAGCCCCTGCAGAGCTCATCTCCCCCTGCACCACCCCCACCTCCCAGCAATGCTCCCCAGCAGGCAGGGGAGGCTGCCTCACAGGCAGGAGTTAAGCCAAAGCTCGAACAGCTGGAAGAATGTCAAGGGCAGCCATAAAGCTGCTAGTCACACCCCAGTTACACCAGTCTGGCAAGGACACTGGTTATCCCCTCATCTCCAGTTCCTTAAGTGCCCCAGACTGCACACCACATTTATATGCAAGACCACACACGGCTCCAGGAGAGGAGCTGCCTGTACTTCTCAGGAGGCAGAGCTCAGGACTGCTCTTTTGGATGCCTTTCAATAGATTTAATTTTTTTTTTTGCTACAGGGAAAGGATTTCATCAGCTTACACGCTTTAAACTTGTGATCTGCATCTGCCAGGCCAAAGATTGATCAGCAGGTATGCAGAGGATTAAAGGTTACACTGGTTAACAGGCAGGTTCTCTCCTGCCTCCTCCTCTTCTATATTAAAGAGTGAAATGGGGCTGTTTGGTGTCGCGCGCTGTCCTGTGCGGTTCAAGGAGAGCTCGCCCCGCTCAGAAATCAGCTGCCAGACGCTGCTGGGAAACACAATGGCTACTTCGAGGGGGATTCTGGGGTCCCCAGAGCAGTGTTCTGGTGCCGCTGGGGGTTAGGAACGGGCAGGGTCCAGCTCACAGAGATGCGCCCCAGTGACACAGGGTTTGCAGAGCAGCTTAAGTGATAACTGACACTGAGGATCCCTGCTAATAACAGCCCTGCAGCTAATGAGATCTCCCGCTGGGAAAAGAAGTTGGTTAGTCCGAGCATGCCCTTCCCCAGAGGATTGCAAAGAAAGAGGTGTTACTTACGTTCAATTTTCTTCTTCATTCTTGGACACACAAAGAACCAGACGACAAGAGCACAGACAACAGCACTCCCCGCCGAAATTAGGAGGATACCCCACAGAGGAAGTTTGTCAAAGCCCAGCACTAGGAAATAAAACAACGGATCTTTGAAAACCTCTGGGCAAAAGCCTCCTCGACATATGACTTTGCTCTTCCCAGCACAGGGACTCCATCACCTGCAACATCCCTGAGCTAATTCACCTGCGGGGGAGAAGGGCTGTCAGAAAGTCACCACTGACCACACCAAAACCTCAGCCCGCACAGATTTTCCATCCCAGGTTACAGTCTCCCTCATCAAAAGCTAATCTTTCACATGTGCAGACACTTTCCCCTCCCTCCCACAGCCAAACCCCATCAGGGGCCAGTGTCTGCCCTGAGCAGGGACAGAAGGCTCCTCACTTGCTGCAATGTCAAAGAAAAAACACACACCACCACCCAGCACGGCTGCTGCAGCGACAGCACCGCTTCCCCCACGCAGGACCTGGGCTGCTGCCACCAGAGAGCCCCACGTCTCCATTCACTCCTCCAGCTGCTGGGGGAAGATGGTTCTCTTGCTCCCCGAGTCCCTAGGAACTCCAGTTTCAAGGCATCCAAGATATTACGTGACCTATTTACAGGCATTCTCACATGCAGCATGACTTTTAGCAGAGGTTTTGCATTACACAACCTGCTGCAGCCCCTGGTTGGGCTATCAGGTGCTTGCGACTGCTCAACTCCTGCATTTTCTGCTGCAGGCAATAACTTACTGCTCCTAACGCACCACCAGCAACATCGCGGCTACTTCACCCATGCATTCAGCTACTTGCTTACGCCAAGCCCAGCTTGCTGAAGGCTACAAACCCTGCACTCAAGAGACACAGAGCTCACCCAGCCCTCCTGCAGCTGAGGGCTCGGGATAAACATGAATCCACCTCAGGGGTGCCAAGTGATAAGGTGATCTTGGAGCAGCACTGCAGCGACCCTGCCTCCTCCCCAGGGCTAGAACGCTGTGGGAAGGGGAAGCCAACATCCCTCCAAACATTTTTCCAGCCACTGTTTACAGAGAAAACCCTGTGGAGCCAGTGCTGCCTGCCCTCACCCCACCTCCAGTGACTCCTCCACAACAGGAAACCCATCTCAGACCAAAACCAGCTCACACCGAGTCACCCTGGCAGATGGAGGCTGTGGAGCCTCCAGCACCCTCCCCTGCCAAGCCCTCTCCTAGCCCTGCCTGCACCCTGGCCCCGCACACAACGGCGAAACAAGCATTTCAGTTTAGCTTTTCAAAGTTCAAATGCTTCTTCTCAGTGCAGGTGCCAGCTCTTCTCGCCAGGGATAATGAGTTTATTCTTAGGGACAAGGCGAATGGGGAGGCACAGCCTCCATCCCTGCTCCTAGCCTCGCTACTGGCAGCCGAGGAGTCTCTGCAGTGGCAGCCGGTACCCGAGTTTTAGCACAGGTAAGAGAAGGGGAGGGGAAGTCATGTTATCTGCCAGTCCTGTGACGTCTAAGGAGAAAGGTCTGGAGGGGTTTAGTTTGAGCAGGTCTCTTTGGCTGGGCAACTATCTAGCCCAGAACTCAGCGCACACTAGCCTGCAGCCTTCTGAAACCGGCACAGGCCAGCCGCCTTCTAGGAGATTTCATCCCTGTAAAGCAAAAAAGGGGTAAATCGTGCATTTAATGGAGGTTTTGTAAAGCATTTAAAACTTAATGTTCAAGTAGTCTGTGGTGTACTTACAGGGTGCGCCGGTATACATGATGGAGAAGAGGTTGATCCCCACTGTGCAGGCATAGAAGACAGGCAACGCTCGCAAGCCATTGGGGACAGGATCTGCCTGCAAAACAAGGGCTGGCGCTGGGAAGGGCAGATCCTGGGGGTTGAGAAGCCGCCGAGGAGCGGTCCCTTCCCACCAGGGGTTTTGTGCCCTCGCTTAGCTGCTGACAGCAGCTCCGATACCATCCTCCTGCAAGCTCTGCCAGAAGCCAGAGCTCCCAATGGCTTTTAGAGAACAACCCGGGGGCTGCCATTGTCTGACCCCCTGGCAGTCCAGGGGAGAAGGTGGCAGGACACTGTGGGTGCTACAGGGCTCCACAGAGCTGGACCAGCTGTATGTCCCGCAACTCCCAAGGCTGAAGCATCTCATTGCGCTCACAGCCTGGGCTGCCCAGCTCTCGAGCCCTCCCCAGCCTCCAGCTGCACGGATGTTTTCTTTCAACTCCCCAGACACTTTCAGACAAAACCATCTGTCAGACAAAGCTTTTACCTCTTTCCAGCTGACTTGGACAAAATAAAAAATGTCCATTACTCAAAGCAGCTTATTTGACCACATACCTGCACAGAGAGGCCCTCACCCGAGCAGCAGGAGCACTTAATCCCCGCTGCTGACCAGCAATTGGTGTCTAGCGTCAGTACAAACACACCAAGCACTACTGAACACAGAGTGGGACAGAGCAACCAGACTATTCAGTGCCAGAATGAAGCATGATGGGGCCAGTCTGGCTTTGAAAGACCAGTTACACAAGGTTGCTGTGACAGCAGTGACGCTGAATTGTTTTAAAGGGCTGCTAGGTAGAAACCAGCAGCGATAAGATCTTAACATCTCTTGAACCAGAAATAGTTAAAGCTAAGTCCTAAAATAATTTAAGTGAACCTTGCATATGCAGAAGAAAATGCTGGAGCCCCTCTGCACAGCTGGTTGGATACCCCTGGTCCAGGCTGGCAGCACCCCGCACTCCAGGGTCACCATCACCTCAGAAAGGTGAGGTGTGGCACTGCCACTTTTGGGTGCCTGATGCCCCTTCCCGGGCTGTCAGACAATGCTAACAGCAGGAGCATATCCCTGAAGCCAGGCTGAGCGCCCCTCGGTGGACCTGAGACCCCAGGTAGGAGGAGAGTAGTTTCCACAGCACCAGGGACAATTCTGTCCCTCCTGGCTTTGAAAAAGCCACTGCTGTTGGTCACTGCCTTCCTCTGCAGCAGAACACAAGAGGAGGTCCAGTCTCGCACCAGGACTTCGGAAAAGCCTGACAAGAAGCTCTGATCTTATCTGTTCTGGGTTCCCTCACTACTTGGAAGCTGCAGCCTTTTCTGCTGAAGCCAGGCAGGGCCCTCCCAGCCCAGAAGGTTTGGAGGAGGCTGAACGAAGCCTCCTCACGCTCCAGGCTCTACTTCATGCAGCAGCTATAGGTCCCGTTTCTCCCATCCCTTCAGCTCCTCCTGGGCAAGGGCTCACTCAAGTGCCAACACAAGGGTGGATGTGCCTGGAGAAGCTCCGGTGCACATAAGCAACAAACCAGTCCAATGGGCAGGCAAGGGAGGACCTGGGAGCCCCGAGGTGTCAGAAAATGGGGTGAACAGCCCTTACCTTACGGAGGATGAACCTCTGGACAAGGAAGAACAGGATAGCAGACATGATGCCCGAAAGGAGGGGTGAGATGAACCAGGACAACACTAGGAGGAGAAGAGGCAGGATCAGCTGCCTGCCACTGGAAGGGGAAGCCCCAGGGGCATGTGGGATGCTCAGACCAGCAGGACTTACCGATCTTTAGCAGCTCAGACCACTTGACACCTTCTTGCCCTTTGGCCACCAGCGAAAAGCCAATGGTGGCTCCAACAATGCAGTGGGTACCAGAGATGGGGAGCTTCAAGAACGAAGCCACCAGCTGCCACACAGCAGACCCTGGAGGAGAAGGAGAAGCCTGCTGAGAAAGCTGTCACTGGGGCACCTTGGGACACACCACCCACCCCATTTTGACCCCCCTGTTCCTCACCAAACATGGCGCTGATCGAACCTGCCATCATCAGCTGCTGCTCAGACTTGTACATATCCACATCGATCAGCCCCTTCCGAATGGTCTCGCTGACTTTGGCTCCCAGCAGGACAGAGCCCACTGTCTCAAAGATGCTGGCCAGGATACATGCCTGCCGGAGGGTGACCACCCCCGAGCCCACCGCCGTGCCGAAGGAGTTGGCCACGTCATTGGCGCCGACAGAGAAGGCCAGGACGAAGGCGATGATGAAGCCCAGGACCAGCATCCAGAGGAAGTCCACCATGGGGGCAGGGGGCACCGCGGAGGTGGGGTCCATGGTTTGGGTGAGGTATTAATAAATTAGATATAAAATTAAATAGGGGGGGCGGGTGGCGGTCGCTATAGGGTGCGGGGGCACTCCGCCGTCCTACGGCCCCACCGGCCGCGGGTGCTACGGGCTGGGTGCTGCTCCATGGCCTGGGCTGCTCTTCATCCTGCAGGAGAGATGGAGTCAGCGGGATGGGGGGACGGGATAACGGTAGCGGGACGGGGGGGACGGGATAATGGCCCTTCCCGCGCACCGGTAACGGCTGCTCCCGCGCGCGCCGCCGCGCCACCCGCCGCCATGTGGGTGGGTGGCTGCCTGCCTGGCTGCCTGCCTGCCTCCCCGCCCCGCCCCGCCCCGCAATCGCCGCCCGAACCAGCCGCTGCTCACCGGCCGGGCTGTGCCGCGCTCCCCAGGAAGGGCCGGAGCCGAGGCCGGTACCGCTCCGCGCCGTCGCCGCGCTTTAAGCGCCCCCCACCGCCCCATGTGACCGCCGCCCCCGCCCCCCCGCCCCCCCCCGCCGCGCGCCCCCGCCCGCCGCCCCCATTGGCCCGCTCGCCGCCGGGGCGGGGCCAGGCCGCGCCCCCATTGGACAGCGCCGCGCTCGCAGCCCGGGCCTCGCCCCTCCCCTCTCCCCCCCCCCCGCCACCGCGCCCCCGCGCGGGCAGCGCGCCCCGGCACCACGTGCGCGCTCAGCGGCGCGGCCGCGGGGGGCCGGCCTGGTTCCGGTGGGCTCGGCCCGGCTCAGACCGGCTCGACTGGGTTTGGCTCGGCTCGGCTCGGCCCGGCCCGGCCCGGTTCCGGTGGGCTCGGCTCGGTCCGACCCAGGCGCGGTCGCAGCCCCATCCCGGCCCGGCCCCGGTGCGGGCTGGCTCGGCGCAGCCCGGCGCTGGTGTGGCATGGCCCGGCCCAGGTATCGGCTCGGCTCTGCACGGCCTGCTTTGGGGCCATGTGGGTCCGGCACAGCTCAGGGCCAGCCCACAGCAGGCCCAACACCGGCACTGCACTAGGTCGGGAGGTCACTGAGACACAGACCACCGGGGATACCCTGCGGAGCAGCTCCGGGCTGTCTGCATCAGCATCACACAGGGGCCCTGGCGTGGCTGGTGCCCCCGTCCCCACCCCGGGGTGACCATTGCCCAGCAGGAACCGCGGCCCAGCGGGCTGAGCGGTGGCAGGTCAGCCCGGGGCAGGAAGCAGCGGTGTCCGGCTGGGCACGGGTCAGCGGTTCGGTGCTGGCCAGGGCTGGGCTGTTGCACACCACCCCATCACGGGGACAGTGGTGACGTGGGCCCACGGATGGCAGCCGGTGGGGGACACGCGGTCGGGATGCACTGGCCCTGCTGCCCCCATGTCACCGGTCCAGAGTCCAGCCCATGTCCCCACGCGCCCTGTGCCTCCAGCCACATGCGGCACTGGGTGCGCAGACAGGGGTCCCGGGGTCCCCTTGCCCCTCTCAGCAGGGGCTGACCCCATGCCCTCACCCTGTCCCCATCCCACTCTCCTGTCACCCCTGGGTGGCCCCATCTGCCCTAGACGGGTGAGGCTGCAGGAGAAACAGGCAGGAGCCAGGAGGACCCAATGGCCTGGGGCCCTGGTCCCATCCCTCTGCACCCCAAAAGCTGGGAAGGGACCCAGGCGTGCCTGCGGCCCCATGGGGGCAGAGGGGGCCCGGGGGGCACCAGGAACGCAGGGGGCAGCACTGGGAACATGGCGGGGCAGCACCGGGAACATGGGGTGCAGCGCTGAGCATAGGGGAGTGCAGGGCCCAGGATGCGCTGGGGAGCAAGCGGGCGTGGGGGCCTCTCTGGATAGATGCAGTGTGGGGACCCACGAGGAGCACTGGAGTGCTTGGGGGAGCTGGATCTGAATTAACTTTGAATGATGGTGGGGACCAGGAGAGCTTCCCGAGGACTGGAAGAGAGCAAAGTATCACTCCTGTCTTCAAGAATTACGCCCCAGAAACAATTTGCAAGTTCGTGAGGAACAGTTAGAAGCAGATGGGGAGCAGTCAGCATGGGCTGCCGAAGGGGAAATTGTGCTTCACCGGCCTGATGGCCTTCTGCAATGAGACAACCGGCTTGGTGGAAGGGAAGTGGGTGTTGCTTACCTCCACCTCAGTAAGGCTCTTGACACTGTCAGCCATAACATCCTCGTAGAGAAACTGGAGAAGTCTGGTCAGGTAAGTGGACAGTGAGGTTGACTGAAGACTGGCTGCACGGCTGGGGCGGAGTGTGGTGATCAGTGGCACAAAGTCCAGCTGGAGGCCAGTCACTAGTGATCTACCCCAGGGGTGGATGCTGGGGCCAGTCCTGTTCAACGTCTTCATTAATGACCTGGACACTGGGGCAGATGCACCCTTGGCAACTTAGCAGATGACACAAAGTGGGGAGGAGTGGCTGACACACCAGAGGGTTGTGCTACCATCCAGACGGACCTTGACAGGCTGGACAACTGGGCTGAGGAACCTCATGATGGATGTTCAACAAGGGGACATGCAGAGCCCTGTAAATATCTGATGGGAAGGAATGAAGAAGAGGGAGCCAGACACTTTTCAGTTGTTCCCACAGACAGGACAAGAGGCAACAGGCACCAATTAAAAACCCAGGAAATTCCACCCGCACAAAAGAAACCCTCTTTTAGGTGGTCAAACACCAGAACAGGTTGCCCAGAGATGTGGAGCCTCCATCCATGGTGATATTCAGAAGTGTCTTCCTACTGCTCCTTTGCTCCAGTGGGGGTTCCTCGATGGGTTTCATTCTCTCAGCAGCATCCTGCTCCAGCATGGGTACTCCATGGGCTGCAGTCCCTCAGAGGTGCACCACCTCCACCTTCTGCCAACAGAGCCCCCTCCTACAGGTCTCCTCCTCACTCCTCACACACCTCCTCATGCATGCCCTCAGGTCTCCCCCTTTGTGTCTCCTCCTTGGGTCTTGGGTCTTTTCCTCAGCATCTCCTGCCCCAAATAGCTGCTGCTCTTCCTCCCGTGGTTTTGAGCAGAGGTGCCATGTGCTCTGGCTTATCATCCAGTTGTGGCTCCCACTGTGGCTCATGGTTGTCCTCATATGGGAAGCCCATTCTTGACAGTAATTGCCATCCTCAGCTCCATGGAGGGAGGAGACAAGTGCCCCCACGTCTCCAGCCTTCCACCAGACCAAGCTGCGCCTGTTGGCTTATTCAGAAGAAAGGAGATGTGGTGACTTGGCGGAGGACCTGCCTGGACACCAGGAGGTGCAGGGTCTAGAAGCAAGGAAGGGACATCCCCAGCTCCCCAGGTAACTGTGGGCACTGGGGAGCCACAGCAACCAGAAGCGTGTGTAGGCTCTGCGGTGGTATTGGTAAAGGTCTGGTGAGCAGTCTTTGGGAACAGCACCATGAGATCAGTGCAGGGCATCACTTCTAGGATGGCATCTCCAAACCCCAGTGACCCCAAGACTTTCACAGACCCCAAGACCTGTGGAAATGCTGTTGTTTCTGGGGAAACTAGAAAGCTCATTTATGTATCAACGCCCCTGTCTGTAGCTGTATATACAGGTTGTGGGCCAAGGGCTGTGCGACAGCTGTGTCCTGGGACTGAGGGGTCCAGTGGGAGATGCGGGATTCTCATCTAAAGGACAGGAGCCCTCTGCTGAGATCAAACCAGCCTGGGCTGGATGACAGCCCGGCAGCCACCACTGCCTTGCTACGCCATTTGTCCTGTCAAGTGACTTGCACAGGGACACGGGGTTGCTGTGATGGAGACGTGAACGACATGGGGAGAGAGGCCACCATGCAAACACAGAGCCAAAGCACGGCTCAGCAGCACTGCCGGGGTACCAAAGCACGGCAGAGAAGGGCAGTCCCCGCAGGTCCAGCCAGTGCTGGGTGGGGCAACCTTGGACCTGCAGCAGCTCTGCTCCTGCAGCTCCCTCCCTGAGGAGTGGGGACTGTGAGTTGTAAGGCACTGGAGCAGAGGGATCTGCTCGAAACAGCGCGGGAACTGCTCCAGCCCATGCCCATTCCACCTACAGAACCACAGGCTCCATCTCCCCACTGAGTAACACCAGCAAATCTGTAAACCCTGCGCTGGATGAACTGGCAGGGCGGGACTCCAAGGCTGTGGTTTCTCTGCCAGGTGCCAAGCCCTCCCCCAAACTCCTCCTGAGCATGGGGCCATCCCACCCGGCAGCACACTCCAGGGAGAGGAGCTGTGTCCAGAGGTGCCCAAACCGCTCACGGGATGGCACAGCAGAAGGGGGACAGGATTCTCGGTGCCGCTGAGCTGAGCCGTTTTGCATCAGTGCTCCCGGCCCCGACACTAGCTTTGATCTGGAGGTCCCTGAAGGTGCCCCAATGGTCAATGGCACCGCTGGGCACTGCAATGCTTGCTGCCCAGCCTGGACCCGTGAGTGTCACCAGCACCTCTGGACCCCCCCCAGCACCCCAGTGGTCACCCCCCTGCCCACCCCGGCCCCAGGGCAGCTCCGCGGCCCCACTGCTGACCAGTCCCCACAGACCCCCCCCTCCTTGCTCAGGTCTCCTCCAGTGCCCCCTTGTCCCACATCATCCCCTGCCAGACCCCCACCGCTGCTCGGATCCTCCCAAGGGCGTGCTGCCCCTTCGGTTCCTCCCCTGCCCTCGCAGCCCCTGCCTTATGCTCCAGGCAAGCTCACATTCCCTCAACCCTGGGCACATCGGATCTCCCAGTACCCACCTGCATCGGATTTACGGCACAAGGATTTCATAGTGGGGGGACAAGATGCCGGGGAAGATGCTAGAGAAGATGCCAGAAGCATCCCCATGTCCAACAGAGTCTGTTCCAGCCAGCTCCAAGATGGACCAGCTGCTGGCCAAGGCTGAGCCCATCAGTGATGGTGGTAGTACCTCTGTGACACCATATTTAAGAAGGGGTAAAAACTGCTGCATGACAGCATCTGGGAGAGAGAAGTGAGAAAGTAAGAGGAACAGCTCTGCAGACAGCACGGTCAGTGAAGAAGGAGGGGGAGGAGGTGCTCCAAGTGCCAGAGCTGTGATTCCCCTGCAGCCCCTGGTGAAGACCATGGTGAAGCAGGTTGTCCTCCCACAGCCTGTGGAGGTCCATGGTGGAGCAGAAATTGTGAGCGAAGTTGAGCCTGGGAAGAAGGGAGGGCTGGGGGGAAGATTCTTTTAGACTTTTTCTTATTTTTCATTACTCTGCTATGCTTAATTGGCAACAAATTAAATTTCCCTAAGTTGAGCCTGGTTTGCTTATGACAGTAATTGGTAAGCGATCTCCCCGGCCTTATCTTGTCCCATGAGTTTTAAAGCATATCTTCTCACCCTGTCCTGTTGAGGAGGGGAGCAAGTAAGTGGCTTGGTGGGCACCTGGTGTCCAGCCAAGGTCAAGCCACCACACCACCCTGTTTGCTCACATCCCACCCCCTCCCTGAGCACCCTCACCCTCTCCCTTCCCCTCTGCAAGCTCCTGGACCCCCTCCAGGCCCACTGTAAGCAACCACGTCCCTGGCCTTTCCCCTCCCTGCACAGCCAGAGCACCTCACGTCCCCTCCAAGGCTCCTCCAGCCTCCCATGCAGCTCGCAGCTCCCCACAGTGCCTCGTCACACCTCTCCCCGCTGCCCTCCCTGTCTGCTCTGATCCTCCATTCCTCCTTTGTTCATGCTCACACCCCCTTCATTCTCCACTCTGGAGCATTCACATCTCCTTCCTTCCCCTCTTGGGATGCTCAAAGTCCTTCCCTCCATGCATGTTGACATCTTCTCCACTGACCCCTGCCTGAACCAGGATACTCTGCTTGCTACTGTGTCAGATCCCTTCCCCTCCCAGGACAATGGCTCAGGTCTCCTCCCTCCCCCTCCTGCAGGCTCACACCTCCCCTTCTTCCACAGCCCTGGGCCCACCTCTCCTCCGCTGCCCTCTGGGTGCCTCCCTGATCCCCTCAGAGAGACCTGTGTCCCCAGGCATCCACCACTGGAGGAGCCCCCAACAGCAGAAGGACACGGAGCTGTTGGAGCGGGGCCAGAGGGGGCCCCGGAGATGCTGGGAGGGCTGGAGCCCCTCTGCTGTGGGGACAGGCCGAGAGAGCTGGGGGGGGTTCAGCCTGGAGAAGAGAAGGCTCCAGGGGACCTTCCAGCCCCTTTCAGTCCCTAAAGGGGCTCCAGGAAAGCTGGGGAGGGACTCTGGAGCAGGGAGAGGAGCCATGGGACAAGGGGGAAGGGTTTTAACCTGAAAGAGGTGAGATTGAGATGAGATGTGAGGAAGGAATTCTTGGCTGTGAGGGGGGTGAGCCCCTGGCCCAGGTTGCCCAGAGAAGCTGTGGCTGCCCCATCCCTGGAGGGGTTCAAGGCCAGGTTGGACGGGGCTTGGAGCAACCTGGGCTGGTGGGAGGTGTCCCTGCCCAGGGCAGGGGGTGGCACTGGATGACCTTTAAGGTCCCTTCCAACCCAAACCACCCTTTGATTCTATAATTTCCCTTTCTGGGTGCTCCATTCCCCTCCCTGCGCCTGCTCAAGTCCCCCGTGGGGCAAGAATGGGGTCACCTGCCTGAGCAGGGCCACCTTGAGGGGGGCTGCTGTGCCCCTGTGCTGCCGTCCACCACCTTCCGGATCTGCACCCTCCTGCCCAAATCCCTGCAGATCACAGGCTGGTGGCCCCAGCTGGGAGCTTTATTTGGCATTTCCAAGGAGGCTGAGGGCAGCAAGAGCCGGAGCTCCCACACCAGCATTGGCACTGGCACTGCCGACTTCGGGGTTTCCTTACCTTGGGGTTTCCCTAGGTCCCCTCAAGTGTCACTTGTCTGCAGTCACACAGGTCCATGTGATTCTGTGCAGATCTCAGTACGCTTCCTGATGGTCTCAGATTGCAATCTTCCCTGCAAGCCTAATGGGGAACCCCAAAGGTGTCCATGTGCATGCAGAGTGGAGGGCAAGGTGTCCTGCCCAACAGGGTCTGGTTCCCAGAGGAGGAACCACTGGCCCTAAGGGCAAGGTGTCTGCTGGTGGCTGCTCTGCCAGAGGAAGGACAGGCTCTCTGGGGTGGAAGGGCAGAGCCAGGTTCCACATTCCTCCTCCACCTTTCCTGGTGGCCTTCATGTGTTTCCAGCCTTGCCAGAACCTGTCTTGCTTAGGGTGACAAGGTCCTACAATGGCACAGAAAAATTCCCTCTTGACCCTGGCTGAGTCCCAGCCCTTGCCCAGGAACCAGGAGAGTCACCTCAACAGCCCTGCGAGGCATCACTTGGGTGTCCGTTGTGGCACCGCAGAAGAGGGCAGGGAACGGCTATTTGCAGAGCAGGAACAAGGAGGGCAAAGCAGAGGCGTCAGCACAGGCAGTGCCACCGAAGAGCCCAGGAGCCCTCTAGTGATGGTACAGCCATTCTCACATTCAGCCCCAAGGCCTTTTTCCCAACCATGTCAAAATTTGAGGCTCCATCCCTCACCTACAGAAGAAAGTGGACATTTTCATTTCCTCTTTTTATGCTTTTTAAGCCAGTGTGCTCGGGAGACAATCCTAATGCTCCAGATTTAAAAGAAAACAAACCCACAAAACCTCCCAGACTTCCAAATCCATGTTCTAGTCACAAACAAAAGTTATTGGTCATGCTAAGAGAAGTACGGTAAATTAGAAGATCAATTGGAGCTCCCTGCTACAGCGTGGCTGTCACTAGCTCCAGCCACTGGACCTGAAGAGCCCAAGTCAAACTCAGGGCAAGCTCTGCAGGCAACAGCTGCTTACATTGCAGGAAGTGATTGATCTATGCCCTCGACACAACCCATCGCTTCTTCTGTCCTTTGACTTTTCTTGTGAACTCCTCCCTCACGGTCATACGGGCAGGTGAGCATGAGAGACAAGCGAAGCGCAGAAAAGGATGGAGCCATTCACAAGACTGAAAGGATGAGCCCACAGAAATGATTGAACAGGCACATCTGAAGGGCTCCTTCAAGACTCCATATCCAGAGAGATGTTTTTCTACATGTGACACCATCACTTCGTCGATCTGTACCACATATTGCTCCTGCTCTCTCATGCTCTTTTCTCATCCAATGAACAGGAACTCAAGCAAAAATGCCCTGGAGCTGGTTGTAAAGAAAGCCATTGTTTTCCACCACATGCATCTCCAGTGGTCTTGCTGGAACAGGTTGTCCAGACAGATTGTGGAGTCTCCATCCTTGGAGGTATTCAAAAGTTCTGGGCAATCAGCTCCAGGAGGCCCTGCTTGAGCAGAGGGGTTGGACTCACCCAGCTGTGTCGATCTCCTCCGTGGCTGGGATGGTGCTGAGGGGTGCTGAGCCCCCTGGCTCAGAGCCTCACTTGTTTTTCAGAAGTCAGGAGGATTCAGGATGCTGTGTCTGAGTACATTCCACAGCAGTCGCGCTGAACAAGGTGGTGTTTTCCTCCTGTTCCTCCTGGTCCCTGGATGCTTGCAGCAGCCTGGGCAGCCCCCCTGCCTCGGAGTGGGGGCTCCTTGGCATTCTCCTGAGGTCCCCTCAGAGGACACAGGAGCTGGCTTCTCTTGGCCTGCCATCATTAGTGTAGCAGATCGGTGTCACTGAAAGCCCAGGGACATGTGTGTGGCCTGGGAAAGGCCCCGACCCAGCACCGAATCCCTGTGGAGATCTATCCCTGAGGGGTCTATCTCATGTCACCTGCACTGCGAAGAGGTCGTTCATCCTACCCATCAGGACCCAGAGGGCACCCGTAGGCCTCTCCTGGACAGACCCTGAGATGGTTCATCCCCTCACCCTTTCTGATACCCTCGATGGGCCCTGTGACCCACACCCTGCTGAGATACCTGCTGGTGAGGGCATGGCCAGTGTTGTGGCCACCCTCAGCTCCAGGCTCAACCTCCCCTGGGGGGCAGCCCCACACTTGCTGCTCCCTGCATCGACCCAGCTGGTTTGGAAAACCCATGTCCTGGAAGCATCAATCGCCATGCGAGAGGGAACTGGAGTGACAAGGGGACAGAGTTGGTTTCACGAGGCCTGCACATGCTGGGGGAAGGAGACCCGTCTTTGGGCAGAGCCCTGAGGAGCAATGTGCACGGGGGTGGGAAGCTCCCTGCTCTTCCCAGCCAAGAGTAGCAGTTCCAACAAAAGGTTTTGCCCGTCCTTGCAAGCTTTGACTTGCCTGTTGTGTGTGGCCATTACAGTTAGGGAGACACTGCCATAATTTGCACCCAGACATGCATCCCATGTGCTCTGCGACAAGGGTCTCACTCATCTGGGGCTATCTGCAGGGTCACCTTTTCCAGCTTCCCTAGCCATGCCAGGGGGTCCAACAGGCAGGTGAGCAGCAAGAAATGCCCGATCATTTCCAGGTCTGTCCTCTGGGATGGGGTGACTCTGTTCCAGTGGGGCACAGGTCTTCTTAGGACAGACCTGCCAAGCCCCGCACATCTCCGTGGTGTTCCACAGCTCTCATTCCAGAATGCTGGCATAGAGACCTGCTGAGGCTGCAGCCCAGCCAGGCGCCAGGCTCAGGACTGACCACCTCCCCTTCAACTGGTCTCTCTTGTGAGTTGAAGAGCCGGCTTCCCACACAGGCTTTCTCGGGTATCTCAGTGCTGTCGTGAATGGGTGATTTAGATCGCTTGAAGAACCACTGTCAAAGGTGTTAGCAAAGCAGTTTTAATGGGATGTTGTCAAAGTGCAGCTTAACAAAGTTCAATGGCAAGGTTCATTCTATTAATTACTGCTGGAGTTAGAATGATTCACAGAGAGACTGGGGACACAGAGGGGAAGGGAAGACCTCCCGTTGAGTCATGAGGTTCAGAATGGACGCCCTTGCTTTCTACACTCCTCGGAAAGGAGTCCAGGTGTGTCTGGATCCAGACTTAGTCCCAGACTTGGCCAATGTTTATGTCCAAAGGACTGTATATGTTCCATTAGCACCAGTTCAGCACACTATCAAATTACCAAGGTAAATCAGTTATCATACTACAGGGTTATGGGCGGTGTCGGTTGTTTACCAAAGATCTGCCATCGGTAAAAGGTCTCTCTGCCTTGAGGTGCAACCTTGAGAGGCGTCCCGGCTCGAGGGGAGATCACTGCCATGCAGCCAGCAGGGAGAGGCAGCTAGTCAGCAGGGAGACCTCAAAGACGGCTCACTTAGGCTGTCAAGTTTATGGGATAAAGCAGTCGGCTCATAGTCAAATCACATGCGATGGAAAGGTAGGCATTAGACTCCTTGAACCCACACCTTTCTTGGTTCCTTGATAAATGAGTCTTGAAAAGCCACCTGCTCTACCAATTTAGTATGAGAATACTTTGATAATACAGATTGTGTTAAGTTGTTGCTAAATGATGTTTACATTAGTCAAGGACTTTCTCAGCTTCACACAGACAGGACAAGTTGCCAAAGGAATACTCCATACCATTGACACACACACAGTGTGTAACTGGGGGTTGGCCAGGTCAGGGATATGCAATCCCTGCTCACGATGGGCTGGGCCACTGATTATCAGATGGTGAGGGCAACTTGTGTTGTATCACTTTATTGTATATTCTTTTACCGTTATTATTATTGTTATTTTTCCTCTTCTGTTACTGTTCTGTTAGACTGTCTCTATCTCAACCCGTGGGGTTTCACTGCCAAGAAACTGTGCTAGGACAGACATGGCAGGAATTGTGCACACTTACCGCTGCAGATCTTCACTGGCAGATACTTTGGTTCCCATCTCCACACCTCCCGTCTCTCCTGGACCTCAATGTAATAGTCCCATTTCCTGAGGCAGGCTGGAGGAATGGGGCAATAGGATTTCTGAAAAGCAAGAGACTTCTCAAGCAGCAGGCAAATATGCCCAAAAGCACCAGCCCCAGGGTGGGCTGCAGCAGGCACGCTGCAGACGTAGTGGAGGCATTGGGAGAATTACTGCCTCAAGTCCCTGCAGGGATGCCGGGGCTGGACCAGGGGCTCGCTGCGCTTCCAAAGTGGCACAGCTGAGACGCAGCAGGTACCTGCTGGAGAACTCTTAAGTTTCCTTTTTTATGAACTCCTTACCAGGTAACCTTGTCTCTCTCACTTTGCCTTTTGTCAACCACCAACTTCAAGACAACACACACTCTCCTGTCACGCCAGGGGAAAAAAAAGAGTGTGTCTTTACTGTGCTACCAGTGATGGGGGGGAGCTCCGTGCAGGACAGCAAGAGCAAAACCACTCGTCAAGGCAGATGGAGAACTGAAATCCCTGCTTGCACAGGCCATTGGAGAGGGACAGGTATGTGATCTTGCCCCAAGTCACCACCATGTCATAGTGAACAGTCAGAGATAATGGAGATGTAGGAGAGAAAAGACGGGACAATTCAGAGTGGGCCATGGTGGGACCACAGCCAGGCACAGCTGGAGCATTGCTTACGCAAGGATGGAAGGCCCCAGCCTGGGTGTTTATGAAAGCTCCTGAGCCCATGTGTGGCTGTGGGGAAGGCCCCAGGCAAGGCTGGCCAGGGCCACCAAGGCTGATGGATGCCCTCTGGGCCCTGGCAGGTAGGATGAACCATGTCTTCATGGGGCAGGTGACGTGAGCTACACCACTCCCACCCTGTGTACCTCCACGGGGATTCAGTGCTGGGTTGTGGCCTCTCCAAGGCCCCCCACATGTCCGTGGGCACGTCCACAAAGACAAGTCCCTTACACTGCCAGCGATGGGGAGGGGATGGCCATCCGTAGGAGGCGACATGGGTGACATCTGTGCCTCCTGCAGTCTGGCCCTGCTGGACCAGGACGCTTACCCCAGGTGTAGCATCTCCCAGAGACAACTCTGCATGTGAAGCCCAAAAAAGCAGGTGCTGCAGCTGCAACTCGTCTGAGCATCCCCCCTCGACCCAGAGGAGAGAGATTCCAAAACACAGGGCTGCTGAATAAGGCAGGTCCTTTCTCCAAAGAGCTTCTGCCCACAGGACCCCACGTGCTCCCCACTGCTTGCCTCCCAACTTTCAATAAACTCAACCCAGGTACATATTTTCTGGCTGGCATGACCAGCCTCGTTCTTTGGAGGCTGCAGAAATACAGTTGTTTCTCAGGTCACTGGACAAACTTTCTTCCACACCAGACACACAGGTGGGAAGCTGTGACAGAACAGAAGCAGGTCTCCACCTCCACATACCCAAGGCATTGGGTGCCACCGGCTGGCCAAGTTCCCAAAGGGAAACCTTAGGCAGGATGGCATAAGGGTGGTACAGCCCCCCAAGAGCTTCCCTGACACAGGAATCTGAAAACAAGGGCACAGAGAGACACAGCGCAGGGACACGGGCAGCCTGGTCGCAGGTTCCTGAAGCACCTCTGGGGCCTTTCTGTACCGAGACCTCTGGGCGGGCAAGAGACAAGGCACGGCCGCTGAGTCCCCCTGCTGCCAGTGGGAGAACAGAGCAGGCAGCGCCTGCCCCGGCAGCAGGAGGCAGAGCAGACCCGGCCTGCCATGGCTCTCGCCGTCGCCGCTCTGGGGGCTGCCGAGGCCTCCTCTCACCTCCCTGACACGGGGCTGAGGGACGGGACAGGGGGCAGCAGCGCGGATCCCCAATGCCGTGGGGCTCAGCACTCGCCCATCCCGGGCGAGCGCTGAGGGAGGCAGGGCGGGCGGGGGCGGGCGGCAGGAAGGGGAGCAGAACAACGTGCCCACCGCTCCTCGGCGCCGGGCGCAGGCCCCGCCATGCCCGCGCCGCACCCCACAGCTCCGTCGGCCTGCCAAGATGGCACCGGCCCCGGCCCACCCCGCGCCACTTCCGCTTCCGCCGCCGGGCTCCCGCGCTCCGCCGGCCCCGCCCCCGCCGGGGAGGCCCCACCCCCTGCGCGGCGCCGCCTAGCGGCCGGGAGGAGGCACCGCCTCCCCCCCATTTCAGGGGGGAAGGGCCCCAAAACGTCCTCGGGGGCGTGGGGGATGGCTGGAGGGGGAAATGGCGGTGCGAAATGTTTGGGGTGTGAAACCGTCACCCGGGTGGGAAACTGTCCTTGGGGTGGGAAACCATCACTGACCTGGGAAACTGTTACAAGGGAGGGAAACAGTCACAGGGACGGGAAACCATGACTGGGTTGGGAACCTCTGATGGAGAAGTTAAACCATTGGGATGGGGAAGCATCATGGGGATGGGAAACCATCATGGGTGTGGGCAACCATCACCAGGATGGGAAATGGTGGGGATGGGAAACCACCATTGGGATGGGAAACCATCACTGGGGTGGAAAACCATCATGGGGATGGGAAACCATCATTGGCATGGGAAGCCATTGGGATGCTGTCCTGGTTTGAGTGACACAGGACTAATTTCTAATACTTGGGAAAACGGCACTTTTATAAGACTCTGGTGTTTGAATTTGTCAAAATATTTACTTCATAGGCAGCTCTGGTGTGCGGGTTTCAAGGTCTCAGTGTTTTCAAGGTTACCAGGTGGGGGGACGAGGAGGAGCGAGACCTGGGCACTTCACCCAAGCTGCCAACAGGATTATTTCCTACCATGAATGTCACATTCTATGTAAATTAGAAAGTTTGCTGCAAAGCTCTCTGTTCTATGATAGCTGCCATCCTGAGCACTCCACATCGCGGTGCCAGAGCCCTGAGCCCTTGCCTTCCTCCCGAAGTCGCAGCGCTCGCAGGGTCCCACATTTTCTGTCTCCTGCTGTGAGTGCACAGCTTCCTGCTGGTGGAATGGGCTGACTATTGTGTATTTTATATTGGTGTTAGATCAATATTGGTTCTTCAGTATTATTAATGTTAATTATCTAGTCTTATTCTATTGAATCTGTTTATATTTCAGCCCTCGGGTTTCCTTGTTTTTTCCTGATTCCACTTCCCAGGTGGGGAGGGTCATCAGGTGAGAGAATAGTTGTCTAAACAACCGTGAATTGTTGTGAGTTCCTCAAACCATGGCAGATGGGGAACCATCACCGGGATGGGAAACCATCGTTGGGAACAGGAAACCATCCCTAGGATGGGAAATCGTGGAGACAGGAACTCATTGTGGTATGAAAAATCCAGCCATCGTGGTGGTCACGGGGACAGAGGCTGTTTGTCCCCAGCAAACTCCCCCCTGCCCCCTGCCATGGCAGAAGCAGCAGCAGTTCCTGCTTCTCCTGGTGCTCCTACCCCCTCACCCCGGGACGCCCCCCACCCGCTCGGGCCCCCAGGATCCCACTCAGCACCCACTTCACTCCCCCCAACAGGGAGGGTCCCTCTCTGGCCTCGGAGGTGCCCGGCAGGAGCGTCACCGCCCCGGCCCCCACCCTGGCTCAGCGCGGGGTGCAGGGACCCCCATGCCCCACACCCTGCCTGGCGGCACCCAGAGCCCGGTGGAGGCCTTTAAGGGGAATGCGGTGGCCATGGAGGACCATGGAGGCCCACCCCGGCGGCCTCAGAGAAGCCTGCGGACCTGCCTGAGCAGGGCCCAGATGCCTTTGCCGAGGTCTTTCCCCAGCAGGCAGGTGACACCAACATCAACGATATGCTTGCCTGGCATGGACACTATCCCCAGTGTCCGTGACAGCTCCAGCTTGACCGCCTTTGTCCATGAGCTCCCTGACCTCTCAGAGCACATGGCAAAGGGTGGCTGCCGCAAGGACCAAGCAGTGGCAGCAGGGCTGGGGGACTGTCCCCAATACCCCCAACGTTTCTGATGTCCCTGACAGCTCTGCCTCGCTCAACCAGCTCCCCAGATTCTCGGAGCATGGGGCAGAGGGCGACAGCCCTGAGGAGCGAGTGGTGGCAGTGGTGCTGGGGGATGCTGACCCCTCCTGGGGGTGGTGACATCCCCCTTGCTGGACCCCCAAGAGGACGCAGGGCAGGGTGGTGGCAGCCCTCCCCACATGGCTGCCAGAGAGTCCTGGGGAGTCTTCTCAGGAGAGTCCTACGGAGGCTTCAGAGGAGAGTCCTCCAGAGAGTCCCCTGAAGGGTTGCCCAGAGGGTCCTCTGAAGGGTCCTCCAGAGAGTCTCACAGGAAGTTCAGAGGAGACTCCAATGGAGACCCCCATGGAGAGTCCCCCGAAGAGTCCCCTGAAGGACCCCATGAAGGTTTCCCTGAGGGTCCCTGGAAGAGTCCCTTGAAGGGTCACTCAGAAGGTCCCCTGAAGGGTCCTCAGCAGAGAGTCCCCTGAAGCTCTCCTGCTGCCGGCGTCCTTTCAGCCAACTGTCTGGCAGGTTCTGCAGGCCCCACATTCTCTGAGGAGCACCAAGACCAACTGTCCAAGCTCAAAGGTGTGTCCATGCCATCTCAGCCCAAAAGCCTTGGAAGGGGCTCCATCAGCAGCTGGATGGCTGAGCTCTCCCACTTCCTGAGGTGACACAGGGGACCTGCACCAGAGGAGGAGTAGGAGGAGGAAGAGGAGGAGGAGGGACAAGTGCTCTCACCCTCTCCCACCTCATCTGAGCAGGAGCTACAAGTCACAAGTTATGAAGTAGAGAACCTGTGGGCGAGAAACTCATGACACAAGTGATGCATGGGGGAGTTCAGGAGTTGGACACGTCTGTGCAGAGGGGATGGAGCCCTTTGTTCATCTGGTTTCCTAATGAGCTTTGAAATTAAAGCTTAATTTACATTGTCCTGTAAATTTAAGAGATGCAAATGGACTGTAACAGGGGACATGGGGACACGAGTGGGGAGGAAGTGGCCAGGGACATGGGGGACATGGGGGACCAGGGAGGGGGTGTCTGGGGACGCAGGGCACACAGGGACACGGGCATGGGGCCAAAGGGGGACAGAGCAGCGGGGGGTGCCGGGCGGGGGCAGCACGGCGACAGGGTGCCGGTGGTGGGGCGGGGCTCCCTTCGGGGGAGCTGCCCCCCGCGGAGCCTCAGGACCCCGTCGTTCCCAGACCGGGGGAAGCCGGTGCTGCCATTCCCGTGGCCACCTCCCGCTCCGAGGCCGGCCTCCACCGCAGGTCACAGCGGCCCAGGCCCTGCGCCGGGGCTGCCCGGGGCCAGGCCGAGAGGGGCCCCGCGTCCCCGCAGGGGCTGAGGCTGCGCCGGGAGCCGCGGCAAAGCACCGTCCCCCTGCCACTGCTGGGGAGGACCGGGGGGTCCCAGGGCCGTTGGAGGGCTCGGGGGGGGTCCCAGCGGGCCTTTCGGGGCCGGGGGTCCCCGGGCATCCTCCGCGGGGCAGTGGGGCCGTCGGGCGGTCGGAACGTGGGGGCGCGGGGTGGGTTCCGGGCGGGACGGAAGCACGGTGCAGACCGGAAGCGCAGAGCGGACCGGAAGCGGAGCGGACCGGAAGCGCGGCCGGGCGGCGTTGCCGTGAGAGCGGGCCCGGAGCTACTATGGAGGCCGCGGCCGCGCTCACCGACATGTACGACCAGGCGTTGCTGGGGATCCTGCAGCACGTCGGGAACGTGGAGGAGTTCCTGCGCGTCCTCTTCGGCTTCCTCTACCGCAAGACCGACTTCTACCGCCTTCTCCTGCGGCCCGGGGACCGGCTGGGCTTCCCGCCCGGCGCCGCGCAGGCCATGACCCTCCAGGTACCGGCGGGGGCCCAAGGCCGCCGCACCTCCCGGGGCTGGCGGGCCGCGGCGGCTGTGGGGCGGGAGGCCCCGGCGGCTGGTGCTGTCGCCGTGGCCGGGCCTCCCGGCCGTTTTTGTCCCCTCCGGGTTGGGTGGGGGTCCGGCGGGGAGTGCTCGGTGCGGGCTGCGGCGGAGATGCGGTCAGGGCTGGGGAGAGCAGGAGAGGGGCTGGGCAGCGCCTCAGCCGGAGGGGTGCGGGGAGGCGGGAGCGGTGTCCTAGCGGGGCGTCATCCGTGTCAGAAGACGAGGAGCCCCGGGGGTGCCGAGGCCGGCGAGAGCCTGGCGGGAAGAGCCGGGGGCGATTCCCCTCCTGGAGCTCGGCCCCGGCTGAGGGTGGCTGCCGGCGGCATGGGGCCGGGTCGGGGTCGTGGTGGGGCTGGCGAGGAGCTGCCAGCGGGAACCTGGCGAGTGGGCGAGGGCTGATGGAGCCGTGCAGGAGCTGGGCTGGGCTCTGCTCAGTGGGGGCTCATGGCCAGCACTGGGCTCGCCGCCGTCGTTGGGGAGAGATGGCAAAAGTCCTAACCTGCTGTTTTTGCCACTTGGCCAGGCTGGGCGCAGCACTGGATGCCTCTGCCTTAGGGCTGTTGCAGACTGTCATTTATTTTTGTTAGTGGGGAGGAAATGAGCTCGTAAAGCTTGGTGTCAGGTTGGATTTGGGGTGTTGGTCTGCTTGGCCTGGGTGAGTTTTCCTTCGCAGGCCTGGCAGGCAGGAGAGTGATGTGGGCAGGTTGGTGGGAGATCCCTGCCCTTCTCCCTGACATGGTCCATGGCACAAGGGGGTCCTTGTCACCCCTGGCCCCTGTGTCCCTGGGTTCGCCTCTGCAGTGGGGGTGCCCTGGGCTCTGGGACTGAGTGGGGAGCCCAGGAAGGTCTCAGGCTGCAGAGGGGAGAGTGCAGAGTCCAAACCACTCGGCAATAGGGCAGTGACAGTGGGAGACCTCTCTCGTGTGCCACCCAGGGACCATTTTGGGCCTGTGCACAAGGAGGGACGTGCAGAGCTGCACCATTTTGGGCCTGTGCACAAGGAGGGACATGCAGAGCTGCGTCTGCAGCGTTCGTTCTCCAGAAAGGTGTTGGCCAGGGCGGCCTCACAGCTGCAGCCACAGGGACCTGGAGTGTGGGGGACAGTTTGGAAGGGACTTGTCCCTGCTCCTGGCTTTGCCACAGCCCAGGGGAAGGAGATGGTTTCGAGGTGACACTGCGTGATCCGTGCAGGGCTGGCTTGAGCTCGGGCTTTGGCTGGGGAGAAGGAGCCAGGGATGGGCACTGCGGGTTTGCATGGGGTAAAAGTGATTGCAAAGAAAGAAGCAAACAGAGCAGGGATGATGCCCAGCACTCACCTCTTCTGTGTTCTCATCCCACGGGCTGTCCCCACATGGGAAAGAAGCCTGGGGTGAGAGACATGAGCATGTACCATGATAAAACTGCCCCTGTCCTGCTGTGGCTGCGCCGGGGGGAGCCCTCCCAGCGCTGTGTCTCTTTACCTTACATGTCCTGTGCCCAGAGGAAGACTTGGATCGAGCAGCACCACAGGCTGGTGTGCAACTTGGGGTTGGTCGCTCTCTGGAACCACCGGAGTTGGCTCTGAAATATTCACGGGAAGCAAGGGAGGGCTGCATTTAAGGCTCATTCACCTTCCAGCATGTGTTTGCAGTGACAAATGGCCTGGCAGTTGGGTGGGAGAAGCTTCAGCTCCTTTGAAGAACAGGCACAGGTCCCGGAAGGCCATGCCTCCCTTGTCTGCGTACCACTGTTGTGGGTTTAACTTTAAACCTCCAGCCTGCGCTAGACAGGCACGGCTAGAAGCAACCTGCAGGGTAGGATAACACCTTCTCCTGCTACCTCTGGTTGGGCAGTGACCTTCTCACCTGCTGCAGCTCTGGGAGTGGGGAGGGATGGCTTTTCTTTGAGCAAGTGCATGTTTTTGGCCTGAACCAGTCAGTTCTGGCTCAAAACCCCACATGAGGGGTTCCTCTCCTCCTCCTTCTGTGCCAGTAAAGAGAGCTCTGGGTCCCTGCAGACTCAGCCAGCACCAGGTAAGCCATCCTCCAGCTTCTTCTGGGGCAGCTCATCCCGTTTGCATCTCGGAGGTTTGGTCTGAGCTTCAAGCTTGCAAGTGGTCCCTGGGTGAGTGCTGGAATGCAGGGCAAGGGGAGGCTGGAGGGGTGAGGACTCCCTCGGAGCCCCTTCCCAGCCAGGAATCAGAGCTCATTGCTTTTCCCTGGAGTAACCAGCCCTTTTCCCAGTGGTGGAGGGATTTCAGTGATTTCACAGTGGCTCCCAGGAACTCAGGCTTTCTCCTGAGGTGTGTTTAATATGTCCGTATGAGTTTTGAAATCTTTGGCAGCTGTTTTTGTTGGTGATTGAAGCAATTTGGTGCAGGGAGTGGGGGGTGTGTGGCATCCAGAGAGGGAGGGACAGTAATAAACGCCCCAAGCATGCGGTGCTTCTCCTGTCCTTCTCTCACAGCTTTTCAGGCAGAGCTTGTCAGCTTGACTACCACTTGGTTTGCTTTTTGTTTTTCAGGCATTCAAAGTCTTTGAGCGAATGGCCCGGCAGGATGATGAGAAGAGGCGCCGAGAGCTGGAGGCGAAGCTAAGGAAGGAGGAGGAGGAGGAGGAGGCTGCAGCATCCGCCGAAAGGGTGAAACTGTCCCCTGCAGCTCAGGAGGTTGAGGTCGAGACAACATCAGAGGACATCCCAGTGCCAGATGCCACGGGAGCTGCGGGGATGCAGGAGTCAGCCGTAGCCCAGGATGCAGCCCCCGGTCCTGTGTCGGTGGAGCCCCTGGGGGCCACTGCCCCGGCAGAGCCCCAGCCAGCAGAACTGCCCACGTAAGGGTCTCTTACTTTCTTTGTGCTTCTGGCAGGGAAGAGGCAAAACCACAGAGGTGGTGTTTGCTGTCCTGCTGTACAGCCCTTTTCGAGGGGGTCACCCTTCTCTGCGGGCACTCAGCCTGTTGGGAGGCTGCGAGGATTTCCCGTGTGGGCTCCTGTGGCTGGAGACGTAGTGTAATTCCCCACGGGAGGGTGGGGGTTTGTTCTCCTGCAGGTGGTTTGCTCCAAGCAGGGAAGGTGGCACATCCCTGTACGCAGCCCCGCAGTGCTGAGCCAGTCCTTGTGGCTTCTCCGTGTGCTGGCTCCAGTGAGCAGCGTCTCTTTTCCGGTGCTTCCTGTAGCACAGCTGGGCTCATGGCTGTTGCAGCTCTCGGAAACCCTGGTGCCATCCTGAACTCTTTTCTCATGGAAACTCAGTGTCGGGCTCCCCTGCTAGGCTGTGAGAGGTCTCAGCAGCCAGCTTGGAGCTTGCACAGATACCAGCAGTACCTGCCATTGTCATGGGCAGGCCTGGCTATGTGGCAGGCAGCGGGGCCAGCTGCGGCATCAAATACATGTGGCCAAAAATGGCTTCAGAGGCCTCTGGAGGTCTATGGCCCAGCCCTTTGCTCAGAGCAGGGCCAACTTTGAAGATCAATCAAGTGCTGCAGAGAGTTTTCCCTTTAGCTGTGTTCTTTCACCAGACTCCATTCCTTTCAAGCGGAGCTAAGCAGGCTTGGTTCTTACAAAAATGCTTGTTTCAACGTCCTCCCAGGGTGTCTGTGACTCTTCCAGCTCAGCTCTGTCGGCTGAGCAGCGGGAGGCGAGCTCCAGTGGGCCGGCTCGGGCTTTAAGAAATGCTCACCTGAGCGTGGGGTCCTGCACAGGTTCCACTCATCCTTCCGTGGGCGTCACCTCGACCCTGGGCCCAGGCAAAGCTGTCTCACCCTCTCCTGGGGCCTCACACTCCATTGAGTTTCAAGCTCCTGTGTCTGCTCACTGCTCGAGCCAGTGCTTTGCCTCGCCTTGGGGAGGGATGCTGCGAGCAGGCTGTGGCAGATCCCTGTCTCCTCCTTCCTTCCCCAGTGTCTCTCGTGGTCAGAGCCTCACGCAATGGCTGCGTTGTCCCCCACCTGCTCGCCGCTGCTTTCCTGGTTGTACATGGGGCTTTGCTGTGGTCTGTCCCTGCTGTCCCAGTGGTGCTTGGCGAGGAGGACAGCTTGGACTTGTGATCCCTGGCCTCCGGGCCAGGTTTAGACACGTCAGTCGTGAGAACAAGCTGCCAGAGAGAAGTGGGCTTTAGTGGGAGAGCCCCAAGTCCTGGAAGGAGTCGGGTGGCCAATGCCCTGAGGGGCAGGGAGACTTCAGAGCCCAGACTCTGGGGGCTGTTGGCCCTTGGTGTGTGGAAGGGATGGTCTGAGGACCGAAATCTTGGGGGCAGTGGAACGATAAGTGGCAGGATGTGGTGGAGTGTGAGCCTGCAGCCCAGGCTCCAGGCAGCGATAGAGAGGAGGGCCCGAGCATTGCAGCTGTCGGGGGGAAGGGGAAGGCTGCATCCGGACAAAGTCTCTGCTGAGTGACTCGATCCAGTGGGGAGGAGGGAGGGACTTGTGCTTGACTCAACAAGTCTGACACACATCCCGCAGCATAAAAATAAGCCAGAGCCAAAAATGAACTCACCTGAAAAGCCACGTTCTGCTGCCTGTGCTGGAGCTGTCCTGTGAAAGAAAGATTGCCCCTGGGGCTGTCAGTCTGACACCTCTCCCAGCGCAAAATTAACGAGCCAAAAAAAGCCCTGTTAGAGCTGGCAGGTCTCTGTGGCCAGGCTGCGCAGCCACAGCGCTGACCCAAGTGTTTCTAGCCTGGCTTTATCCTAAAGGGAAAAGAGGGAGAGAGACGCGAGGCCACGAGCGGGAAGGAGCCGGCTGCTCAGGCCCCCTTGAGTCCACAGTTGTTGCGTTCCGCAACATGAAATTTCAACTCAGGCCTTTTGTTGTGGGGGGAGCAGCTGTTGTGAGCGGTATTTAGCTGCCTGAAAACAGATGTCAAGGCTGTGGGAAGGAAACTGGAGGGATTCATAAGAAAGCTGAGGGCCGGTGTGGGGGCGGGCTGTGTCTGATGAGGACAGTTTCTGCTGCAGGTGGGGAGATCCCAGCCCTTGCATCCTCCACCCCTTGAGTGTCTGTCCAGGCGCAGATGGAGAGCAGCCCCTGATGGACTTCAGACATGCAGATGCTGTTTTGCAGCCTGCAGATGTGTCATCAAGCACAAATCCCTGTGTGGCAGCTCTCGCTCTGGTCTAACTGAAAAGAAGGTGCCTTCAACTGAATACGGGTGCCCTTGTGGCTTCTGCCCTGCCCGATGGGCTTTTCTGCCTTTCCTCTTCCTGCCTGTGCCTGCTCCCGCTGTCCCAAACACGCTGGCAGGGTAAAACACTCGCAACCCCCTTGGCATCTGCCCGGTCTGGGTGTGTGGTGGGTGAGACCAGCGCAGGAGAAACGTCCAGCGAGGCTTTGCAGCCTGGTGGTTTCCAGGCTGGGAGAATGGGGTGTCTGTGGGCTCCAAGTAGGGCAGAGCAGCCACTAGGTTTGTCAAAGGGCTGTAGTTGGTTTTTGTGCCTCTGGGGGGCACTAGAGCCCCCTGAAAGGCAGCGGGGATGGGGAGCGGGCATCCTGGGCACCCCCGACAGACTATTAATAATTTAGCCGGCTGCTTAATTCTGCACAGCCCCTTCCGAGCAAAACCCAGAGCCACCAGCCTGATTACGAGGGGTGCATGAATAATGTGCGGCTCCAGCAGCAAGAATGCAGAAAAGAGCTTAAACGAAAATATTTTCCATTGCCCTTCCCCCCCCTCCCTCCTCCATCCACCGCTGGTGAAGAAAACCGCTGCCATCAAAATCTATATAAAAACTCGCTCATTCTGTCAACCTGCGTGCTCGGTAAATGTAGGGCAGGTACCATTCCAGATCTGCCAGCTCCCATCAGAGCCTTGCTGTGCGCCTGGGTGCTGGGCCCTGTTGGTGAGCATCTTGTGAAGTGCAGCGAGATGACAGCAGCTTTTTCAGGGTTGATCCGGAAGGGGAGGGCAGAACTGAGCCAGCTCTGCAGATGCAGAGGATTGCCCATGGGCGAGGAGGGGAGCAGGTTCCTTGCTTGGCCAGGAGCTCGGCCAGGTCTCCCTGCATCCCTCGCCTTCCCCGCCTGTGAAAGGTAGGTGATGCAGTTCCTCTTCACTAGGAAGGCTGCCCTGTAAACGCTGAGGACTGGGGTGTCTTTGGGGTGACCCGTGTACCAGAAGCTGTGTTGAGGGGGACCAGAGGTCGCCTTCATGCTGCTAAGGAAGCTGGCTCCTCAGCCTGGCTTACAACTGCCCTGGGTGTCCTCGCCATCCTTCCCCAGACATCGTGGTTCATGTACTCGCCCCAGCTCACTGGGAGGGCGCAGGGGAATGTGTCCCCCTTACACCCCCACCCCGGGGCTGCTCATCCCAGGAGCACATAGCCGGGGCTGGCGTTGCAGCTGCACATCTTACACAGGCCCCAGCTCTTCTCCCATCTGCTCCCAGAAGCCATCCTCGCCTGAGCTCAGCTCCTAATTTTGAACACCTCCGCCGCCCAGCATCCTCCCCTTCCCCCAGCTTGGATTTCATCCTGCATATATTTGCCACACAGCATTTAAAATAGAGCCCAGCAGCCCACGTGTGGCACTGCGCAGCATGGCCTGGGCGCTCGGCTTGTGCTTTCCAACTCTGGTCCTGGCTCCCCTCTGCTCCTTTCTGAGTATGAACCGGGGGGCATGCTGTCCTTCCCTGTCCCGTGAGCCCCATCCCAGGGTTACTCTGTGCAAGATGTGGTGGCAGGAGGTCAGGAGCTGCAGCTCTGGAAGCCTGTGCATGATGGTGAATGTCCCACCTTCATATATTTCTCTGTCTAGCCTTTGCATCTTGGCCTTGTATCTCCTGGGTGCTCTGGCCAGGTGTGCTCAGGATGGCCAGCTCTGGGCTGTATCTTAGAGAGCATCTTAGACCTTGGGAGAACAGCCCATCAGGGCCTTTGATTGTCAGGTGGGGGAGGTCTCCCAGAGAAGAATTTTTAGGGTGGACAGATGTTGAAGGGTTTCCCCAGAAGTTGGTGGTTCCCTCCAAGTGAGTCCAGCCTGGCTCCTGCCTCCCCTGGGCAGCGGGGAGTTGGGGGAGCTTCTGGTCCCTCCTCGTCATGGCCTGCGTAGGGCCACGGCTCAGGCTGGAGCAGGCTGTTGTGGCGCTGTTGCACCCACACACTCCAGGTTAGGCGTGCACAGTGTTCCTGGGGCTGGAAACAGGACCAGCAGGACACGGAGCACCGGTGAGCTCCGGGCAGGCTGAGGAGGACATATAGCGCCTCGTCCCTGGGGAAGGTTTGCGGCTGCTGCTGGGGACCTGCCACAATACTCGCACTGCTGAGCCAGAGCAGAATGAATCCCTGACCTCCATGGGTTAACTGTTCGCCTCCTTCGGGGTGAAGAGGGAAGAAGAGGCTGTAGGGAGGGCCTGTGGTGAGAAGGGGGCCGTTCGCTGCTCCACCACTGCCTTGGTTGGGCCTTGAAGGAGACCCTGCAGGTCTTTTGCTGTGCGTGAGCCAGGGAAGAGGCTCCCCGGGCCCTGTGCATGCAGTGCAGTTGTGCTGGGGAAGGGGACAGACAGGCAGCAGCGTTGCCTGCGCCCCATCCTGGCCCTCCCTGGCCAGCAGAGCTCTGGGCACTGTGACCACCCTGTCCAGGTGAGCTCTGTGGCAGGGCTGGCCACCCGCTGCTCTGCGGTCCTTGTGAGTGGGTGGTGGGGCTCAGCAGCGGCCTACAAAAACACTTTGTGTACTTTCCGGCTCACTGTCCCTAGTGAGAGGCAGAGCAAAATTGAAGTGAAATGTATTAGTCTGGTGATCTGACTTCTCTGATGCTCCAGCTCTCTCCTTTCCCAAGAGCAGCCACTTCCATTCCATTCCCAGAGCCCCTGGGGCCTGGAGTTAACCCTTTGCAGAGCACGCTCAGGAGCATCCCCAAGATGATACAGTAGCACTCTGGGAAATTTCCATGAGGCTCCTGTGTGAATCTAATTTGATTTAGCAACAGCTTCGCTTTGCCACATCCCAGATGGATTTATTTTTTTGTTGCGAGGTGCTTGCAGGATGGGCTTCCTGGCATGGCTTCATTCTCCTTGGGATGCCAGGGAAGGGAATTTCACTGCTGGTCACCCTCAGCGGAGGAGCAGGGCTGTGGAGAGGAGGTATCACTGCATGTTGCTGGCTTTGAGGCCAGTTTGACTCAGAGGCAGCATTATCCCAAGCTTTCTTCTCTCAAGCCTTTTCCAGGAGAACAGGCAGGGGAAGGGAGTGGAGCCTGTGGGTGCTCGACTCTGTCTGGGACCGCCCAGACCAGAAGCCAGTTAAACTGGTTTCCTTCCCTGATGTCCCTGTGGGCTTTCCTGGTGAGCTCACCACAGAGTCCCTGCTGTTCTTCCAGCCTGACCCAGAAAGATGGAGCTGATCCTGATCCATATTTAAGGGAGCGTCTGTCCTGGTTCCGATTCCTTTTGCACGCATGAGCTGCGCAGAGGTGCTGCAAGGCACCCGGGGCTGCGCATGGGGAATTCCCCCGGCGCGGCCAGGGCCCATCACGAGCCGGAGCCAGACAGACCTCTGGAGAACGGCCTGACCTGGTACAGCCGAGCTCCATCTGGCCCCATATCCTGTCTCCAACAGCAGCAGATGCTTGGGGAAGAAGAGAAGAACAGAACGAGTGTGCAGTGATACTTCCTCCGTGTTTTCCCCCTGCTGCCGGCAAATTGCGGCTCAGCAGCTTTCTGAGCCAGAGGGAGCGCTTGGTCTTTCATGGCTCTCAATGGATTATTTTGTTTCCTTTCGTCTCTGAATTTCAGCCCTCAAGTGCCCGGGGTGTCCGCAGCAGCATCCTGCAGCAGGTCCACCGCCGTGCAGCAGGTCCGCTGCTGTGCTGCACCGCTGTGTGTGTCTTTTGAACCCCTCTGTGCAGGGGGAGAGGTAGCGAGCGCTTCCTCATTTCCCTTCTACACCCTGTGTGGGATTTTCCCATCATGTTCTGTTTCCCCTTCAGCCTGTTTTTAGGCTGAAGAGTCCTCATTTGCTCAGTTGTTTCTCACTTACGCATCCTTGTGCTTCTTCTGGTCCTACGTGATCCTCTCTCGTTCCTTGCCGATGCTGGGGCAGTGAGGGCCATCCCTGTGCTCTGCATGTGTGTGAACCCATCAGGGTTCTCCACTTCCTACCCCGTGTCTTTGCTCCTGGGCTGTTCCGCTGTCCCAATGAGGCCAAGAAACCTTCCATCCACATGGTTCCCCACCTCAGTCAAGGGGCATCACTCAAACCCTTTTCCTTCCCTCCCAGTACTCCCCAGCGCTGGCAACCAGCTTTCCTGGTGGCAGCTGCAGCCCATGCTGGCTGGGAACATGAACTACACAAAAGCCTCACCACTCAAAAACCCTGTGTTGGCCAGACCTCCCTCCTCCAACGCATCCAGTAGAGGAAAGGCAGCGCGTCCTTGGCTCGTCATGTAACACAAAGGCTGTTTCGCTCTCAGGAGCTGCAGCACTGGCGTTGTGGTGCTGTCATGTTTGGTTTCTACGGGGGATGTGTCCAGGTTATACTGGGGGAAGTGGGAAAACTTCTCTTTAAGTCCTCCCTGCCAAGTGGAGTCTTTCTTCTTGCAATGGAGAGAGTCTGTGGCTTCCCGCTGGGAAAATTATTTTAATACGTAAGCCTTCTCCCATAACGATGGAAACTCAACTGCTCAGGAAGCATCTTTTCAAAGGGCTGAAGTGCTTGAGCCGAGGATGAGATCCTCCAT
Source organism: Fratercula arctica (assembly GCA_947846985.1). NCBI lineage: Eukaryota > Metazoa > Chordata > Aves > Charadriiformes > Alcidae > Fratercula > Fratercula arctica. Next base: position 1,614,175 of record CANTUZ010000023.1, on the reverse strand, counting down.
CCCTCTTGTCTGGTGTAGCACTGGACTGTAATGAACCTTTTGCAGCTGATGAGGAACCAGTTGGGGCCCAGTTTTCCAGTGCTTTCACGGGGAATTGGAGTCCTCTGGTTGGGTTGCTGAGATCAGCAGCAGAGTGCCAGTTCCCTTGTCACGCAGTGAATCGCTCAGGGCTTTGGTTGCCCTACCAAGGTACTGAGCTCCAAAATTAGGTCCCGGGACCAAAAATAACTAAATTAAAACCTATAAATTTTTCTCTTAACAAGCAGAAAATCCCAGGGCTGGAGGCTGAGGGACAGCGTGTGCCTGATTCTTATTTAAAAAAGCAATATCTGTTTGCTTGTTTTAATATCACGTTGTTCACCAAAGGAAGCAGCGTAATGTGGAAAACTACCACGAGCACACGGGTCTGGCGTGGCCCCATCATGCCGTCAGGTGTTGGGAGAAATTGGGCCAGGTCGTGTTGGTGGTGCAGGGGTCTGAGAGGCCGCCTTGTCCTGCGCTCCCACAGTTCAATCCCGTTGGATTTCTTTGGCCTTATCCCCTTTTTCCAGAGGAGCTATAATTGAATCCAGCCTGGTTTGGCTGCACGTAGGTCTCTTGGAGGAGACCTCTGAAATCCAAGGTTGTATAAGCTCTGTGCAAACAGTAAAGATCCCAGGGGAATTCTCCAAGCAGAAGTGTGTCCTGCTGTCCTTGACCTAAATATCCCAGCAGTAGTGAAATCTAGCCCTCTGGTGCGGGCGCTCTGAAGCTCTCCTGTGAGCTGGCGGTGGCATTTAAACTTGCCTAATGTCAGTAAGTTGTCTCTGTTGAATGGCTCCATAAATAACTTGCAATCTGAAAGGGAAGGCTAAAAGCTCCCCTGAAGAGCGTGAGCTTGGGAAAGAGCAAGGCTCTCCCCTGGCAGGGAGAGGGGCAGAGCGTCTTGGTCCTGCGTGGTTGGGACTGGTGGGACTCCAGCTGATGAGGGTTGGGTGGATTCGCTGTTCGGCTGCTGGGTTGGGCATTGTCTCGTGGGTGGTACGCTGGGCACCTCTCCCCACAGCATCATCCAGGCTTCATGATACAATGCCATACAGGGGGAAAGTCTCTTGATGCGCTCTATTTTTGGTCCTTGGTCCCATCCTGGTGATGAGTTGAAGCTCTGAGGATTCCTGAAGGTGAGGAGACCTTCCTGTAGAGCTGACGGTGGGTACCACAGGCTGGAGTGTGGGTTGTATGGCCCAACCAGGCCGTGCCTGAGTTTTGGGGGTGCAGGGGAAGGCATTACCTTCCATTTTTCAGTCTTTTGGGGCAGGACCACTAAGGCTGCGCATTGCAGCCATGGAGGTGTGTGTCTGGGAGCCCCAAGGCCGGGGTCGCAGGCCATTGGGGAACCACTGAGGAGCTTCTTTCCACTTCAGGGGTGAAGGAGGCCTTCCAAAATTGGATTTGGGGTGTTCTCCACCAGCAACCTACTTGGGTTGGAAGAAACCCTGAGGGTTGGGAGGGCCCTGGGACCTCCCTGGTCCACTGCTGCGTTTGGGGCTGGAGCTCGCTGACAGCTGGAGAGCAGTGGAGCGGATGGGAGTGCATCCCGAGGCTTGCTGACTGCGGGTGTGAATTGAGCTGTAAGAGGGAAGGGTCTGGTATTCAGCTTGCTTAACGCTTTGCCAGAGACCTAATTAACTGAAGTGTTCTGTACAAAGGGAGCCTTTATGAAACACTGGGTGCCTCCAGGACCTCAGCAAAGGTGCTGAGAGCCTTCAGGAAGTGTTCCTCCTGCCTCTGCACTTCTCTGGCAAAACCAGGAGAGATGAAGTGCAATGGTCCTGATGTTTTGATGCCAAAAGATGTTAAGTTTGGAGGTGGGGGGAGGCTTTTTCGTGGTTTGCTTGCAGAAGGAGCACAAACCTGGTATTTTCCACGCATGCAATCCCTGCAGCTTTGGAAATGCAACTTTCCAAAGAGATTAAACTTTTGACTTCTCTACCTGTTGCTCAGCTGCTCCACCACTGGCGTTGGGACCCCAAAGAGCAAGTTTGACCCTCTTCAATTCATCTTAAAAGCTGTTTTTTCCCCTCTGGCTGTAGTGCAGCTCGAGCTGGGGCTTGACAGAAGCTGTACAGGGTGCACAGAACTTCCCATGGCTCAAAGTGGCTTTGAGTTTTCATCTGGTCACGCTGGCAGGGCTCTGGAAATCTGTATTCCAGTGTGCGTGCTGGTGCTGTTGGGCGAAGGTGGCCTTTACGCAGCCGTGTGGAGAGGGCCCTGCCATCTGCCCGCTGCTTGCCCAGCTCGGCCGGCCCTTGCCCCGCTTCTCCTGTGGCGATTGCCACCCCGGTGGGCTGCGGGCAGCCCCATTAGCGCTGGGAAGGCTGGATGCAGGTGCAGTCCAGGGTGCTTCCCCAGGAGGGAGAGGGGATTGATGATCGCGTGAGGAGGCTGCCAGGGCTCTGACAGGAGCAGGCGCCTGGACCATTGCTGGGGCAGGCGGGCGGTGACTGCTGACATGGCACTGGTTCCCAGCAGCCCCGTGCTACCTGCAGCAGCAGAGCTGAGCATATTTACAGCGGTTTCAGGGTACAGACTGCAAACACTCCTCTACATTGTCCCAGCAAGATGCTTTGAGCTAAGCAATGCTGGCTGTGAGCTAGAGGAAGATCTGAATGCTGCTGCCTTGGTTGAGGCAGAGACAGCGGGCCACGGCATGCAGGAGACAGGGCCCTTGTTCCTGGACGTCACCTTGGGTCCTGCCAGCGCTGGGACTAGGAGTGACAGCGGAGGTGTCTGGCACAGAGAAACCCACCCCAAAGCAGGCGTTTTCAACCAAGTCAGAGGGGAGAGGCCCTGGGCTACAGTCCTGCTGCGGTGCTGCATGTCTTGCAGCACAGCAGCCTGCCCGAGGCGCTTGCATGTCAGCAGCAGCTTCTCTTCCTGAACTTGCTGGTGCCTCCTTGAGTCATCGCAGCACTGGGGATGTGGGATTAACTATGTTGATGGACGCCAGTCGCTCTAGGCTGCTGTCACAGAGCAACAGCCTTGATCGAAACGTCTGATCATTGCAGTAAATGCTGGCTGGATTGACGGCGTGCGGTGCATCTCCCTGGAAGGCCCCACTCACTGCATGCTTATTTGGGTTAGGCACACGGATGCGTTGTGCCTGATTTTCTCTTTTCCTACTTGCTCGGAACTTCATTATTACTTAATGAGATCTTTCCATTCTTGGCAACCTCTTGAGCTTGAAGGAGGTTTCATGCATTGCACAGGGCCTCTGTCAGTGGCTAAAATACAGAGCTGGGGTATTTCTCCTCTGCTGTTTGCTGGCAGGGTGACTCCGTACAACACCATTCCCCTCTGTTTTCCCCACTCTAAATGGAGGAAGGTCCTGCAGAGGGGAGGGGCTTGCTTTTGCGATGAGAATGTGCTTGTGGGACCTGATGAGATATGTTGTTGATAGCAGAGCGCAGGTAGGGTGTGACTGTTATAAATACCTCCTTCAGGAGCACCTTTGCAGAAGGGAGCGGGTCTAGGTCTCCATTTCTGTGTGCACTGGGGTGGTTGTCTTGCAGCACCAGCCTGGCTTTCTCCCCACATCATCCTCCTCAGCCTTGGCCAGTCCCACTTGCCCAGCTTCAGCTATTGAGGTTGTTTCTCTTCTCTGCCCGTCTCCACATCTGCATCACTTAACTGGCTTGACACGTTTTCCTTAAAGCTGCCTAAATAATTCACCTTGACTAAGAGCAAACAGCCGGCCCTGGAGGAAGCTTTCTGTGAATGCCAAGTGATTGGAGGGTACCTGCTGTACCAGCCCGCGGTGGTGCCGGCAGGGTACAGACCCCCACCCTCAGCTCAGCCTCTGCTCGGCTGAAGAACCAGCGCTGGGTGAGACAGGCCCCAGTCCCAGCAGTGGTGGACACTGAGCCATCAGGATGGCATGCCTGACTCCCCAAAACCCAGGTGTCCTGCACTTCCACTGGCCTGCTTCCCGAGAGGGCAGGTATCCTGGGCCAGAAAGCTGAGATGCTCCGGGCTAAGAGGATCTGTTTCCTTAAGTAGTTCTGAAAATCCTGGGGAGTTTTTTCGTTTCTTCTTTTTATGGAGAAAAAGAGTCCATTGGGATTAGGCCCATATTAGCTCCTTCTCTTTGCAGAGCTCACCCACCTCTGCTCCCCCCTCAGCCTGTAGCATCGGGCTGAAGGATGGCTGCTTCCATGCTGCTCTATCTGTTCCTCAACTTTTGCATTTTTGCACCAAAAGTCCTCAGTAAAGAGGAACTCGGTGAGCTGCCCTACTTCTTCTCGTATAAAAAATTAAATCAAATCCTTTGGCATTTGGTTCCTGCTCTTGCTTTATGTCCGGTGCTTTTATAGAACTGGTGCTGTAGCCGTTGTGCTCTGAGGATGGAAATGGGTTCAGACGAGTGTCTGCAGAAGAGAGGATTGCTCTGTCGCCATTTCTGCATCGCTTGGCTCATCGTGTATCACCAACCCACAGAACTGGAAATCCCAGAATAAGAAATGCCCAGAAATCTGTATATGGGGCCCAGCATACAGCTCAATCCTTGGGCATCCAGCCTGCATGCCGTGGCTAGCTCTGCTTTGGCCAGCCTTGATCGAGCAGCACCTCCTGGTGACACCGCCGCCTCCCCTCAGGTCCCAGCCACCTCTCGCTGCCGTGGGGGTCCAACCCCACGCGAGGGGAATGGCTCTGGTACCAGTGACAGCGCAGCCGTGCGGTGCAGATCCTAGGAATGGAAAACAGATCGGCTGCTTCTCGACGGTGCATTGTTAAAGGTTTCACCTCCCCCAAAATGACACATTGCAAGCAAAAATAGAACAAGACAGAACACACAGACCCACCCACACCATCCCCACCACCCGGCAGCCAAGTGCACGCAGTGCCAAACCTTTGGGTTTAAAAGCTGATGCTTTTTCACCCTCCCTCTCCTCAGCCCTGTCACCACCTGCCCTGGCCCAGCAGGCAGCTTGGCATCCCAGCAAGCTGACCATTGTGCCACTGTGCTGTCGCCAGGCTGCTGGGAGGATCACCACCCAACCTGCACCGTGCTCTGCATCCAGCCTCCATCTTCACCGTCTGGGTCTGGGGATGGGGATGTCTCCTGGCCATGGTGTTCCTGCAGGAAATTCTCTCACCCGCTGCACGGTGGTGCTGTTGAAGCGACACAAGGGACGGCTTTGGCCGGGAGAGCCACCTCCAGTGTGGCAGCACAGCTCGGCCCAGCTCGCTGGGAGCTGGGGCTTTCTCCTGCGGATGGCGAGGGAAGCTGCCTCCCAACCAAGGAGCTGGGTCCAATTTCTTGAGTGCCGCCGGCATGAAGGGTGGTGTGTGCTAAGCACAGTTGGACCAGGCAAGGATCTGGCTGGAAAACCTCCAGGAAAGGAAGAGTTGCTCCAGGAGATGGTAGAGCTGTCAGCTGTTTCTCAGAGGTGCCTAACGAGGCTGAGGCCTGCATTCATCATCCCAGTCCTCGTTTGCTCAAGAGCAGGCAGTTAAACTTGCAGGGGAATTTACCGAGGCCATCTGAGTTCCCCTTGTGATCTGGTTTTGGGGCACAAAGTCACCCCATTAGTTTCACATCTGAGGATTTTGAACGCCAGGAGCAGAGCTGGCACAGAGATGGTGACTTGTGGGAAGGGCTCGAGGGGTTCGGGCTGGCTGTTAGGGAAAAGAGAGGAGTGGAGAAGCAATGGCACTGGTCCCCATGTCCCCAGGATGAGCAGCCATGGCTGCAGGGAGGTTTAGGCACAAGGGGAAACTTCTCCCCGCTGAAGCTGGCTGAGCATGGGGATGGTTTGGCTGGGGCACATGTTGCCCAAACAGCCCAGCAGGGCTGTGAGGAGTAGGCAGCGGGGCTGAGCTTGTCCCGGTAAGCTGTGCAGGGAGGCAGAGGTGGCTGTGAAACGTCCCTTCGTCACCCAGCGTGCTACTCTCGTTATGACACAGAGGGAGCGAGGACAGAGCTGTCCTGTTGGGATGGTTGGAGCTGAGAGAAAGACTGCTTTTGCTTGTTCAGTAGCAATGCCATGCGGAGAGGAGCTCAATGGAGTTACTGCAGAGCAAGTTCTGCCTCAGTTTCCCTGTGGAAGTAACCCAGTTAACACTGATGTCTCCTGGGGCTGCTGTGAAGCCACTAATGCCCTCATGGGACAATGCAATCATACTCGGCGAGCTCTTGGGAGGGCTAAAACGTCCATGATGCACTTGGACAGGGTCTGCTCGGCCCCAGCACTTTCCTCCCAAGGAAGAGACACAAGGACGGACCCGGTGGCTTTGTGGCAGTAAGTGGCTGCTCCGGAATTGTATTTACCTGCTCTAGCTGTGAGGTGTTTGCAGCTGGTGTCTTACCCACACTTGGCTTTGTGCTGATGGGTTTTCTCCCATCTTTAATGCTCTGCATCTTCTCTAACACGCCTTGGCCCAGGCATGGACTTGCTGACTCCCCCTTTAACCTTTGAGCTTTTCCCAGGAAAGGCCAAGGAGGGGAACAACCTGGAGGTAAATAGCCATTTGTTGGTTCATGTCTGGTTCTTTGCTTGCTCTCAGGGAGGTGGTGATGCTTGGGATGGTGACTTCCAGCCGACATGCCTTCCCTCTAGTGTCTCGCTGGCAAGGAGCATAGTGAGCTCTGCTGCGCAGCTCATGTCCACACTGTTTAGAAGGAAATGCCTTCTTAGGAGGAAAAAATCCAGCAGGTTTTAAACCCCAGTCAGGTTTGGGCTCCACTTCACTGTGCAGCCAGGTACATGCTTGCTCCAGCCCGAGGTCGTTGGGGAGAGGACAGGAGCCCTGCAGACATGTGCTGTGCTCGGGCAGACCCCGCCGCGCAGGGACACATCCTGCGAGGACACTTAACCAGGCAGTGCACGGATCCTCACCTGGGAGAGAAATGTCCCTCCTCTCTGTGGGGGGCTTGCGCAGGATGGGCTCTGGGATGATCGTGCCCAGGTGCCACGGGTGGGATGGCTCTAGGTGAGGACCTAGAGGTGAGGACAGACAAGACGATGCTCGGGGACATGCTGCCTCATTTCAACCCCTTTGCTTCCCTCGGGGTGAGCGCAGGGCCCCGCAGGCCCCGGCTGCCTGCACCGTTCCCCCTCTCGCCCTCCAGCCTGTTTGACTCCTACAATCCGGGGGCGGTTGGGAAACCGACAGCTGGAGCCAACCCGCGCCAGCGCTGGTTTGGTGCTGCCATGCCAACCCCGTTTCCATGGCAATGGGCACCCAATGGGCGACCGCCAGGCAAGGCCAAGATGCCCAAAAAAAGTGTTGTGGTACCCGCCGAAATCTCCGGCCTGAGGCTGGGAGCCTGCGGCCACTGCCCGGGGAACCAGATCAAACCCTCCCTGGAGTGTAAGTGGTTGTAACAGGGCAGGTAAAACCCCGTGAAACCATCAAGGGAAAAAAAGGAGGGGGTGTACACACAGCCCCTTTGACAACACCCTCCGACCGTCTTGGAGCCTAATTTAATTAAAATCGATGGATCTTACATAATTCTCAGGGCACCGCGCTGCTGGAAGCCACCCCCGCCCAGCGCTGGCAACGGCCTCTCGGTGTGGGGGTGTCAGAAAGGCAGTGGGACGCAGGGGGACATGGTCCCCAGGGCCAGCTGACCCCCGGAGCCACTCATCACCAGCCCCTCCCTTTATGTAACTCGCTGCAGCCCCGTGTTTATACAGCTCCAGATTGAAGACTAGGTGCGTATCAAAACATTTTAAAATAACTCTGCCTTTTGTTAGCACCACAGCTATCTTTAGAAAAAGATTTTATTTTATTTGAAAGCCCTCTATGGGAGGTTTCAATGGAACAGGTCCTCAGCCTGCCAGCAGTTTAAAGGGACACGGGTGTGGTGGAGATCTCCTTTCTTGGCTGGAAATGCTGTATTGATTATTGCTTATTGATCCGGTAAATCCCATCCTACCCTCACAACCGCTTCCTCATCCTTCTCCTGAGATTTCTGCAGCTGGAAGTGGCTCTGTTTTGCTCAAAGTGTTGCTTGTGACCCACTTGTCCAGTTGCCCCCTTCCAGTGCTGCACTGGGCTGGCTCTGAAGCTCCATCACCTCTGTGTCAGCAACTGCCCTGGTCACGACAGCTGGTGGTTTTCCCAAACACGCTAAAATCAGGGGGAGGACGACCATGTTTTTACATGATGAACCCAGGGCGCAGTGATGGGCCACCACCTCTGCAGCCATGGCAGTGGCCCAGGAGACAGCACACACCCTGCAGTGAGCGATGGTGTTCCCTGCTCCAGCTGCGATGGGCATGGTGGACGCAGCAGGGAGGTGGAGAGGAAGACGAGCTCTGTGTTCGAGCAGAGTTAGCTGGGAAGGCGCCCAGAGCCAGCCGGGCGCCAGCTCTGCACCTTTTGGGAAGCCAAATTGTCATGTGTCTCATCAGTTGTCCCTTTAGCAGCCTGACTTCCCTTGGGGCACTCTGGGGAGAGGGGTGTGCAAGTCACCCGCAACAAGCAGGGTGGCTGGGGTCCCTCTGAGGCTGGCAACCTCAGCCTTCGCCCTTCCTTGATAGCACCAGCAGCGAGGGAGAGACTGGGCATCCAGCCTGAAGCGTTCGGATGCTAGCAGGGTGGCCGAGCAGAGGCTCTGCCCTCCCTTTCTGCTTCTTGTGCGCTGCTCTCTGGTTTCCTGCTCTCTCCAGACTCTGATCTCTCTGACACTGAGCATGTCACCCCTTTCTTCTCCCCCAGGAGACAGGAGCAGTTCCAGACAAACCCCGACAGTTACAATGGGGCTGTGCGAGAGAATTATGCCTGGTCCCAAGACTTCAGTGACCTGGAGATTAAAGTGCCCGTGCCCAAGCACGTCGTAAAAGGCAAACAGGTAAAGTGGTGTTAATTGTGTGTCTTTCAGCATTTCCCTTTCCCTCGGGGTGCCCAGCTTTCCCAGGAAGCTCTGTTTGGAGTGGGAAGGCTCCTTGTCCTTCGTACTCAAGGAGCAGGATGCAGTCGTTCCTTTTTCTCCGGTGCTGGGTGTGTGGCTGGTGGGGACTGACAGTCCCAGCCTGGCTGTGTTCGCATTGTGACAGCAGTATCCTGTTGCTCCGGACCCAGCGGGCTTCGCTGGCACCGCATGGCACTTTCTGCACTTTTTCTTTCCACTTCCACTGACTGCAAACTTGCACGTGGGTTTTGAGCCTGCCTGGGGATGAACGCTCCTTCCCTGGTTGCTCTTTGTGGCTTGGAGTGTCTCCTGCAAGCGGGAGCTGCTGGAACGGCTCCTCTGGCACTTGGGAACTGGAGCAGGCACAGCCCGTATGAGACCTGACCTGCTCTGGGTGCAAGGGAGCTGGGGCTGGGGTGCAGGCTCAGTGGCCAGACTCTCCCTGGCTGCCTGCGCAGGCAGGGGCGTCTCACCTCCCTCCTCGGCTCAGGAAGGAACTTACCTTCTCTGCTCCTGGCCACGAGCAGTCATGTCGTTTTTCCTTCACCACTTCTGTTCCCTGCTGGCGAGGGACTCGAGAGGAGCATGCCCGTGGCTGGTGTTAGTTGAACCCAGAAGTTTCAGCTCTCCTATCTTTCCTGAGTGCTGCCCTCCCCATGGCTGATTCTGTATTTTTCCATTTGGGAAGTTCGTGCTCCCCCACCTCCCGTTCTCCTCTGCTTCCAGGGCGGCTGAAATGAGCACGCTTGGGTTTATTCACCGGCTCCAACCTACACAGCTCCTGATCATGCCAAAAGAGTGTAATTGGCAGCAGCAACCTGAACTGGAGGGGTGAGGGAGCAAACGGCCACCACGGGGACAGCAGGGGGACCAGGAGATGAATCTCTCCCAGTGGGTCTCTAAAACAAACCCAGGCTATTTCTTGGAATGATTTGGGGGCATCCAGACGGATGTTCCATCCCTCTGCATGATATTGCAGTCACGATGCCTCTCCCTGCCCAGGGAAGTGCCCTTTGTGCCAGGGGAGTTGTGTCCTTGCACAAAAAAAAAAAAAGGCATCAGGCTTTGTCCGCCCTGTTCTTTGCCACCCAGAGGTGCAGAGCCCTTGCAGGTGCCCGGAGGAGGTGGCACAGGACCTTTTCTTGGCTCGAGACTGTGCCGTTGCTGCGGAAGAGCCGCTGCCTTGCAGTGGGGTGATTATCGGTGCAGCTCCTTCCCACGCTGTTGCCTGTGGCATGGCTCTGCCTGCCCTGGCCCTAATTTCTGCCTGCGCTGCCCTCTCGGGACAGTCAGATGTCGGACTTCCCTTATCCTTGTGAGGTGTCTCCTGGTATTTGGTTTGTACATCCCCCTTAGGGCTCCTCTTGGCAGCTGAGTTTTCACTTTGAAGTGATTCTTTAAATCTCTTCCAGCCTCGGGGGACCGGAAGCAGTTAGGCTGGGTGACGGGCCAAAGCAGGATGGTTCAGAGCCATTTTAAAGCTCAATGGACTTCGGACGTGTTGTTGATGGGTTCCTGCAAAAGAGAAGCGTTCCCCTACATTCACCACACAGCTTCATCTTTTTAAAAAATTATCAGGTTTTTGGCTTCTGCCTGCCAAGGCGAGATTAAAAATCTCCCCCATTTGGTCCCTGGGCTCAGAGTGTGCTCAGCTCTAATGCTGCTCAAAATCTTCCTTGTGACATTTTTTTGGGTTCAAGATGTTGCTATGGCACATTTTTGCTTGGGCGAGCTTGAGGTTTCCTTGTATGGAGTTCCAAAAAAGTGTCCGTGGAGCAGGAATGGGTGATGGGGTAGGTGGGAGCATCTTCCTCTGCGGTTTCCACCTCTCTGATCTACTTACAGGTGTAACAGGGGCCCATGGATCCAAACACTTTCCAAGCACTTAAATAGAGATAATGACAACAAGCCTCTCTTTTTGCCTGGCTCGGAGGAGACGAGCTAGATTCCTTCATAGGTTTGTGTTTGCTTGTTTGATTTGCGTGGGCGGGCGTGGGTGTTCTAGTGTGCACAGAAATTATTGTGGCGGAAAGCCATGGCAGAGAGCTGAGATCCAGGTTTCCTTGAGAGCACCGGCAAAGCCAGGCATTTTGGGGGGCAGAGGTGCTCGTGGGGTGCGCATGGTGGGGGACAAGCAGCCTTGGAGCCCCGGGGTGCCCCTGTTCATGGCTACGCTTGCTGGGACAGGGTGTTTCCCATGGGATCGCCCTTGGCTTGCCCCCAGCCACTGCCTGGGGTCGGGTGCAGGCTGTCTGTGCCCGGTTCTGGCAAATGCCAGTTTTGCTAGCCATGCGTGCCCTGAGCGCAGCGCGGTGGGACAGTGCGGGTGGCGGGGGATGGGAGGAGGAAGGGCAGCCCCTTGGAGAGCCCGGCCACCCTCCCCAGTGGAGCAGAGGTGATTTTTCCACCAAGGCACCCGAGAAGGAGCTGCTGCCCACGTGCGCCAAACCCTGCATTCTCCGGGCACCACCATGCGCGCGCATGAGTCCTCTCGGACATTTCTCTCCACACAGGGGGCCAGGGCTCCCTGGCAGTGCGTGCTTTGCTCCTGTCCCCTGTCACCGCTCCCGGTGGGCTGGCCAAGAGGGGCCTTTTTGTTGGCTGCAGGTGGAAGCGGGTGTTGCAATCGCTTCTCGCACTGGCTGGTTGTGCAGCGAAGCGGCTGGGTTAAGGCTGCTGGGTTTGGATCTCTTCCTCCATTTGGGTTTCTCTGCTCCCTCTCCTAATGCCCTGCTGGTCCCAGAGCCACCTTGAGCACATCCCTCAGCCACCTTGGAATAAAACCCCTCTCACATTTGATTGTGGATCTGACGGCCCTGATGCTGCATCTGTGCCTTCCATATCTCCAGCCTCCCTGGCCCTCCATGCCCCAAAGAAGCCCCCCCAGAAGGCAACTTGGGGGTCACCTTGCTTTTTTCCCCTTGACCCTTTCTGAGCAGGCCCTGTGCCACACTGAGAGAGCTCAGTGCCAGCAGCCCTGTCCTTGTGTCTGGGGACCAGAGTCAGTGGTGGCAGAGAGCAGAGGCTTGTCCCTGTGGTGAGGCCTCAGCCCTGGGCTGGAGAAAGCTGCTCCATGCTGCAGCCTCTCTGGAGATGTTTCCCATCCAGGAGGAGCTGCTTTCACAGGGGCTGCCTGCAGCCACATGCCGGGTGAAGGCCAGGTATCCTCTCCTGTCTGGCAGAGCTGGAGCTCGCGTCCCTTCACTGATCCCCTGTGACCGCAGTCCTGCTGCCAGCGTTGGCATCAGAGCTCAGTCCCAGTGTTCCCTGTGCTGTGTGCTGGGACTCTGCTCCTGTCGAAGCCCTGGCAGCTCCCTGTCACGCACAGCAGGTCTGGGGGCTTTATCTGCGTGGCATCGATCAGATGCAGCCATGGTGCCCTCCCCGGCTGGAGCAGCTTTGCCTGTCTCTTGCCTGCGTGGAGCTAGTGAGCCGCTGGAAATCTCCTAGGTAATGGATAATGTAATAACATTTCAAATGAGATCTGCAGAGCGGGAGGAAGATCTGGGGGAACTCTGGGAGAGAATGCAGGCAAATCTCACTGCAGTCTCCTCCTCTCAGGCCAGAGACAGGGCAGTGCCAGGGGCCACAAAACTGCCCATTCCTGGCCAGGTCCTCTCTTAGTCCCCTGGCCCAGCTCGGGCTCTCTGCTGGCGGCAGCTCAGGGCCAAAGGGGAAAGGAGAGAGCATATGGTCTCTCCGGAGACTGAGGGTACTGCGTGCAGCATAGCGAAGTTGCAGTCAGCCTCTGTCTCCCTGGGGGAGAGCCGTGTCACCTTCGCGGCAGGTCGGAGCAGGGTTCCCCATATGGCTGCTGCAGGCAGGACCTGGCCCTGTTCCTGGGGATGGAGCTGCCTCATCCCCTGGCCCCCGTGGCAGGGAGAAGGGGAGCTGTGCCGCAGCGTTCCTCCCGCACGCGGCCCCTCCTCATGCCCAACGGGAGGCCTGGGCTGAGCCCAGCACTGGCTCTGGTGGCAGAAGCAGAGCCAAGGAGTTTCGGTGCGGTGCAGCAGAAGGAACGAGCTGCTGCAGCCCTTCCCGGTGTAGAAATCCCTGATTCACTCCCGCTCGGTAGGGAAGCACTCAGCCCCCAGGAACACACTCCCCCATGCCCAGCTCATCACGGTGACGATCGGGCACCCACTGTGCTCCGAACAGCTCGGTCACAGCAAGTGGGTGTCCAACCTTTGAGTGCTGTATGGAGGAGGCCTGTAGCATTGTTGGCTTTCTCTGAGGGGAAACTGAGGCACAGGGCAGTCACAGTGGCAAAACCAGCTGCCTCAGATCCTTCCTAGGGCTCCATCTGCTGGGTCCTGCTGCCTTTCCTTCCCCAGAGAGGTTTCCTTTCTTCTCCGAGTTGTTGCTATTTGCTCTGAAATGACAGTGGGATTCCCACCCTCCTGCTACATGCAGGTCTGAAAGCTCTTCTTTCTCTCTCATCCCCAGCGAGTGCACTTGACTCCGCACCCCAACTAACACAGCAAGAGCGCAAGCAGGAACCTTCCTGATTATTTTCTGTCTCTGTGTGTTTCCAGGTGTCTGTGGATATCAGCAACAGCACAATTCGCGTAGCAGTGCTGGAGGGGAGCAGTCAGCGTGTCCTCATGGAAGGGAAGCTCACCCACAAGATCAACACAGAGAGTTCCCTCTGGAGCCTGGAGCCAGGGAAGTGCATTTTGGTAAGGGTCGTCCACAACAGCCATGTCTCCACACCTTGGCTTGCAGCTCTGCTGGGCTTGACCTGGAAAACTGATGGAAGTTTGAGCCAGTTCTGGATGTGTCTGGCTTTCCCCATCCAATGTCCAGCTCGCTCTGCCCTTGACTGTGTGCTGTGCCCTGCCTCCAACTCCTGAGCTACCCCTCTGGGTGAGCAGCAGCGGGGTGCTGGCAAAGCAACACATCCATCGGGTTGGGTGAGGAGGGTCCTTAAGCACAGAATCACAGAATGATAGGGGTGGGAAGGGACCTCTGGAGATCATCTAGTCCAGCCCCCTGCCAGAGCAGGGTCACCCAGAGCAGGTGGCACAGGAACGCGCCCAGGTGGGTTTGGGATGTCTCCAGAGACGGAAACTCCCCCACCTCGCTGGGCAGCCTGTGCCAGGGCTCTGCCACCCTCACAGCAAAGAAGGTCCTCCTTGTGTTGAGATGGAACTTCCCATGGTCAAGTTTGTGCCCGTTACCCCTTGTCCTGTTGCTGGGCACCACTGAGAAGAGCCTGGCCCCATCCTCCTGACACCCACCCTTTCAGTGTTTATAAGTGTTGATAAGGTCCCCCCTCAGTCGTCTTTTTTCCAGACTGAAGAGACCCAAATCCCTCAGCCTTTCTTCATCAGAGAGGTGTTCCATCCCCTCATCATCTTAGTAGCCCTTTACTGTCCCCTCTCCAGCAGTTCCCTGTCCTTGAACCGAGGAGCCCAGAACTGGACCCAGTGCTCCAGATGTGGCCTCTCCAGGGCAGAGCAGAGGGGGAGGATGACCTCCCTCCACCTGCTGGCCACGCTCTTCTTGATGCCCCCCAGGATGCCATTGGCCTTCTTGGCCACAAGGGCCCATCGCTGGCTCATGGTCATCCCATTGTCCCCCAGGACTCCCAGGTCTCTTTCCACAGAGCTGCTCTCCAGCAGGTCAGCCCCAACCTATCCTGGTGCAGGGGGTTATTCCTCCCCAGGTGCAGCACCCTGCACTTTCCCTTATTGAATTCCATAAGGTTTCTCTCCGCCCAACTCCCCAGCCTGTCCGGGTCTCTCTGGATGGCGGCACGGCCTTCTGGTGTGTCAGCTACCCCCCCCAGCTTTGTCTCATCGGCAAACTTGCTGAGGGTGCGCTCTGTCCCTTCATCCAGGTCATTGATGAACATATTGAACAATCTCCAGCCCATGGTGGTGGGAGCACATCTCTTATCTAGAGGTGGTCACTGTCCCCTGATCCCAGCATACAGCGTCTGAGGGAGGCCATGGCACCGCACCATGGTGCCGATGCTGCGCACCTGTCCTTGCCGGCTTTGCCCTCTGACTCTCCTGGCCCCAGTCCTTACCCCAGCATCCCGGCAGATGCCTGTTCCCTGCCATTCATTTCACAGAATCACAACAGAATAACAGAGTGGTTTGGGTTGGAAGGGTTCCATTTCTGTCCTGCCTCAGGTTTCTTACTTAGCCTGTCTGAAGCGGTCGCTGTGACTACTTCTCTCTTTGCCTTCAGCAGCCGCCGTGACTTACTGTGCCTGCCGTCGCAGCACCACAAATCTTCCCTGTCAAGGTGGTTCGGGGGCTGTTGCTGCCCAGCAGGGTGTTACTGGGGGGTTCCCAGGCTTTTGGCTGGTTTCTGGTGTGCTCCAGATGTCCAGGCTGAGGGTGTGAGTTCTGCTTTCCTGGGGCTGTGTCCGTACTTGGAGCTGTCCTGGGGGTTGCATTGCTGCCCATCAGCCTGGGATCTCGAGTGTCAAACAGTTGCAAAACTCCTGTGCAAGTTTTGGGATTGTGCAAGCAAGGATTGTGCTGGCAGTGGGGTTTTGCCATCCACGGCCATCTTTACTCTCTCCTTTTCCACCCAGAGGCTTTCCCAGAAGTTTTGTGATCAGTCAAGGCTGCCGTCAGCCCCAGGAGGGGATTCCAGCTGCCTGGCTCTGGCAGCAGTTCCTGACCCTGTGTAGGCAGCACCGTCCCTGCAAGAGAAGGAGCAGGCTTCGAGCCTTCTCCCCGTGTCACAAGGGTGGCAGCAGATGGACACCCAAAACCAAGCCCCCGCAGTGGGAAATGGAGTGGGAATGTGCTGCCAGAGACGGAAGTGCTGAAGGTGGTGCATGAGGAGGCTGCATGGGCACTGCCTGGTCACTGCAGATCCCTATGGATGTGCTCTGGAATGACAGGCCCGAAAGGGTGAAGTCCCTGCAGGAGAGAGGAGCTTCTCCAACTCCGTTAGGCTGTTGAAAGGATGTGAAAAAGGAGGCAGTGGCATCATTAACCTGCATTTTTTAAATGTTTTTAAGCTTCTTGAAAATTAACTGATCTAGGAAGAGAAACAATCCTGGGAAGGAGTGAACACATTCAAGAGGAGGTGGCCCAACGGGTGGCTGCTCCGTGGCAGGGATGGGAGTCCCTGGCGGGTGTTCCCAGGATTAGCAAGGGAGACAGTGTTTGTTAAATACCCAGCGCCGGAGGAGGATGGGAATGGCACGCGGGTGGAGCGAGACTTGGGGTGTTCTGGAGCGTCCGTGGGCAGCGCGGGGAGCAGTCCCATTACTTCCAACCCTAGAGCTGGGTCTTGCCTTGAGTTAGCAGGAGTACAGGGTTGTGAGGATATCCAGCTGGCTGCCAACATATTGATGGTGGGATGGAATTTTGCTTGAAGAATTGTAAGGTAACTGGAGCAGAGTGAGTAATTCTCACCCAAGAGCATCTCCTTTTTCCGTGCACAGGGTAGCCAAAAGTGGTTTGCAGCTCCTCCCAATTCATTCATCAGGAGACACCCAGCCATGTATTAATGAATTGCTTCATTCAGCGCCTGGGAGGGAATGGGACAGGAGCCGTTTGGGCTGGGTTGAAGAACTGATGGGGTGCACGGGTCCTTTCTGTACCCGAGTTTGTGCGTCCACGTGTTGCGCAGCTCCAGGTGAACTCCGAATGTGGCAGTTGGGAGTGTCTTCATCCCATGAGATGCTGCAAGGTGCCACCTGGCTGCCCTCCCTGGCACCCAGCATGGGGATGTGGCTGAAACCCAACTCCCCCAGTACCACTGGTGGAGCTGTGGAGGACATCCTGTCTGCCTCCGTCACTGCTTGGGGGCACCTCAGTGGCTCTGTCCAGAGGAAAACCTGTGCGCGCTCATCTTTTCGTGGTGAGTTGAAGCAATCCCTGTGGGCAGAGCTTGATCCCTGCGCCGAGGAGGTGAAATCTCTCCTGCTTGGTCTTGTCCATCTGAGAAAGTCCCTGTTCTGTGCAAAGAGGCCATTCAGTCCCATGCGTTATTGCAGGATGTGTCAAGGATTGTCGAGTTCCCTGCTCTCTCTGGGCTGCTGTTACAGCCACCTTTCGTGTCCTTGGCTTCCCCTGCCCCCTGCTTGGTTGCCTTCTGGGACAGCTGTTCACGGGCTCTCATTGCCTGCCTCCCTTCTCCCCCCAGCTCTTACTGCAAGAAGGTGAATTTGCCTTATAATCCCTCCCAACTCTGTTTTCCCCATCCTCTCTGGTGTTCTCATCAGTTTATCCTCTTCATCATACATCTGCTCACTCTCCAGCAGCCCCAGAGACTGCTCGCCTTTCCCCTACTGCTGCGCGAGGTTCCCCCTGCCAGAGCCTGGGCTGAACACCGATGCGTTTCCCGTCTTGTCCTTAGGCACACTCGTGGTTTGCACAGCAGCCCAGCCGCGGCAGACACCCAGTGGGCATCACTTCGAAGCGGAGCGCCCTGCCGATGCCCACAGTGTGTGGCGAGGCCTCTGTCCACATCTTCTCCTGCTCGGGATCATGTCCCAGGATCATGTCCCTGCCTGCCGTGCCGCGCCGAAGCCCCAGTCCGAGTATAATCCCTGCATGCTCCCTTTGCTGTCACACCCGCTCGCTTGTCAAAAGTGAGATTAAAATAACTTCGCACAAGCTGTTTTTAGAAATCTCCACTGGGTGTTGTGCACAACACATTTTGGGATTATTTTTTTTGTTGAGGATTTTTTCCCCCTGTTCCCTCTCTTTTTCTCCTCTCCAGCATTTGTTATCCACGCTTGGGCTGTTGTCACCAAGTCCTGCCTTGAACAGCTATTACAGTCTTCAGCTTGTCATCTTGTGAGGCGTGAGGCCAAGTTAATAATAATCTGTGATGCTCTCCCTCCGCCTTGCCCTCCACACACTGCTGGAAACATCACCTGCTGCCTCCTCCGTACCCCCTAAACGTCTCCTGCTGACTTTTGGGGCGACGGCTGCTGTTGTCCCAGAAGGAAAGCAGGTGGTGAGAGGTTGTTTATCCAAGACCTACTTATATCCCTTGGCAGCATCTCTCCAGCTCTGACAAGGTATTTAGGATTGGGGAAGAAACCTCATGCTATGACAAAGCCCAGCACCGGCAACAAAGGGTCGTGCCCTTCCTGGCAGGGTGTTGAGATATGACATGACACTCTGTCTGTGCCGATGATGCCTGTCACCCTCTTCGCACACCGCGGGAGGATCCCTCCTGGCCACAGATGTGCCTGCCAAGTGTCCCGTCCCTCCCGTGTGTCCATCTCCACCTGCAGCAATGCTCCTTGCGATCTATCCTTGCCTGGCCCCTGTGCTTTGCCCTGCACACTGATGTGGGAACAGCCCCGTCCCCTCGTGGCTGACAGCTCATGTCACCAGCTTTGGGAACATGGGCACTGCGGCACAAGGACACTGCTGGCTTTGGATGCAGCAACTTGTCCCCCTGCAAGCCTCCCTCTCCTCAGGCCACTGTTGCAGAGGCTGTTCCAGCCTCCCCTGAGCCCCAAAAGACTCAGCTGGGCTTTTACCCCTCTCAGCCATGGGTGAAAGATCTCCTACAGCCCAGGAGGCACTTTGGGACTCGCCAGCCTAAAAAGCAGAGCCGAAGTCTTACTGAGAACCCAGGCACGCTGTAGGGCCCCGATCCTTCCTCTGGCAAACAGACACCAGCATTTCTAGGACCCTGGAGGGCTGGGCTGGGTATCTTGTAGAGGCAACTTCAAGTGAGAGCAAAGCTTTTGCCTTGTCTCGAAGCGAGTAGTGTAATCAGGTCGGGATTTGTCCTTGTGAAAAAAATCCCTGCTCCTTCCTGGAGCCCCTCTGGGTTGCCAGAGTGCCCCTGAGGCAGCATGCAGCCTTGCGTGGTGCTGTTGGTCAAGCACCAGAGACTTCCTCGGTGGGTGGCTGAGACCTGGTGCTCACAGGACATCACCCTGCCTGGGCTGAGCCCAGAGATCTGCCATGGTCTCTCGACTCTCCCTTACCTCGACCTTCTTGCACCTGAGCGCTCAGTGAGGCTCCAGCCCACCTCTCCATCACCACAAGCTTTCGTAGCCCAGTAGCCCAGCTGAGTGCCGGGCTGAATCAACGGAGACCATCGGCAGAAGTGTGTCTGAGGATCACCCTGAGCCCTGCTCCCCATCCTGGGGGTGGACCTGTCCGCAGCGAGCTCTTCGTCACCGCTTCAAACCACGAAACCCCAAGCTCAAGGTGATAGAGAGAGCTTTGCCCTGGCTCACGGGCATTTCGGAGGCTCGCATTGGAAAGTGGGGCTCCCAGCTCAGAGCGAGTCCCACTTTATCATATCTCCCCCTGGAATAAAGGGGGATGAGCAAATTCCCCCGTGTGCACAAAGCGGGCTGCAGAGGTTAATTAATTATTGTTTGCAAAGCACTCAGCACTGTAGCGATGTGCACCACAGAAAAGCTGGTGAGGAAATGAATAATTCTGTCTTCCCAGCAGGGTGGGAAACAGTATGCGGTAAATAAAGCGAGGGCCACGCATGGGGTGGGGAGGAGGAGAGGATCCCCGGGCTGGCACTCACGGCAGCAGCTCCCCTGGCTTTCGCTGGGGGTGGTCTGTGGATGAGGGGGATTTGGATCTCGTGGGTGTTTCCCACCTGCTCCGTGGCTCTGTGGGGGTTCCCTGGGGTCTGCTGGTGGTGGGGGACAGTGGTGGGGTGCCAGGGGAGGAAGGGATTTGGTAGCAAAGGGAGAAGGGATGGCTTTTCCTTCCCCTGGTGCTCTGGGGTGGAGGTGAGGTGATGCCTGTTAAGCCATTACGTCCTCTGGCATCCGTTTGTCCCTCTGCTGCCAGCCTGGCTCCGTCAGGCACACACCAAGCAGGGCCTTGCCATCACACCGAAGCCATCACCGGGGAAGCTCCCACTTCACCAGTGGCACCGTGGGGACATTCCTCTTGTTTCAAACCCAGAGGAGTAGCAGCGAGCCTGGAGGGTGCTCCGGCATGCCACAGGCTTGGGCTGGCCGGGCCAGCTGGCCCACGGCTCGTCTTGCCTGTCGAAGGGCCGAGGTTCCTGGAGAGCTTGCTGCTCCCCTGCCTGCCCACCCAGGGCTGGGAAGCCCACGAGCAAAACCTCATCAGCTCTTCCTCCCCTGGAAAGTGGAACTGTGCAATTAAGAGGAGAGCAAGCATACCTATCTAGCTGGAAAATATAACGCCTTCCCCAAGCTGGAATATTTTACCGGCTCTGCTCTCCCAGAAGGATTAAGCCCCAGCCACCCCCTCCTGTATTAATTGGTTCCTTTTCTTTGCACCGCAGAGAGACACCCGGCTCCATAACTTTAATGGCTGCCCGTATTTTCCCCTCCAGAGCTGTTGCACTTCCAGGGAGGTTTGAGTAAATTGTATTGTCTGCCTTTATTGATGATTTTGCAGAACACTATAAATCTTCCTTGCTGCTGGGATTATTGCTAAAATAATACAGGAGAAAGGAGCCCAACCCTCCTGCCAAAAAAAAAAAAGCGGGTTGGGGTTCCCAGTGTGGGATGCCGACCCCCGGCATGGCCCCTCCGGCCGTGTGGCTCCGTGCAGGGCACTGCTGGTGCGGCGGGGATGGCTGGTGGGTTTTGCCAACAAGGATGTCGGCTGGAGGCGAGGGGATATCCCCTCTCTTCGGGCCATCCTTCCATGGCCGCCCAACGAGCCACGGTGCTGTGGGAGGCAGGTGCTGGTGACAAGCGGGGGTGGCACGGAGCGGCAGGTGACTTCTTTGCCTTCCTTGTCACCCACACTGCCGCTCGTGGAGCAAGCCCCGTGAGGAGCCAAGGCAAGAGCTCCTTCTGGGTTAGCAAAACGCAAAATTGCAGCATGGCCATGCTGGGAGCCCTGGCCCCGTGCTCTGCTGGGCAGGGCCTCTTCAGCTGATGGGTCCCTGGGCTCTCGGCTCCGGGGTGGCCGTGGACCATCCAGCCTGGCTCCCTGAGCCCCCTACTGTGCTGCTGCTGTGGCATCAGCCATGTGGCCCAGGGTGGCATTAAGTCAGGCTCACAGCGTCGCTGCCACGGGGTGTGGGACGGGCAGGGGGTAACACATCCCAGGGCAGGACGGGGGCTCCGCTCCCCACTCTCTGACCCGCACCTTGTTCCCAGATCAACCTGAACAAAGGGGATGAGTACTGGTGGAACGCCATCCTGGAGGGTGAGGAGCAGATCGACATCGACAAGATCAACAAGGAGCGCTCCATGGCCACGGTGGATGAGGAGGAGCATGCCATGCTGGACCGCCTCACCTTCGACTACCACCAGAAGCTGCAGGGCAAGCCCCAGAGCCATGAGCTGGTAGGTGCCGGCTGTCCCATGCCCCCAGCCCAGCCACGTGCTCTCCGGCTCATCCGTTGATCCCATCTCCAGTAGAAGGGTGCGGCATGGGGCAGTTCCACAGCTCTGCTCCATCTCCAAGCTCCTCCTCACACAGCGTCCCCCCACATCTCCATTTTGGGGGCATGAGGTTCTGGTGGTCCCTGGCTTTTGCCTGCAACACTCCTGTCTTTCCCTTCCTGGCACCTTGGCAAATGCCAGTGAGCCCAGATTCCCCCACACTGCCCCGCTGTCCCCCTGCTCCCTCTGCGCTGGGATGAGCCCACGTGGGTCTGGGATCAGCCCCACCAAGCTGCCACCTTTAGCTGCCCATCGTTCCCTGCCTCCCATGTGCCGTCTGCCCTTTCCCGAGCCAGAGGGAGGAGTGTGGGTGAAGCACGGCAGTGGCTGCATGCCCTTGGAAATGGGCACTGCCCTCGCCCAGGGGGCAAAGGTGCGGGGTCAGCCCTGGCCTGACGGGAGCCTGTGGCCTCTTTGCAGAAGGTGCATGAGATGCTGAAGAAGGGCTGGGACACCGAGGGCTCCCCATTCCGTGGCCAGAAGTTCGACCCCTCCATGTTCAACATCTCCCCCGGCGCTGTGCAGTTTTGACGGCGTCGAAAAACCACCGAGAAACAAAGTGGGGAGAGGAGAAACCCACCCAGCCACCCACCTGGGACCCTCGCACCCAGCGCCGGTGCCTGTAACCCACTCGCTGATGAGATGTGCTGTGTGAGATCCTTCCACTGCCTTCACCACCCGGCACTGTCACTGGCCGTTTGATGTACGCGCAGGGAAACCTGGCGAATGCAGATTTACATCCCATCACCAAGGCAACCCAAGTGGCTGGGACCCTTCTCCTCTCCTTGCCTCGCGCTGGCGACGGCGCGGTTGTTTTTCAGGAATAGACGGAGCTCGTTGCGTGACATAATTATTATTTCTGGTGGCTGAGGATGCTTCTTTACAGGCTTCTGGGGGTGCAGCTCCCTCCCCGCCCTGGCACCGGGCAGCTTTGCCCCTTGTAGGCAGCAAGGAGCAGCGGGGCTGTCACCCATAACACTGTGGCACAGAGCCGAGGGGGGGGGTCCAGGCTGTGCTCGGGGGTCCCTGGCAGGGGGTACAGGCCCAGCCCTTGTGGCCACCAGCCCCCCCCCAGTAGCCCTAGAAATGTCTGGGCTTCCCTGGCACAGCACTTCAGGGTCTGGGAGGGAGGACATGGGAGCCCTTGGCCCCCCCCCAGGCCCAGCCCAGCTCTTGCAGCTTCCCAGTGGCCCCCACCCTGGGGCAGTGGGCTGGGGGTCCCCGGCCATCACCTTCCCCCCACCCCCGTTTATCTTGGTTTGCAATAAAAATGTTTCTGGAGCGTGGGGCATGTGAGTGATTCAGTGCCACCACCCGGGGAGGGGCACACATGCACCCTGACCCCCCCAACACCACCCTGCTTGAAGGTTGGGGATGGGGACATCTGCGGGTGGCCTTTGTGTCCTCCACCGTGGGCCCCAGGGACGGGGGTGTGGGGGGCTGGATTTTGGTGTCCTTGGGGGGTGGATACGGGATCCGTGGGGGGGGGGGGCTGGATTTGGTGGGGTGGGCACCAGATGTCTGGTGGCTTTGGGGGTGCTGACCTTGGAGGTCTCACCCCACTGCTCCCCACCTCCCTGCCACCGTATCGTGCGTGTGTGTGTGTGTCCCATCTCCCCTGTGCCGGGCGCTGAAATTTCTCCGGTGGCGATGCACAAATATAACCGGGCTCGGCGCAGTCCCCCACGGCCGCCCACGGTCCCCATGGCAACGGCAGCGCCAGCCGCCAGCCACCCACCCGTGCTCGCCCCGCGCCCCGGGGTGGGCACCTGCGCCCCACACCACCCACCCACCCGCTCGCCCCCACGGGGCCGCTGTGAGGCTGCGGGGGGAAGGACCCCGCTGTCCCCGCACACTGGCCAGGCCCTGGGGCTGCTGGTGGCTTCCTGGGTGGCCTCTTGTGCCTGCCCCCCTCCCCCCCCAGAAAAACAAGCATTGGGGGGCTTCAAGGTGCCCTTGGGGGAGGCAAGGGGGGAGATTTTTGCCCCTTCAGACCCCTCCCGCATCTTTTGCTTATTGGGGAGGTTGGAGCTGGACGGGTTGTTTGAGGTGACGTTGGGGGGGGTCAGTATTGGGAGGTGCATAGGGGGGTGTCCGCAGGGGGGACGCAGGGCGATGGTGGAGGGGGTGGATGTGCATTCCTTGAGGGGGGTGTCTGGATACTGGGGTCTTTTGGGGGGGGGGGGAAGATCCAGCGGGGGGCAGTAGATTTGGGGTCCTTGGTGGGGATGTGAGATCCCAGGGAGGGGTTCTGGGTATGGGGCCTTTTGGGGGGGTTGAATGTGGGTCCTCAGGGCAGGGGAGAGGACCTGGATTTGGGCTCCTTTGTGAGGGGGATCCGTGGGAGGGGTCCTGGATGCAGGGATATTTGGGGGGCGAATCCCGGGGGGGTGTGTGTATGTGTCTGGATATGGGACCTTTTGGGGGGTGGATGTGGGTCCCCCCCAACCTGGGGGGGGATTTGGGATAAAACAGCACCGGAGGGGACACCTTTGGGGAGACACGTTGGAAAAGGGGGATCCCCGCGGGGTCCTGGAGGGGTCCAGCCCCGGGGTGGGGTTGGGGGATGCGGGTGGGGACGGGCGTGCGGGGGCGATCCGCCGGGTGCCCCGGGGAGGGGGGGAGATCCCATCCCGGGGGGATGTGGGGGGCGGGCGGGGGCTGTCCCGGGCTGGTGCCTCCCCCGGCCGGTGCCTCCCCCGGCCCGGCAGCGCCTCCTCCCGCCCCCCCGCGCCAGGCGGAGCCGGAGCCGGAGCGGAGCGGAGCCGGTGGCGGCTCATTGCGGCGCGGCGCGGCGGCAGCATGGCCACCACCGTGCCCTGCACCCGCTTCACCGACGAGTACCAGCTCTACGAGGAGATCGGCAAGTAAGAGCCGCCGGCACCGGGCATCGGGCACCGGGCGGGGGGCGGCGGGGGGTGGGGGGGGGCTCCGGCCGCCGCTCGGTGCAGACGTGACGCATCTCCCCCCCCCCCCCCCCACCGCGGGACTGGGCAACCGGGACCGGCCCTCCCCCCCCCCCCCGAGACCGGCCCTGCCCAGCCCCCCCCGCACTGCCCTCCCCCCGGTACTTGGCCCTGCCCCCCCATAACCCCCCCTTTCATACCCCCCCCCCCTTCCCCGGGCCGGTACCTGCCCCCCCCCCGCCCCTCCAGCATCCCTCCCCGACCCCGACTGCAGGGACCCCTGGGCCTTACAGCCCCCTCCCCCCGCCCCCCGGCGGCCCGGACCCCCCGGTTCCTGCGGGTCCACCTCCATGCTCATAGACCCCCCCCAGTTCCTGCAGCCCCCTTGTTCCCCAAGGACCTCCCCATCCTTACAGACTCCCCTCCCCCTATCTTTCCTGACTCCCCCCCCAGTCCTTATCGATGTCCTGGTCACCTCGGTCCTCCCCCAAGCCCCCCGGGTCCCCCCCCAGTCCCCAATCACCCATTCTTATAGACCCCCCCAGCCCTTATAGCTACCCTTGACCCTATGGACCCCCCCATCCTTATACAGCTCCCCCTGTCTCTCCTGAGCCCCCCAGTCCTCATAGATCCCCCAGTGCTCCCAATGCCACCCCTGGCTCCTCCGCACCCCCCCCCAGTCCTTACAGTCTCCCTTGCTCCTATAGACCCCCCATCCTCACAGACCCCCCCAAGTCTCTCCAGACCCCCTTGGTCCTTATAGCTGCCTCGGTCCTCATTGACCCGCATCCCATCCAGACCCCCCCCAAAGCCTTTACCGACACCCCCCCCCAGCCCTTAGAGCCACACGGGTCCTTATAGACCTCCCAAACCCCCTCAATCCCGATAGACACCCCCCCCCCCCCCCCGGAGTCCTTATCGCCCCCCGGTCCCTGTAGAGATCCCTCATCCTCCAGCCCGTCCTTGAGTCTTTGTGGGTACCTGCTCCTTTCAGACCCCCACCCATCCTCCAGGCCTCCCTCGCCCCCCCCTCGCCCCCCCCCTACCCCCCACCCCTATAGATCCCCCAATCTCTCCAGTCCCTCCCATCTCTTTAGACCCCTCCATCCATATCTCCCCTCTGTTCGTTATAGACCCTCCTCGTCCTCCAGCTCCCCCCTCCCCCCTCTTCCCCCCCCCCCCCATTAGACCCCTTTGGGCCTTATATAACTCCCCAAATCCACTAATTCCCCCCCCCCCCTTCTGGGCCCCCCGAGTCCTTAAAGACCCCAGGGTCCTTCTGTGCCCCCCGTGTCCATGACTCCCCCCATGAGCGAGTGCTGGGGGGAGCTGAGGAGGAGCTTGTTTTGGGGGGGCTCATTTGCCCTCAAGGCCATGGGGTGGCAGATTGCCCACCCCCCCCCCCCCGGCCTGTGTGCAGGGTTGGGGGGGGTAAAATGAGGGAAGGGGGGTAGGTGGGGACAGACCTCATCAGGGAAGGGGGGACAACCACCCCCCCACAGTGGGGGGGGACATTTTGCAGGCATAGACGTTGTCCCTTTGGGGGGATGTGGTGCCGTCAGGGGCTATTCCCTCGCTCTCCCCAAAATCCAGCCCATCCTGGTTGCTGTGGCAACGTGATTTCCCCCCCCCCCATCTCTCCGTGTCACCCGCCAGCCATCGCGCATGTGTCACCCCCCCCCCCCATGCTGGGATTTTTGGGGACATCTGCCCCCGGCTGGTGGGGAAACTGAGGCACAGCTGGGGGGGGGTGGTGGTGTCTGTGGCAGTCATCCCTCCCACAGCAGCTGGCACCTGCCGTGTCCCCTGTCCCTGGGGCCGCGTGGGGAGGGGACAGGGAGGACGGGGGGTGCCAGACCCTGGGGGGGGTTCCCCCTTGTCCCCCAGCAGTGGCAGGGTCCCCCATGGTCCCGGCCAGCAGGGGGCCCTCGGTGTCCTGGTACGTGGGGGCCCAGCCTGGCCACCACCCTCCCGGGCCCATGTGTCCCCTGTGGGACACTTGGTGTGGCAGGGACAGGGTGTCACTGGGCTGTGCCATGTCCCCAGCCTGGCTCGGGGGTCCCGTCTGCCACCCCCAGGCAGAGCGGGGGCACCCACTGCCCCCAGGACCCTCCAGGCTGGGGATGGGCAGGGACGTTGGTCCTGGGAGGGGGACAGGTGTTGATGGCACTTGGAGAGGCTGTGGGAGAGAGGGTGCCACTGCCCGACATGGGCACAGGCACGCTGTCCCTGTCCCTGGGGGTGCCGTGTCTCATTGTGCCTGCAGCTGGGCCCCGTGCCCGCTGCCACCACTGCCATCACCACTGCCATCACCGCCACCACCATCGCCACCGCCGCCACCATGGCCACCGCCGCCATCCGGGCCACCCACCGTCCCCATGGCAACGGGCTGCCGGTGCTGGATCCTTCCCGAGACCCCCTCCATGATGCTGTCCCCCCCTCCCGCCTCAACACTCACCCCACCAACAACCCCCCCACTCAGCACCCCCCATCCCCCCCATCCCGGCACCATCGGGGCCCCCCCAGTGTCAGGGTTCACCCCCCAGTGCTGAGTCACAGCCGGCCGCGGGTGCTGAGTCACGGGTGGGAGCCCCCATTTTGGGGGGTCCTGAGGCAGACGGGGGGCGCTGAGCCTGTCCCCCTCCCCAGGGGGGCTTTCTCGGTGGTCCGGCGCTGTGTCAAGCTCTGCACTGGCCATGAGTATGCCGCCAAGATCATCAACACCAAAAAGCTCTCCGCCAGAGGTAGGACCCCCCCTGGGACCACCCCACCTAGGGCCACCCCCAGCCCAGCCAACCCCCTGCCCACGGTGACACCCGTGGTGCCCATCACACCCGTGACACCCGTGATGTCCGTGGCGATGGATGCCAGCTGGGGGCTGGACCCGGCCCCTCCTGCTGCCCTGTGGGGGGGTCTCACCCCCAGGGTGTCCCCCGGTGCCCTGCAGGACCCCTGGTGTCCCCTGGGGGTGTGCACAGGCTCTGTGTGTGTGTGTGTGTGTGTGTGCGCATATGTGGTGTGCAGGGGGGGGGGCTGTGCACAGGTGTGTGTGCGTGCACCGGTGTGAGCCCTGTGTGTGCATGTGTGTGCGATGTGCACCTGTGTGTGCAGTGCGTGTGTGTGTGTTCATGGGGGTGTGTGCGCACACATGTGTGTGTCCGTGGCAGTGTGTGTGTGCACACGTGAGCAGTGGGGGGAGTGCTGTGTCAGTGGGTCTGTTGCACACGTCAGCAGTGCGTGTGCGGTGTGTACACGGGGGCCGGGTGCGTGCACACGAGTGAGCAGAGCAGGTGTGTGTCCCAGGGTGTGCGCACACCCCAGCAGTGTGTGTGTACACTGCGTGCAGGGGGGTGCTCACACCCAAGTAGTGTGTGCACGGCGTGGGGTGCACACGTGTGAGCAGGCAGCATACGCTTGCACCGAGTGTGTGGGGTGCACTGGGGTGTACGCGTGCGTGTGTGTACCTTGGCCATGGGGCTGCGTGTGCACGTGGGTGTGAGCAGCGTGTGTTCGCTCTGTGTGAGTCCAGTGTGCACAGGGGGCTGCGTGCACACGCGTGTGCACATTGTGTCTGTGCCCTGTACATGGGTGTGCACATGTGTGTGCAGGCCAGGGGGTGTGTGTGTGCTGTGTGTGAGCTGCCTGCGTGTGATCACAACCATACACGTGTGTGTGTGTGTACACACACGTGTGCAGGGGTGCACACCACAGGTACAGCCACACAGCCGCATGCACCCCAGTGCACACGCGTACACAGGTGCACACATGGGCACAGCCGCATGCCTGTGCAGTGGCAAACACGGGCACACCCAGGCACGCCCCCGCACGCAGGTACAGCCGCACACGCAGGTACCACCACGCACACGGGCACACGTGCACAACTACAGGCACTTGTACCACCCTACACCACACGTCCATGGATAACCACACATACACGCACACCCACACACAAGCACAATCACACACAGGTACAGCCACATGTGCTTGCACACCCACACACGTGCACACACATCCATACCTGCACAACCGCACACATGTACATCCACACACATGCATGAACACGCACAACCACGCACGTGTGTGGACACCTGTGCACACTTGCACACAGGTTCAAACCTGCCCACACGCGCACATCTGCACGTGTGCACACCCAGATACACACATGTGCACACGTGCTCAGTCCCCACACATGTACACTGTCACCCCCCCACACCTGCACCCGTGTGCACACCTACACACGTGTGCACACCCACCCAGAGCCACGTGTGCTCACACGTGGGTCCCTGCGGGCTCCTCCAGCCAGGGATGGGGACGGGGACGGGGACAGGAACGGGTGACCCCTGTGGGGCGGGCGGGGTGTCCCAGGGTGGGGACAGAGGGTGGCCCTGGCTGAGCCTTGTCCCCCCAGACCACCAGAAGCTGGAGCGGGAGGCCCGCATCTGCCGGCTGCTGAAGCACTCCAACATCGGTGAGTGGCACCTGGCCCAGGACATGCTGGGGACACCGCGGGGGTGTGCAGGGTGCCAGCATGGGGACAGGCTGGGTGCCACCCTGGGATATCCTGAGTGCCCACCTGGGGACATGTGGGGGTCTCATCCATGGTGTCCTGCTGGGTGCTACCCCAGGGACGTGCTGGGTGCCACCTTGGGGACACACTGGATGCCACCATGGGGATGTGCCACCCTGGGAACAGGTGGGGTCCTGCTGGGTGCCATCCCAGCGATCTGCTGGGTATCAGCCCTGGGCCATGCCGGGTGCCACCATGAGGGTGTGCTGATGCCACCCAGGGACACACTAGGTGTCACCCTGGGGTCCTGCTGGGTATCAGCCCTGGGACATGCTGGGTGCCACCGTGGGGGTGTGCTGACGCCACCCAGGGACATGTTGGGTGCCACCCTGGGGACACAGGGGATCCCACCCTTGGGGTCCTGCTTGGTACCGCCATTGGGACAGGCAGGGTGCCCCCCTGGGGACAGGCTGGGTGCAGGTGTGAGGGCTGTGTGTGACACAGACACACGTGCCATGCGTGGTGGCTGCCTGGGGGCTGTGGGCTCCCAGGGCTGAGCCTGAGCCTGTCCCCGTCCCCGTCCCTGCAGTGCGGCTCCACGACAGCATCTCGGAGGAGGGTTTCCATTACCTCGTCTTTGACCTGTGAGTGTCACTGGGGGGGGGTCGGGAGGTGACGGGGGGTGGGGGTGCCTGGACGCGGGGTCCCGGGGTGACACGGTGCCCCGGCTGCGTTGCAGGGTGACCGGCGGCGAGCTCTTTGAGGACATCGTGGCGCGGGAGTACTACAGTGAAGCCGACGCCAGGTGAGCCCCCGCACCCCCCCCCAAACCCCCCTGGATTCCCCCCAGTGGCCCCCCCCGTCCCCGGCCCAGGGGCTGCAGGGATGGGGCAGCTCCATCAAGGCAGGCAGGTGGGGCACCCAGTGGGGGGAGTGGTGCCCCCACCATTACCATGACCCCCCCACCGGCTCCATCCTGCTGCTGGGTGCTCGGTGGGGCCCCGCCATGTCCCACCACCCCCGCCCCACGCTCCCCCCACCACCACTGAGGCCTGGTGCTGTCATGACATGTGCTGGAGGGGAGGGGGGGCTGGTGGCAGGTGGCGGGTGAGGGGCCCCCAGGGCCCCCCCCGTGCCGGTGCCAAGCCCCCAGTGCCCTGTGTGCCCACTGTGTGCCTGTCCCCGTGGTCTCTGGGCTTTCACAACATTGTTTCTCCCCCTCTCTCGTTCCCCCCATCTCTGCCCCCTCCCTGTCCCTGTACACCCCCCCCGTGCCCCCTCCCCACTCCGTCCGTCCCCATCCCCTGTCCCCCCCCCCATCCATCCCCGTCTCCCATCACGCGTTGCTCGGGCTCTGTGCGTGTCCGTGTGTCCGTCCATGTGTCCGTCTGTCCCACCGCTGCCCCTCTGCTCGCTGCCCCCCCCGGCACCCCCTTCCCTGTGTTTTGCCTCCTGCCCCCCCACCTGCCCCCTACTTGCCTTCCTGCCCCCCCGCCCTCCTGCCCCGCACCCCCTCCTGCCCCTGTACCCTCCCACCCCCCCCTGCCCCCCGCCCCCCCATTTCCATCCCATTCCTCCCCATCTCGCCCCCTCTCTCCCCCCCCGTCCTGCCCCGACTCCCACCCCTTTATCCCCATCCTCCCCCCCACCCCCTGCCCCACATCCTGACCCCTCTCCTGCCCCCCACCCCTCCATCTTGCCCCTCACCACTTTATTTCCATCCTGCCCCCCTCCCACCCCCTTTTACCCGATCCTGACCCCCCCACCTCTTCCCCCTCCGCCCCCCCGCCCCCCGCCCCCCGTTTTGTTTTGCAGTCACTGTGTCCATGAGCTATTAGCACGCGTTTCTCCCACCCATCACTTTGCCCCTGTGCAGAGGGAGCCACAGGTCAGTATATCGGGGGGGGCCGGGGGGGCCGTGCCCCCCGCGCTGCCCCCGCCCGCCGGAGCATCCCGCTTCCCGGCCCCCCGCTCCCCTCACCAGGACCCCGCTTTGGGGCTCTCTCCTCCCTCCTTTTTCTGCCCCCCCCCACTTTTTTTTGCCCCCCCCCCCCCCCCCTTGCAGGGAGGTTGCCCCCCCCCATGGCCCAGCACCGCAGACGGGTGGGCCCCTCCCCCCTTCACCCCCATTTCAGCGTCTCATCTTCCCGCTCCTTCCCTCTTTCTTTCTTGTCTCGTCTCCATCCGCCCTCCCCGCACCCCCCCGTCCCCCCCCCATGAGTCTGTCTGGGGGACCCCAGCATCTGGGCGGCAGCAGGGCTGGGGGGGGGTCCCCGTAGGCGGGGGGGGGCACAGCAGCACCATTACGGTGACCCTCGTGGTTCCATGCCGGGATGGGAGCACTCCCTGATGGGCACCCAGGGGTGACCCCCAGGCAGTGACCTGCCCCCCCCCCCCGTTCCAAGGGTGACTCCTCTCCAGAGGTGACACCCCCAAGCAGTGAGTCCCCAGGCAGTGACAACCCCCCCCAGGCAGTGACCCCCCCCCAAGAGGTGACAACCCAGGGGTGAACCTCCAGTCAGTGGCCCCTCAGGCAGTGACACCCCCCTCAGGGGCGGGGGCACAGGCGTTGCCAAGCCCAGCACCCCCCAGTACGAGATCACCCCTTGTTCTTGCAGCGTGCCCCCCAGGGGGCTGGCAGTGGGCAGGGGGGTGGTTTGGGGGGGGTGCAGGTACCGGGTGCCCACAGGCAGGGGGGGTGTGGGAGGCGGCGGGGTGGGGGGGGCAGCGTGCTCCTGACACAACCCCCCCCGATGTTTGCACGCAGCCACTGCATCCAGCAGATCCTGGAGGCCGTCCTCCACTGTCACCAAATGGGGGTCGTCCACAGGGACCTCAAGGTGAGTGTGTCCCGTCCGTCTGTCCCTCTGCACGGGGTGGTTCCCCCCCAGGTTTGGGGGTCCCCGGGCCTCCACAGCTTCCGGGGGGGTGGGGAGGGGTCTGGCTCGGTGGGTCCCCGAGCCCCTGGGTCCTGGAGGGGGGGGGTGTCAGCTCCCCCTGGCGGGGGGTCCCCTCTGCTCTGAGGACCCCCAGCTGCCATCTCCCCTTTCTGGGGGTGTGTATGACCACCCCCCCAGTCACGGCACCCTCCTGCCTCGAGTTGGGTGTTCATGGTGCCCCCCCCTTCGCCGCCACATCCTCCCCGTTGGGGCTGGGGGGATGTGGGGTGATGCCGAGCTGGGGCTGGATGTGGGGTTGTGCCACAGGGCACACGCTGACCCTGTGGCGTGGGGCTGGCGGTGGGGCAGGACCCCCTGGGGGGCGGCTGCAATGTCCCATCTGTGTCCCCCCCCGGCCCCGGTCCCTCCTGTCCCTGCTCGTGCCAGCCCGAGAACCTGCTCCTGGCCAGCAAGTGCAAAGGGGCGGCGGTGAAGCTGGCCGACTTCGGCCTCGCCATCGAGGTGCAGGGGGACCAGCAGGCGTGGTTCGGTGAGTGTCCCTGCGTCCCTGTCCCCTGCCCCCCGCATCCCTGTCCCCTGCCTGCCAGGGTCTGCCCCTGCCCCACCACAGCTGTGCCCCATGCCCGCAGCATCCTGCCCACTGCGTCCCCCGCTGCCCGCCATGTCCCTGCCCTGTCCCTGCCCCGTCCCCAGCGCGTCCCCCCGTGCCCACCATGTCCCTGCCCTGTCCCATGCCTGCCGTGCCCTTGCAGTGTGCCCGCTGCATCCCCTCCTGCCCACTATGACTCTACCCCATGTCAACCCCGTGCCTGTGCCCCAGTCCCATGCCCACCGCGTCCTACCCCGTGCCCGCTCTGTCCCTGCCCCCGCCCCATGCCCGCGCGGCTCAGTCGGCTCCTGCCCCTCTCGGTTGCAGGCTTCGCGGGCACGCCTGGCTACCTCTCCCCCGAAGTCCTGCGCAAAGAGGCCTATGGCAAACCCGTGGACATCTGGGCATGCGGTGAGTCTGTCCCGCCTGTCCCCTTCCCAGTCCCTTCCGAGTCCCATCCCGATCCCCATCTCACTCCCATCCTCTCCCCTTCCTGGCTCCTTCCTAGTCCCATACCACTCCCATCCCAGTCTCATCCTGATCCCCACCCCAGTTGCATCCCGCTCCCATCCCAGTTCCTGTCCCAGTCCTCATCCTGGTCCCATCCCTGTCCCCATCCTGGTCCTGTCTCCTTCATCCTGGTCAAATCCTGCTCCTCATCCTGTCCCCATCCTGGTCCCACTCTGGTCCCATCCCTGTCCACATCCCTGTTCCATCCCCTTCATCCTGGTCCCATCGCACTCCCCATCCTGTCCCCATCCTGGTCCCGCCCTGGTCCCACCTTGTCCCCACCCTGTCCTCATCCCGTGGCCATCCCAGGCTTCGTGCCTGGGTGCTGCCATGCTCCCAGGTGGGAGGGTGCTCCGTGGGGAACAGTGCCATCTGGCAGCAATGGGGAGGCTGGCGCAGGGACAGGCCATCCTGGGGACCCCGCTGTCCCTGGGCAGGGCTGGAGGGAGCCATGGGGAGGCTGGGCGTCCCCGTCCCCCCCTGCCCTGACCGGGCTCTTCTTTGCCCAGGTGTCATCCTGTACATCTTGCTGGTGGGCTACCCACCGTTTTGGGACGAGGACCAGCACAAACTCTACCAACAGATCAAGGCCGGTGCCTATGATGTAAGTCCCGGTGCCAGGCACCCCCTGCGCTGTGGCTGGCCAGCCCGTTCACTCTGGAACCTACTGAGGGACACTACAGCTAATCACCACCAGGCATAGCCTGTGGGATGGCTTTGCGCCATGTGGCTGGTTGAGGACACGTGGGGAGGTGGAGGGGACGCAGGCTTTGTGGGGCTGCCCCTCCCCAGCTGTCACCCTGCCATGTCCCTGTGTTGTCCCCCCCCCGCAGTTCCCTTCACCCGAATGGGACACGGTCACCCCTGAAGCAAAAAACCTCATCAACCAGATGCTGACCATCAACCCCGCCAAGCGCATCACAGCCCACGAAGCCCTCAAGCACCCGTGGGTCTGCGTAAGTGCTGTCCCCCCCCCCCCGCAGCGTGTTGCCAGTGTGTCCCCCCCCGGGCTTGGTGGCTACCAGTGCCTCTGCTGACCCCCCTGTCCCACGCAGCAACGCTCCACCGTGGCCTCCATGATGCACAGACAGGAGACGGTAGAGTGTCTGAAGAAGTTCAACGCCCGGAGGAAGCTCAAGGTGAGTTCTCCAGGGAGGAGCGGGGGCTGGGCCTGGACCTGGCCGTGCCCAGTGTCGTCCCCTCCCGGCTCAGTACCACCCTGCCCATCCCGGGAGCCTTCCCATGGGCCACTGTCCCACCTCAGCCATGCCCCCAGCGGTGCGGGCCGCATCCTGGCAGCGCCCAGTGGAGCGTGGTCCTGTCCCACCCACCCCTTGGTCCCGTCCTGACCATGCCCAGTGCTTCACTGCCCGGCATGGTCCCATCCTGGCAGCGCCCCGGCGCTTTCCCACCGGGCACAGTCCCATCCCAGTGGTGCCACGGTCCCATCCTGGCCATGCCCGGTGCTTTGCCGTGGCCCATGGTCCCATCCCAGTGGTACCCCGGGCAGGACAGTGCCATCCTGCCCATGCCCAGTGTGTCACCCTGTGCCATCGTCCCGTCCTGCCCTGCCTGGCACATCACACCATGACACAGCCCCATCCTGCACCCCCTGTCCCACCCCCCACCCCATCCTGCACCCCCCACCCCAGGGCCTCACCCTGCCCCCCCCCTCTTGCAGGGCGCCATCCTCACCACCATGTTGGCCACCAGGAACTTCTCAGGTAAGGGGGGGCTCCTGCTGGCTGGGGGGGGCCAGGGGGCCACAACCCCCTTGCCCGCAGCCCCCGCCAAGGCCGGTGCCCCCCTCCCCCCTCTCTCTGTCGCTGTCTTTCTCTCTTTCTCCCCCCCCCTTTAACCCCCCCCCCGTTTTTTCCCTGTTGGCGAGGACGGGGGCATGCATTAGCCAAGGGGGGGGGGGCAGGATCCGGCCCCCCCCGGCCCCACGCACACAGCAGCAGGTAGTGCCCAGTCCCTGTGTCCCCCCCCCCCAGCCCCACTCTGGTGGGGGGGGGACACGGGGGTGGGGGGGGGATGACAACGGAGCAGCGCCAGCCCCCTCCAGGCCTGAGGCGAGGGTGATGGGCACCCCAGGGTTTGTTGGGGGGGGTGAGAGGGGGGTGGGAAGGTGGGGGTCCTGGCTGCAGCACCCCCCCCCCACCTGCCCCCCCACCCATCCCTAACAGGAGCTCTGCTCCCTCTCTCTCTGCTCTCTCTCCTGCCCGCAGTGGGCAGACAGACCACCGCTCCTCCGACCATGTCGGCGGCCGCCGCCGGGGCCCCCCTGGGGCTGGTGGAACAAGGTAGACGCGTCTGCAAAGGGCCCCCCCGGGCCCCCCCTTCTCCCCTGGCCCCGCTTGGTTTCTGTGTGTGTCCCCCCCCCACCCTCCAGTCCCCATGTCCCCCGTTCCCCCCTCTTCCTCCGCCCAACGGGTTTCGGGTGCCCTCCTCGGAAATCGGAGCGCATGCATGGCCCCCCCCGCACTGCGCCCCCACACCAGCTCTCCCCCTCCCCACAGGGACCATGAGATGCCACTGTTCCCCTCCCCCCGCTGCTGTCACCCCCATGGCTGGTCCGAGGCGGGGTCTCTGTGCCTCCCCACCGCCTCCCACAGTGCTTGCCCCCCCTCATCCCGGGGGGCCCTGCTTGGGTGCTTGTGCTCTGCTCTGGGCTGGTGGTTCCTGGAGGGGGGGGGACACACAGTGGTGGCACCCCCATGGGACCCCCAGGGGCCCCCACCTGGGTCAGCAATGGGGAGCTGGGGGTGATTTTGTGATAATTTTAGGGTGTCCCCCCCCTGCATTGCTCCCACCCCACAGCACTGCCCCCCCCACCCGCACACAGGGGGGGCACGCCGGTGCATGCGGGGGGGGGCAAACTGGCCGCATGCCCCACGTCCCCCCCATGTCCCCCCCCTGTGTGGGTGTGTCCCCCACACACGCCAACCCCCTGCATGCGCCCCCCCCCCCCCCCCCCGCACGCCTGTCCCACCCCCCCGCCCCCAGCACGGCTTCCTGAGAGCTGCAGCCGGTGTTTGTGGCGCCGTGAAACACTCGGCAGGTTTTAAACCGTACCCCCCCCCCCCCCCGCCCCCGAAAGGGCTACAGCTGTCCCGTTCCCCCCCCGCCGGGGTCCTCCCCTGGCCCCCCCCAATTCGGCTCTGGTTTAAACCCCCACCTCTCAGCGCCCGCCTGCTTTCGGAGGAGGGACCGGGACCCTTGGGGACACCCCGCCAGAGACCCCCATGGGGACATGGGTCTGCTGGGGGGGGGGAGCGGGGGTGTCCCCTGCCCCCCCTGCCTGCCTCCCCCCCCCCATCCCCCATTGGGTGCTGCTCCGTGCCACCCTGCTGTCACTGGACTTGTCACCACGCAGACCCCCCCCGCCCGGTGGTGTGGCGGGGGGATCCCCGGGCTTGGAGGAGCAGTGAGGATGCTCGAGGTGACAACCCCTCACCCCCCCCAGCCACTTACCCCCCACCCCAGGTCCCAGTCCCCCCCCTCACTGGCCAGAGGTCTCGATAGCAGTGACAGATTTTTTTCCCCCCCGTCCTCGTCCCCCTGCAGAGTGACACTGGAGGGGGGCACAGGGGGCCGCCCCCCCCCCCCCCCCCCCCAGACTCGACTCATCTTTTTTATGTTTTTTTTTATGTTTTTCCCTTTTTCCTCCTTTTTTCCCCATTTCTCTCTCACACCCTCCCCCCCCCTTCTCTCTCGCTTTCCTCTCTGCATTTCTCCAAGGTAAGCCAGCCCTGCCCCCCCCCGCAGGGGCCACCAGAATGGGGACCCCCCCCCCAGCTCGTGTGTGTGTTCCCCAGGATGGGGACACCCCCTCCCCAAGGATGGGGACCCCCCAGATGGGGACAGCTGCCAGGATGGGGACACCCCCAGCTTGGGGACAGGCCCCCAAGATGGGGACACCCCCAGGATGGAGACACCTCCCTCGGATGGGGAAACCCCCTAGACTGGGGACACCCCCAGGATGGGGACAACCCCCTGCCAGCATGTGCCTCCCCCCAGCACCAGGGTGGTGGGTGCTGCTGGCAGCCGGGGGGGCATCAGAGTGGGGGGTGGGGG
Organism: Fratercula arctica; assembly: GCA_947846985.1. Classification (NCBI taxonomy): domain Eukaryota; kingdom Metazoa; phylum Chordata; class Aves; order Charadriiformes; family Alcidae; genus Fratercula; species Fratercula arctica. Next base: position 1,577,444 of record CANTUZ010000023.1, on the reverse strand, counting down.
CTGGGTGTTGGGGAGGGGGGACACAACACACAGTGTCCCTTGTCCCCGGGGGAGGGGACAGCCGCTGACACTCTCTCCCCCCCCACAGCAGCTAAGAGCTTACTGAACAAGAAGGCGGATGGCGTGAAGGTGAGGGGCCGTGGAGGGGGCTGTGAGGGGGCCGCCCCCACCATGTCGCTGAGCCCCCCCCCCCACCTCTGTCCTCCCCAGCCCCAGACCAACAGCACCAAAGGCAGCGCTGGCGTCACCAGCCCCAAGGGGACGCTCCCACCCGCCGCACTGGTAAGTGTGTCCCCCCCCGCACCTCCCCCACCCCGCCTCGCCAGATCCATCCCGCCAGCCCATCCCATCCATCGCCATGCGCCACCCCCCCCCCCCCCCCCCCCCGGCCACGTCTGGCTGGCTGGCTGTCCCTCAGTCCCTGCTGTCGGTGGGCATGGGGGGGCGTCAAAAGGAGGGGGGCAGGATATGGGCACAGGGGTACCCCCACCACAGGGACACGAGGTGGGTGCAGGACATGGGCATGGAGGTGTGCCATGACGTGACAGCAAGGTGGGTGCAGGATATGGGCAAGGGGGTGGTGCCACCATGGGGACAGCCAAGTGGGTGCAGGGTACAGGCACAGGGGTGCCCCATCACGGGGACAAGCTGGGCGCAGGGTGTGGGCAGGGGATCCCCAGTGACATGTACAGCAAGGTGGGTGCAGGATACGACCATGAGGTGCCCCCGCCATGGGGACAAAGAGGTGGGTGCAGGATACGACCGTGAGGTGCCCCCGCCATGGGGACAAAGAGGTGGGTGCAGGATACGACCGTGAGGTGCCCCCGCCATGGGGACAAAGAAGTGGGTGCAGGATATGACCGTGAGGTGCCCCCGCCATGGGGACAAAGAGGTGGGTGCAGGATACGACCGTGGGGTGCCCCCGCCATGGGGACAAAGAGGTGGGTGCAGGATACGACCATGGGGTGCCCCCGCCATGGGGACAAAGAGGTGGGTGCAGGATACAGACACAGGGCTGGGGATGCTGAGCATGACCCTGAGGTAGGTGCAGGGTACGGGCAGGGGCTGCCTGGCCGGCACAGCGGGCACAGGACACGGGGACGCCCTGGCCATGCCCATGGCAAGGTGGGTGCAGGATGCGGGCACGGGGACACCCAGCTGGCACAGGGGGTGCAGGGTGCAGGCACGGGGGTGCCTGGCCAGCACAGCAGGTGCAGGACACGGGCACGAGCATCTCAAGCCGGTTCCACGAGTGTGGGATACGGGCAAAGGGAGGCCCAGCCGGCGCGGCGAGCGCAGGACATGGGCATGGGGACACTTTGCTGGCACGGTAAGTGCAGGATATGGCCAGGATGGTGCCTGGCCAGCACGGGCAGCGCAGGAGGCGGGAGCGGGGGTGCCCGGCTGGTACCGTGAGCGCAGGGTGCGGGGTGGAGGGGTGTCCGGCCTGCACAGCAAGTGTCGGGTATGGGCAGGGGGGATGCCTGGCCGGCACAGCCAGTGCAGGACACGGGCAGAGGGATGCGCAGCTGGCATGGTGAGTAGAGCACACAGGCAGAGGGATGCCCGGCCAGCACAGCCAGTGCAGGATACGGGCATGGGGTTGCCCTCCACAACCCAGCCTCAGCCCTCTCGCTGCGTCTCTCCCCCCACCCTGCTCTTGCCCTTCTTTCCCCCCACCACCTCCGTCTTTGTGAATTAAACCATTTGGCTTTCGCTGGACTAATGACTCTCTGCTTCTCTCCCCCCTCTGCCCCTCCCCGAATCTGGTCTGGGTCTCTTTTCGCCCCCGTCCGCGTGCCGCTCGCTCCGTCATCCCCCCACTCCGTTGTGTCCCCCCCGGGCTCTCGCTTCCTCCCCCCCCCCCCGCCTCTGTCTCTCTCCCTTCTCCCATAGGAGCCTCAAACTACTGTAATTCATAACCCCGCGGACGGCATAAAGGTATTGCTGCCTCTCTTCCCTTCTCGCCTCACCCGCGTTCATTAGCCCCCGGGGTCGTTTGGGGCCCCGCTTTCCGCCTCCATCCTCCCCCCAGCATCAGCCATGGCGTGGGGCAGGGAGGGGGCTGACGTGGCGCTGGAGCGGATGAGAAGCGCGCACGGGGCCCAGTGACGACAGGGGGTCCTGTCCCCCCGCTGCGGCATCCAGCATCGCCGGGGTCCTGACGAGCCCCAGCCGGGCTCATCCCCCTCCCAGTCCCAGCTGGGCCAGATTCTGACCCCTTCTGTTTGTGTCTCTCCCCCTGCACCGCCGCCGTCCCACTGGCAGGAGTCGTCCGATAGCACCAACACCACCATCGAGGACGAGGACACAAAAGGTGACAGGGATGTGGGAGGGCTGCGGGGAAGGGATGCACTGGGAAGGCTCTGGAATGCACTAGAATGGAGCTGGGGTGCACTGGGATGGTGCCAGGATGCTATTTGACAGCACTGGGATGCTCTGGCACAGGACTGGGATGCACTGGAATGCACTAGGATGGAGCTGGGATGCAGTGGGATGGCACTGGGATGGCATCAGGATGCACTGGAATACACTGAGATTGCACTGAAGTGGAGCTGGCACTGGGGCGGCACTGGGATGCACTGTGAGGGTGCTGGAATACCCTAGAATGGAGGTGGAGCTGGGATGCAATTTGACAGCTCTGGGATGCACTGGGAGGATGCTGGGATGCTCTGGGATGGTGCTGGGATGAAGCTGGGATACAGTGGGATGGTGGTGGGATGACACCAGGATTCATTGGGATGCACTGAGATGGCACTGGGATGGAGCTGGGATGCACTGGGGTGGCACCAGGATGCATTGGGTTGCACTGGAATGCACGGAGATTGCACTGGGGTGGAGCTGAGATGCGCTGGAAGGGTGCTGGCATGCAGTGGGATGTATTGGGCTGCACTGGGATGGCAGTGCAATGGATTGGGATGCACAGTAATGGCACTGGGATGTACTGGGATGGCATTAGGATGCATTGGAGTGAACTGGGATGGCTCTGTATGCACTGCAGTGGCATGGGGACACACTGGGATGGCACCGAGGTGCACTGGGATGGGCTGGGATGGCACTGAGATGCAGTGACATGCCCTGTGTCACACTGGGATGCAGTAAGATGGCACCGGGATGTACTGGAATGACACTGGGACACAGTGGGATGGTACCAAGATGATTTGGGATGCGCTGGAATGGCAGTGGGATGCACTGGATAGAACTAGGCTGTACTGGGGTTATTGGGATGCACTGGCACGGCACTGGGACAAAGCAGAATGGCATCGGGATGTCACTGTGACGCACTGGAACAAACTGGAGTGTAATGATATGATCTGGAATAGCATTGGGACATACTGCGGTGGAACTGGGATGTATTGGAATGCACTGGAGTGGCACTGGGATGTGCTACAATACAATGGGTTGGCACTGGGATGCACTGGGGTGGAACTGGGCTGAGTTGGAATGCACCAGAGTAGCACTGGAATGCACTGAGAAACACTGGGATGCGCTGGGGTGGCACTGAGATGCACTGGAACACACTGGGATATACTGGAGTGGCACTGAGATGCATTTGAACGGCACTGGGATATACTGGAAGGCACTAGAATCGTACTAGAAGGGACTGGTAAACAATAAGATGGTACTGCAATGCACTGGAAAGGAACTGGGATGTATTGGGATGCACTGGAATACCACTGGGGCATAGTAGATTGGCACTTAGATGCAGCAGGATGTCACTGGGATGCATTGGGACAAACTGGAGTGTAATGATATACTCCGGAATAGTGTTGGGACATACTGGAATGGAACTGGGCTGCATTGGAATGCACTGGAGTGGCACTGGGATGCAGTGGTGTGGCATCAGGATGAAATGTAGCACTGGGATATAGTGGAGTGGGCCTATTGGAATGGTACTGGAACACACTGGGATTGCACTGAGGTTCACTGGGACACCGTGGAATTCAACAGCATCGCACTGGGACGCACTGGGATGGAGCTGGGGTGAACTGGAATGCACTGGAAGGGCACGGGACACTCTGGGATACAATAGGAAGGCACTGGAATGCTCTGTGATGCACTGGGGTGGAACTGGGGTGAGCTGGAGTGCTTGGAATAGCACTGGGACAGAGTAGGCTGCCACTGGGTTGCATTGAAATGCAGTGGGATGGCCCTGAGATGTACTGGTGTAAACTGGGGTGTAGTGGGATGCACTGGAGTGGTACTGGAACGTACTGGGGTGTCCCCAGGATGCAGAAGGATTGCACTGGGATGGAACTGGGATGTATCAGTGCACTGGAGCAGCACTGAGGTGCAACAGGATTGCACTGGGAGGTACTGTGATGCACTTGCATGGAACTGGGATCTATTGTTATACACTGGGATGCACTGGAATGGCACTGAGCCACAGTGCCACTGTGGTACTGGTAGCCACTGGTATGGAACTGGATGTATTGGGATGCACTGGGACATGCTGAGCTGGCACTGGGATGGAACTGGGCAGCACTGGGACATGCTGGGAGGGCACAGGACCCCTGGGCCATGGGGATGCTGATACTGGTGTGGCAGAGCTGCGGGGCCCCGGGTGTGCGGAGGTCCCTGTGCCTGTCCCCATGGTCCCTGGGCCTGTCCCCGTGGTCTGTCTGTCCCCATGGTCTGTCAGTCTGTCCCCACGGTCGGGCTGTCCCCATGGTCCCTGTGTCTGTCCCCATAGTCCATCTCTGTCCCTGTGGTTGGTCTGTCCCCATGGTCAGTGTGTCTGGGCCCTCCCTCCCACGTGTCCCTTCTCCATGTCCCATGTCCATCCCAACAGCCCATCCCCATGGCATGTCCATCTCTCTCCCACCCAGCCCCCTCCCGCCACCACCTCCAGCGTGTCCCCCCCCGCCTCTGTCCCAGGGACCCCAGTGCGGGGATGGAGACAGGGACAGGGCGGTGACAGTGTCCGTGTCCCCCCCAGCCCGCAAGCAGGAGATCATCAAGATCACGGAGCAGCTCATCGAGGCCGTCAACAACGGAGACTTCGAGGCTTATGCGTGAGTGGGGGCCCGCAGGTGGGGGGGTGGGGGGGGTGTGGCCAGGTGGGGCAGAGCCTGGCGGGGGTGGGACTGGGTGGGTGTGGTCAGTTGGGGCTGGGTGGGTGTGGCAGGGCGGGGCCGGGTGGGTGTGGTCAGTTGGGGCTGGGTGGGTGTGGCCGGGTGGGGCTGGGCAGGGCGGGGCCGCTGCTGACCCTCTGCCTTGCAGGAAGATCTGTGACCCGGGACTCACCTCCTTCGAGCCTGAGGCCCTGGGCAACCTGGTGGAGGGCATGGACTTCCACCGCTTCTACTTTGAGAACTGTGAGTGCCTGGCCCTGCCCACCCCCTGCCCGCACCCTACCCACCCCCTGCCAGTGTCCTGCCCGCCCCCTGCCTGCCCATCCTGCCTCTCCATTCACCCCTCCCTGCCTGTGTCCCTCCCTGCCTGCCCATCCTGTCTGCCTGCCCATCCTTCCTGCCTGTCCTCTCCCTCCTGCTCATGTCCCTCCCTCCCTGCCTGTATCCCTCCCTCCCTGCCCATCCCCATGCCCGCTGATGGCCGACCCCCCCCCCACCCCCGGCAGTGCTCTCCAAGAACAACAAGCCGATCCACACGACCATCCTGAACCCCCACGTCCACGTCATCGGGGAGGACGCCGCCTGCATCGCCTACATCCGCCTCACCCAGTACATCGACGCCCAGGGCCGGCCCCGCACCAGCCAGTCCGAGGAGACCCGCGTCTGGCACCGTCGCGACGGCAAGTGGCAGAACGTCCACTTCCACGGGTCGGGGGCGCCCGTCGCCCCGCTCCAGTGAAGGTGAGGGCAGGATCGGGGTGACGGGGGTGGCGGGGTGCTGCGGGTCTGCCTCACCGGCGTCCCCCGTCCCCGCAGAGCTCGCGGTGGCTGTCCTGGTTCCAGCCCGACGGAGACGGCGATGGGAGCCGAGCTGGCAGCCGGAGCTGCGGCCCCGAAGCACGCGTCCGCATGCCTGTCCCCCCCCCGCCCCGACCCCTCCCCCCGGCCCCTGCTCCTCCCCCCCTCCAGTGCCTGTGTTTGCAGAAAACAAAAAGACAAAAAAAAAAAAAAACAAACCACACCCAACAAAAAAAGCCAAAACAACGACGAAAACAAAAAAAAAAAAAAGGAAAAAAACCAAACACCAAAACACAATCCAACCCAACCCACACCCAAAAACCAACCCAGCCGCTCGGCCACAGGCGGGGGGGGCCCTCACAGCTAGACCCCCCCCCCCCGCCCATCTCCACCTGCGGGGGCGGGGGGTGTCTCCCGGCTGGCGGGGGGGTCCCATGCCCCCTCCCCGGCTGTGCTTGTGGCGTTTTGCTGTTGCTGGTGGTGGATGTTGTTCTTTGGATTCCGCTTTCGCTCTTTCCCTCCCCGGGCCCTGTACATAGAGAGAGCTCTTTATTTTTGAATTCCCACAAGGGGTCCCCGGCCGCCGGGTGCTCCGGGCTGGGGGCTGCCAGCTGGGAAAGGTGTGGGCACACACACACACACAGTGGATGCCTTTGGGAGGGTCCCCTGATGGGCCACCCCCATGTCCCCAGCCTGGTGACGCAGACCAGGCATCCAGCACCCCATTTCCCCCTCCCCAGGCGGGTGGCTGGGTGCCAGCTCCAGGTGCTGGTGGGTTTTTGGGGGGGGGGGTGGGGTGGGGGGACACACAGGCTTGGGGGGCATTTGGGGGAGCTGTGGGCCAGGCGGCCGGGCTCGGGGCAATCCAGCCAGCACTGACGCAGCATCGAAAGCACTTTAGACTAAGAGAACGGGTCTCTTAGGGGGCACATGCTGCTCCGCCGGGTGCTGGGGGTTCCCCCTCCTCATTCGCCTCACCCCCCCGCGCCCCACCTCCCCTTCCCCAGGGGAGGCATCACCCTGCTCCGGGCATCTCCGGCTCGGCCACGCGTGTTCCCCAGGGTTTCCCCCTTCCTCCATCTCCGTGTCTGGAGGCGCCATGTGTTGCTGGGGGCTGGTTTTGGCTGGGGAGGGGGGGGGGTGGTGCTGGGGCAGGGGGGAGGGAGGGCTGAGGGATAGTTTTTGGTTTTTTAATTTTTTTTTTTTTTTTTTTTTTCTGCATGCCCTTTGCGCGGGAGCAAACTTTGGGCGCTAACGCTGTATGTCGAGGAGCTGAGCTGAGCTGTTACTGTCCCATGAATGCTGGTGGATCGTTGCCAAATTTTTTTCTTCTCCCCTTTTCTCTCATTCTTTTTCCGTCCCTCCCCCCCGCCCCTGGCCTATCCCCCCCCCCCGACCCCTCTGTCTTTTTTTCTGAGCCTTGTAAGTGTAAAAGATGACTCTGATTTCGTTTTTGTCTCGGGAAAACTGCAAATAAATTATGAGAAAAAAACAACTGACCAAAAAAAAAAAAAGCTGGAAGGAGAAGGCTGAGTGAATCTGTGCCGCTGGCTGCCCCGTGGCCATGCCTGGGCCACCTGATTGCCACCCTGGGAAGCCACAAAAAGTCGGAGCTGGACTACAACCGCCAAAGACAACTTTATCCTTGCCAGGCCAGTGCAGCCAGCGGCAGGGAAACAACAGGCAACACTGATCACGATACAATCTCGAGTGAAAGCTTTTTTCCCTTCCACAGAAGGAGGAAGAGGGGGCAGCGAGGGGTGTTGAGCTCCCCCCAGCTGACAGGAGCTGGGGAGGGGATCTCGGTGCTCCCCCTGGCCGCCCCTTGGCCCTGCTCCCCTCCCAGTGCAGGGACCTGAGCACTGGGGCAGGTTTCCAGCTGGCCCTACGCTGCCCCAGCTTCCCTCTCCCCACCTTGGCAAAGTGGGGGGGGCTGCAACACAGCCCCAGGCAGCACAATGGAGGACATACACCCCCCCCCCAAACCAGACAGGGGGGCCACAGGGGCCAAGTGCTGCCTGAGCCCCCCCATCCCACCCCAGCTCTCCCCCACACCCCACCACCCAAGCAAGGGAAGGGGCCCGGAGGTGACCCCCTCCCTGGGCACCAGGGCCCCCACTTCCAGTTCACTGCCCAGGGAGACAATGGGCAATGGCCCAGCAGCGAGCACCCCCACCAGAGGAAAGCACCTCTTCTTCCCTCCCCACCCCTCTCCCACCCCCCCAGGCTCACTCTTAGGACACAAATACATAAAAGACCCCCCCCCCCAGCTTCCCCCAGACAGCCCCGGCTCCTCTCCCTGGCTCCCCGAGGCCGGCAGTGCTGGGGCGCTGAGGCGCTGGCTGGTGTTACAGATCTAAAGGCAGGGGAGAGCGTGGGGCCAGGTGCCCCGTGGTCCGAGCCACCCTCGGGAAAAGCGAGGGCGGGGGGTCTCCAGCACTCCCCCCAGCCCATGAGGTGCCGTGCCGATGCCAGCCTCGGCAGTCCCTCCAGATGAAAAAAAAAGTCACATAAGCCCACGGCGTGGAGGACGCCCAGCCCTGGGCTTCTGCTTTCTGTCCTGGGCAAGGGCAGAAGGGGAGCGAAGGCCTGGTGGTCCGGAGCAGGAGCCCCCGGGCTCCGCGTCACATGATTTCACAGCAGGAGTTCTGCTTTCGGGCCTGGGAAGAGAAGGAAAAGCAGGAGTGATGCTGGCTGCAGCTCCCTGAGGGCCAAGGTGGGGCCCAGGGCCCCAAGGTGGGGCACAGCCCTCCTCCCGCCGGAGGAAGCCGACACGGTCCCAGCCCTCGCAGTTTGCCACAAAGGCGATGGCCCCATGTCCCCGCAGCGATGCCTTGCGGCACAGATCTGACCCCCTCAGCCATGACCACTGCCACAGTCTGTGCTAGGAACCACCACAGCCGACATCAACATCACCCTCCACCAGCCACACGGCCTGAGCGAGGGCTGGGGGAGCTCCGCAGCCAGAGTTTGGGCAACCGAGCTCCCTCCAGGCCCAAAGCAGCTGGGCCAGCCGACAGCGGTCCTTGCCTGGCACCCACATCCACTGCCCCGGGGGTTTATCCCACCCTTCCCCAGCCCCAGGCCACCCCTGGCTCCTCAGGGAGGAATGACCCTCCCCGGGATGAACATCTGGACTCACGGTTTTGTAGAAGGCTTTGGACTGTGCCCCGAGCACCTCCGATTTGGAGACCAAGTCATCCAGCTTCTCCCCTCGCTCCAACAGTGACTCCATGGTGTTGTGCTGCCGAAAGAAACCAGTGCTGACCCATGGCGCTGACCCACAGTGCTGGCACCCTGGGCCCTACCTGTTCCCTCCCCGGCCCCAGGCAGAAGATGGAGGTGCCACCATGTCCTATCTGGAGACAAGCCTCCAGGCCACCTTACACCCCAGCCCACAGCAGACGTGCCAGCTGGAGCGTCCCGGCCGCAGGCCCAGCGTCCTCCTCACCAGGATGATTTTGGTCTCGTCCAGCTCCGCCTGCACTCTGGTCATCGGGTCGGCATCGCGGGGGTTCTCGGAAAAACGACACTGTGTTGGCACCACAGCCGCAGGGACGCCAGCGTCCCCCAGGCCACAGCCCTGCAGCACCGGTGTCCCAGGACGTTGCTGGGGTGTCACCTGTGGGGGCCATACCTGGTATTTACTGAGGTACCCATCCAAGGCGGCGTAGCTGATGGTCGCCGGGGAGCCCGAAGGCCAGTCGATTTTGCTGACCTGCCTGGAGAATTCATCCAGCACCTGTGGCACAAGGGAGTGAGCAGTTACTGCCAGGAGGTTCTGCCTGAGGGGCCGCGGCTGGCAGAAGGGATTTTCCCCTCGAAAAAGGAGATTTTTCTCCTCCTCCTTTTGAACGCTTTTGAACCAGCCAAGGGAAGAGACAGAAATTAACTTCCTCGGCAAACAACCAACAGAGCGGTGCCCATGTAGGGGTGGCTGTCCCCAAAGCCCTGCACCCTGCCAGGGTGGCCAGACTTGTTATTACCAGCTTTCAGCAATGCCAGGAGCACGGCTGCACTGCGTTTTCCCACATGAAACCCAAGGCAGACAGGGAGGACAGGGTGTTTGCGAGGCCGGTGCCTGGGCTGGCAGGAGAATGGAGCTGGGCCTAAGTCCCAGCTGGCAAAGCCAAGTCGCTGCATGGCTTGGAAGTCTTTGGGCTGGCCGGATCCTGCTCAGTTCAGCTCTGATGTCCCCCAGCTAACGAGCAGGAGGGTCATTTCCTTGTCAGAGCGTGAACGGGAGATCTGGAGGAGCTCCTGGGGGCAGCCCCACCGCAGACTGTCGCCTCCAGTGCTGCTCCTGGCCCCACATGCTCACCTTGTCCAGCAAGGTGAAGCAAACCCGCTGGGGATACTCGTTATCTGCAATCACCACGCCGGCCAGCCCGTCGTTCCGGACATACACGTGGCAGAGGTACTCTGGGCAGAGAATGCACGTCAGAGGCAGCAGAAAGGCCCAGAGCCTCCCCCAGCGCCCGCCACCTCCCACCTGAACGTTTCATTCAGTGACCGCGTTTCACATGGTTTCATTAGGAGAGTGGGAAGGGCCCAAGGGACGATCAAAACCAGCCCCAAATTGTGCTTCAGCAGGTTACCACAGCCTGGCCACATGGTGTGGGACATGAGGCTGCCTTTCTAGGGCAGCAGGTACTGCCAGAGTTAAATAAAAATCAGAGGGGGAAGTGCTCGGCCTGATTTTAATAAGTAACAACTTGTCACAAGCCTGGAGTGTCATTAAAGAGGCCACAGTGGCCAGCTCCAGGCCGCACCCTGCGTGTCTCAGGGTTCAGGAAGTACGTGAAACAGGGCGGGGAGGCTGGAGAGGAGGCCAGAGATCGGGGTACAGAGCCCAGACTCACACGGCAGAGCTCAAGGGAGAGGGGATGGAGGCTGCGATGGCACAGTCGCCCCTTGGGGGACCCTAGCTGCCATGCGGGCCAGGGATGGGACAAACTGGGCAAGCTTAGGGGCAGCAGGCACACAGCCTGACAGCTCTGAGCGTCCCAAGGGCAGCAAGGAGAGCAACAAAGCTGGAAGGCAGCAGCCGGCTGTCAGGCAGGTCCCTGCTCCTCCCATAGCCTCTCAGAGGGCAGGCTGGGCTCTTGCCCGGCTCCACCGCCTCACGTCTTCAGTGCTACTGGTCTGGGTGCTGTTTTGAGTTCTCATTTTTTATTGTAAACAGACACGGAACAAAGCACGTGCGACTGCGCATGCTGACCCCAGGTTATCCTCTTACCTTGCTCCTTGACAGAGGCTCTGCTGCCCAGCTCTGAGCGTTCCACAATCAGCTGGCTCGTGAAGGTCATGAATTCCTGCACGCTGCAAACACAAAGCGTTGGCACTCGAGTCTGCGAGGGGACTCAGGTCTGCAGGAAGGGTGCTGGCACTGTAACCGCGGGGGAGATCATCTGTTCCAGAAGTCCCTGGCGCTTTCGGTGGACCGAAACCCTTCTCCACAACCCCACCACCACGTTTGGGTAGCGGGGACATGGCTGAGCCGTGGGTTTCCCTCGGGGAATAGGCCGGACCCTGCACCTACTACCCAAACACCAGCTTCGCCAGGCCCAGGGGAGGGACTCGCGTCCTCAGGCAGAACTTGCTTTTTGGTGATTTAGCAGAAAGTAAAACACCATTGAACTGTGGATCTCGCACCCTGCACACTCACAGCAAGGAGCTGCAGGGGCACTCCGTCCCCTTCCCTCACCTCAGCTTTTATCCCGTGCTTGGGACCTTTACCCAAATCCCTCACAAGGCACTGGCATTCTGGGGAGGCCGTTTAACCCACAAACATACCTCAGCTACCTACCACTTTGCGTCAAAATTAAGGAACAGCCTTAAGCCAGACTCGCCCTAAGTCTGGAAAACATTCCCAAGCCCAGAGCTGAGTCTTGCCAAACAGGCTCCTCGCGTAAACCCTGCTCTTCACCCCACAGGAAAAGAAGAGGCCAAAAATCACGAGCAAGTGCAAAATAAAACTGTTCCCAACACACACTGTCCTGGGCACATTGGGATCAAGGAACATGAGGCAAGACATTCCCGACATCAGCTGGGAAGCCCCAGGAAGGGAAACCTGTCAGAGCTCAGACTGCAGTTTGCTCAAACACCCCCCCACCAGCAGCTCCTGCTCAGGAGCTTCACGTGACATGGTGCTGATTAAACGTCAGCGACACCGGCGTGGCAAAGACCACGGTTTCCTCACTGCCTTCCACTGCTGGACACAGCTCCAGAATGGGGATTTGCCCCTCGCAGTTTACGTATTCCTTAGGGGTCTTTGCATTTCTGCCAGCCCAGACACCACGCGATCAGACACTGGCTCCACCGAGACTCCAAACTGTTTCCAGGCACTGCAGAGAAAAGACCAGCCCGAAGATTTCTTAACATCCAACTTCAGTAGAAACAGAGGAATGACACCTTCCTCCTGCTCTGGGGATCTGCTGGCAGCTGCAGCCATCACAATTCCAGTATTTCACAGTATTCCCGGAGGAATTGGCCACCAAAGACTTTGTTCCTGATCCTCCCAAATGATCTGGCAGAGGTTTGAGGGCAGACGCTGGTGCCATCCTCCTGCCCAGCAGGTTCTCACGGCTCCCCAGAACCACATTTATCCCAGACTCAAACCCCAAACCCAACTCTCTGGTAACTCCACAGCCTCAAAAAATGCACATGCTGCATTTTTAACCCAAACTTAAGTTAATCGCACCCTAAACATCGCACCCAAGCTGCCCTCTCACAGGCACCAAGGCATAGCCCCTTGAGCACGACCAGGCAACCAGCTCAGGACAAGGATTAGCCACCAGAGAGAAGCTGTGAGACTAACAAGCACAGATACCCCCTCACACTCCGTAAAAGGCATCGCTGTTCCCAAAAAGCCAAGATTTTTTTTAAGCAAAGAAATAACCAGCTGCCAGGGAAGCAGCTCTTTCGGCCATAGTTGATGGCAAAACCATGCAGGGAATGTTCTTGGAATTTGGAAAACCAAGAGCTACGACTACGAAGCAATTTGAGTTTTCAGGAGATTACTTCACCCACCACAATCCATCTTCAAGCGCGTGCGTTGGCAGCGCTGGCACAGCTCCTCTATCCCTCTCGCATATTTGGCTAAAAGACTATTTTTTAAGACAATCTTATTTCAATATTTTCCCTTTATCACTAGAATTGCAGAACCAAATGTGCTCGAGGCTCCATAAAATCTTGGCAGGGATGAGGCACGGAAAATTCAAGTCCTGTAGGTGAGTATTTCCTACAGCCTTTATCGCCTGGAGCTGGGGGATAGGAAATGAGCTGTTTTGCAACAGGCACACACTTTATTTTACAGCTTTTAGAGGCAGCTCCCTTCAGATGCAAGGGCAGCTGCTAAGAGCTCCATGACCCCTCTGTGTGCACAGAGCAGGACACGCAGGAGCCCAGATGGGCATTCAGGGCTAAACCAGCTCACCTGAAGCCATCAGAATAACCCAAGTGGAGGTTTGTGGGCTGGGAAAAGTTTAAGATTAGACCAAACACCTAAATAAAATGATACTCGAAGTGTCATGTGAGCCTTGTTAGCCTGACAAAAAGGCAAGCCTCCTCCCACTCGCCTCTCACATCTCAGGAGCCGCTGTGACTACTGGGTTTAGGCACTTGCCAGAGGGAGAAGAGCTGACCTGAGCACTTGGGGTGTTTCCCCGCACCCAGATTTTATCGCTTGGTGGCCAATTTACCGAATCAAATCTGACCTCCTGCTGCTGGGCCTGGGCAGCTCATAGGGAAAATGAGGTTTCGCTCTGTTCCTAAGGCTGACAGATGGCTCAAAGTGGATTTTGCAGTGCTGACCTGCATGCACAGGGTCCCAGCTCCCCAAGGGAGCGTCTCTGGGGGGGGTTATGCCTTAGGAGAAGCCTGTTACCACGACCACTGCATCCCCAGGGACACAGGAGAAAGAACAAGAAAGCAACCCCCCCAAAAAAAAGCTTCTATTCCCGCTCACCAAGGTCCTGCCCAAGCCACGTGCCAGCCCCGCAGCACCCAGGGGAGATTCACCCCTCCAGACACCCACCTGGACCTCTGGAAGAAGTTGAAGGTGGACACATCGTAGGCAGCTTTCAGTAAATGCACTTTGGGGTCTCCCTTGTAAAGGACACTTAGGCTGTAGAGCCTCATGACGGCGGCTCAGCTGTCCTGGGCGGGGGAAGAGCCCCAGGGGTGAGACAGGGCCCAGGCACCGCCAGTGGGACCCCCCCTCTACACTGCAGGGCCTCGCCAAGACCACTTTGGCCCCCCCGACCCTGCGCCGTGGGGCCTTGCTGGGACCCCCACCCACCCCCAGCCACCCACCCTGCAATAACCCATCTAACCCAGCCCCCACCCCAGCATAACCCAACTAACCCAGTCCCCGGCCCCCAGTACAACCCAGCTAACCTGCCCACCCACCCCCCGCCCAGGATAACCCAACAGTCCCAGTCCCAGTCCCAGTCCCAGTCCCAGTCCCAGTCCCAGTCCCAGTCCCAGTCCCAGTCCCAGTCCCTCATCCGGTCTGCCCCCCCCGTCCGGTACCGGGGCTCCGACACTGGATGTGAGGAGGCGGCGGCCGACGGGGAAATGAGCCCGACCCGGAAGCAGAACCGCAGCGACCGGAAGTGACACCGAACCCGAGCAACTGCCACGGGGACTCGCCCGCCCTGCGCACGCGCTGGCTCCGTCCCGCCCCCGTGCCTCTTGACCAGTAAGCGCCTGCTTCTCCCCCTGGCCTCGCCCACCGCCGCGGAGCCGCCAATCAGCACCGATTGTGGCGCCATGGGGCGGGGCTTCTCCCGCAGGACGTCCAGCAGGGGGCACTCTGTCCCGGCGTCCTTTGCGCGGGGGGGGGCAATGGTGGGCACCGGCGGTGGGGCGGGCTCGTCCCCGTGGGGCAGGGCCCCGACCTGGGGCTGGCGTCCCGCACGGAGTGGGCACTGCCCTGTGGGGCGACGGCCCCTCTGTGAGCCTGTTCTGCATATGGATGGGAACCCCGCTGTGGAGCCGGCTCCCTGCCCGGGGTGGGCAGCCATCTCTGGGCAAGGACACCTGAGCCCTCGGGATGGGGATGAGGCGCTGTGGGGTGACCCCCAAACCCTCTGCCCTCCCCACGGCCCCCTCATTCCCCTGTGGGGCTGCCAGCTCCCACCCCTCGGCCCCCATCCAGCCTTCCCGGGGGACCTTTCCTACACCCTCCCCAGTTCTGTGTCCGAGGGGACGCTGCCACTGACTGACACCGGGAGGTTTGGGGTCCTTGCATGGCCGGGGGCCATTGGGAAGGGGTCCCCTCCTCCTTGGGGTCTTCCCGTTGCCCATCAAGGACCTACGTAAGCTGTCATTTCCCCAATGCTTGGCTAACAGCACCAATAAGGGGACATGGCCATGTCCCTGGCCCCAAAAACCAGCCCCAAATCTGCCATTGATCCCACCATCACCAGAGCGTTTCCCATCCTGGGGGCATGGAGCACTTCCCAGTCACCCTTGCCCCTGGCTGGACAGCCACAACCTTTGTTATGGAGCCACTGACTCCTCCAGCCACCGCCGTCGCCATGGGAGCATGCTGGGTTGCTAAGCCGTCCGGTGGAGTGCTTGCCACCACCGCCAGCACATCGAGCCGTTGATATGACAACTGGAGTGGGGACACGGGTGGCCTGGGGCGTGGTGCTTCGCATGACGGGGCCAGCGGCCCCCAGCGGGGAGGGGTCCCGGCCAAGCCTTGCCGCTGCACCGGGACTTCCCTGCTGGCTGTAGAAACCCACCAGGGTGGGCTCACCGCCCCTTGCCGCCCTGAAACTCACCTGGCATCCCGGTAAATATATTTACTGGTGATAGGAAGCGAGTGGGGAGAGCACGACCTGCATCACCCCGGCGCAAAGGATGTGGGGCGAGATCGCTGAGCCCGCCAGGGCACCGGGCCCTTCTCCCTGCCCCTCCGCTTGAGGGTCCAGAGGTGGGGGGGGGGCGGGGAGAGAAGATCGGGACCCCCCCCCCTCAGCAGGTGCTGGAGAGGAGGCAGCTGCCGTCGGATGAGATAAAGCAGCGAAAGTGGAGCATCCTCCGGTGGGGCGAGGGACGGAGCAGCCCAGCGCCAGGACGGGGAAGGGGGCTTGCTGCTCCGGGCAGGCACGGCGGCGGGGAGCCCGGTGTTTGAGGGGGGACGGCTCGGCCCGCAGCCCACCCTGCCCCGACAGCTGCCCCCATGCTGGATCACCGAGCCAGGATGGAGAGCGGCAGGAAGGAGAAGGTGAGGCCAGTGCCAGGGCGATCCTAGGGGCGGTGGCGGGGAGACGGGGTGGGGGGCACCTGGTGGGTGCGGGGAGTGGCATGGATCCTCCACGGGCTGCCAACCATCCCTGTGGTGAGTGGCCGGGTGCTGCAGGCATCTCCCACTGGTCAAGGTCCTCGCTGGGGACAGAGGTAGCTTGGAGGGGAGGACGGCTGGTGGGGAGGACACCTGCTCCGGGGGCAAAGCCATGCAGCCTGGGGTCAGCCCCGGTGTGCCCAGGGGGTTCCTGTCCATGAGGTCATCCCCCGGCACGGTCCAGGGCGGGGGGCCAGCGCCGTAAGCCAGGGCACTGCATTTTGGTGCACTGGGTGTCATCACAACATGGGCCATGCCCTGTCCCCATGCCCACAAGGACTCGGGACGGAGCTGGGAGCGTCTGTGGTACCACACTGCCTGGCTGGCGTGCTCCCGCAGCCCGGGCATCGCCCTTGGCATCTTGCTGCCAGCCAAGCAGGTGCCAGCCCTGGGATGAGATGGGGCCCGTCACCTCCTTCGGGTGGTCATCACCATTGTCACCGAGGCACCCAGGAGGATGGCACCCGGCTCATCCCCAGCTAAACATCGGCTGGAAACAGCTGCTCCCATCTCCTCTTCTGGGTGGATTGAGCTCACAGAGCTGTGCCGTGGGTGAGGACAACAAGACGCTTCCCCGCTGCAGACTGGGACATCCAAGGGGACACTGAGGGGACACAGCATGTGCCAGGGGCAGGAGCACATGGCTGGCAGAGTTGGGCATCACCAGCCATCGCAGCCTTTGGCTACACGGTTTCCAGCTTTGTCCCCTCTGTGGGATATGTCAGAGTGAGCAGTTTTCTTGGGAAGCTGAGAGTTGGTTTCAGTCGTATGGGAAGAGCCAAATCCCACCCAGGAAGAGCCAAACCCATTGTTTTGGAGGCGAGAGAAGGGATGAGTTGGGGCACGCAATGCCTGAGATGGAAAAAACACTGGAGGAATTTCCGCTGCCATCCTCAGGTGCCAGCCCCAGGGGCGGGGACCCTCCAGCTGTAGCAAATTTGGCGTTCATGTGCCGAACGGTGCCGCAGGCTGGCTTCTGCATTGTGGAGCACCAAATGCCTTCAGCCGCCAGCTCCAGCAAGATGGTTGAGTCCAGACGCGCTGTTTTCTTGGTGGGATTTTTCCAACCATCCCAGCCTGAACACCCTTGGGATCATGGCCAGTCTCACCGTGATGCTGCCCCATCCCCTTTCCACGGTGGCCGGTGGCATTCCCTAGCACGGCGGTGTCCCCCGTGGTGCAGCCACATCTTCTCTAACGGGTTAATGGAGCCCCCGGGCTTTGGCACTGGGACGGAGTGGGGAGGATGGCTGGGGAGGTGTCAAGATTCCCCCTGGCTGGGGGTGGGGGCTGAGGCTCCCGGGGCGTGAGGGCTCTGTGGGGCAGGAGCTTTTGGGGTGAGGAGATGTTTGGGATGAGCCCCTGCTCAGGGGGCTGGGGGCTGAGAGGCGGTGTTCGGGGCCTGGTGATTGATCAGGATAGACCTGGGGGAGCAGCCAAGCAGCCACAGCTTTGGCTGAGATGAGGTGGTGGGTGCTCTCCCCATGCCGGAATGCTCCAAACCACGTCCCAAAGCCTTTAACAGAGCCCCCCAGCCCAAAACACATTGGGAAACAGCAACAGCCTCAAGGAAAACATCTGTCCACCAGTGAAAGTGCAAGTGGGAGCATTTTAAGCTTGCCCGGATCCCAGTGACTAATGAGCCCTCTAATGCCGCCAGCTACACCTGACCGAGCAGCAAGCGCTCGCTCCCCCCGGCTCCATCTGACAGCCTGGGGCTGCCTGCCCCCGATTACGTGCCGTGGCTAATGGAGGCTGCGCCGGCGGCGGAGCCCAGGGTTGCTACGTAAAGGGTAAATACAGGTCCTGCCTGCCAGGCGCTTCCCTCGAGTGGGCCCTGCGATTCTCCCTGGTAGCGAGGCAAGGGAGCATTTCCCAATAACACTTTTTATATCCTGCCCGCGGCCCTGCCCGCCCTCAGCTCCCACTTGCACCAAGTTTGATGGGCTGAAAATGGTACCCGTGGTTCCTGGGGGACCAAGGAGGATGCAGCATCCTCATTGCAGACACGGAGGAGTCCCATGTCCTTGGTGGGAGCCACTGAGCCCCTAAATGGCATCGCTGAAAGCACTTCTTGCTGGGAAAGACCCTGGGATTCGGCAGGATGGGATGTCCCAGGTCACTGGTCCAAGCCCTGCTGGAATGGCACCGGCTTCAAAGCAACTGGCTGAGCTTGTGGAAGATGAACCGACTGAAGGTGACAGCACAGGGACTCCTGTGCCGACCACGGATGTCTTGCAGGCAGCACTGGGAGAGGATTTGGCACTACAGCGGCTCGTGCCAGCCCTGCGGATTCACCAGTGTGTCCATTAGGTTGGAGGCAGGATAGCAGAGGGACGGGATAAGGTGGTCTGGGGTGTCTGTGCACTGATGGGGAAAACCAGCGTGAGGAGAAGGAAAATTTGGATTATTTGTAGTGGTTCAGGCCACCTGGGTCCCATATCCCCTGTCCCCAGCTGATGCCGTCCGTCCCGCCACAGGTGGAGCAGATCCTGTCAGAGTTTCGGCTGAAGGAGGAGGATCTGAAGAAGGTGATGTACCGGATGCAAAAAGAGATGGACCGAGGGCTAAAACTGGAGACACATGAGGAAGCCTCCGTCAAAATGCTGCCCACCTATGTCCGCTCCACACCTGAGGGCTCAGGTACAGTGCGGCCTGGCTGGGCGGGCATTGCTCCCAGTGCTTCGCCGTGTCACCTTGTCCCCAGACCTCGCCAAGCTCAGTGTGGGAGGCCGAGATCCCCCCCTGAGCTGGTCACCTTGTGTCCCCTCTCCCCGGCTTTGCAGAGGTCGGAGATTTCCTGTCGCTGGACCTCGGCGGCACCAACTTCCGTGTGATGCTGGTGAAAGTGGGCGAGGGGGAGGAAGGGCAGTGGAAGGTGAAGACGAAGCACCAGATGTACTCCATCCCTGAGGATGCCATGACGGGGACGGCCGAGATGGTGAGCTGGGCAGAAGGGGGCATCCCATCCCCTCCCGCACAGTCCCCATCACCGGGTGTTTCGGTGGGGATGCCGGTGCATACGACCCTCATCCCTCTAGCCTGGCAGGAGCCAGGCGGTGGCAGGGAGTTGGCCACGCTCAGGGCACCCGTGGTGGGGATGGTGGCCAGCTGTGAGCAGTGGGAGGATGGGGACAGCCCTCAGCAAAAGCTCGACCTCCTCTCTTCCAGCTCTTTGACTACATCTCCGAGTGCATCTCCGATTTCCTGGACAAGCACCAGATGAAGCACAAAAAGCTGCCCCTGGGCTTCACCTTCTCCTTCCCTGTGCGGCACGAGGACATCGACAAGGTGAGGAGGTGGCCAGGCAGCACAAGGACTCAGGGGTCCCCATGAGCCAGCTACACCTGCAGCCCCATTTCGGTCTTCCCCTTGCTCCAGGGCATCCTCCTGAACTGGACCAAGGGCTTCAAAGCCTCTGGCGCAGAAGGGAACAACGTGGTTGGGCTCCTGAGAGATGCCATCAAACGGCGAGGGGTGAGATGATCGTATGGTTTGTGCTGGGGGAGGAGAATCCAGCACCCCTGTCTGTCCCCATGATGGGGCCGCTAGAGCCCCGTGTGTCCCTGGGAAGGGTCATTTCATGCATGTGCACACGCGTGTGTGTGATTTGTGTGTGTATCCTCACCCTTGGGGACCCCCCACCCTGCTGCGCGTCAGCCTGGACCCCCGGTGAGACTCCAACGGTCCCCGTCCCCTCCCCAGGACTTCGAGATGGACGTGGTGGCGATGGTGAATGACACGGTGGCCACGATGATCTCCTGCTACTATGAAGATCACCGGTGCGAGGTTGGGATGATTGTGGGTAAGACGGCCCCTTTCCGCCGGGACGGGCAGGCGAGGGGGAAACCGTTCCCACAGCCCTGTTCACACTCCCCTGCTGCGAGCCGGGGTTTGTCCTTTTGGGGGACACACACTGAGCACAGGGGGGTGGCAGCGGCACCCTGCTGAGGTCTCCTGAGGTTGGGACATCGGATGGCATCACCTGGCCCTGGCATGATGGTGGGGGCACCTTCGAGGTGGAAAGGGGGTGGTCACCATAATGTGTCTGGTGATCCACAGCATGGGTCAGTCCCCAGGGGACATCCTCTCTCTGGCTGACGGTGGCTCCAGCATGTCAATGTATGGGTGGGGATCCACTGGAGGTGGCCAGTGCCAGCCACGCCAGGAAGCCCCGGAAGTGGCTTTGAACCCTCCAGGCTCCTTCGCCCCCTCAGGGGAGCAGCCCTCTGCCACCCTCCAGACCCATGCTGGCTTCAGTGCTTTCAACCACCCGGCCATCTGGGCTTTCCGCACTGGCTCTCAGCCTGGGTAAACACCGTGCCGGGCTGTTTATCAGCTCCTCCGGAGGCCAGGCTGCCATTGCCTCGCAGCAGCCGTAGCCCCTGGGACCCCATGGTGGCTGTCCTCAATACCCACTGGGGACAAGCAGCCGGCCAGGGCTTCAGGGAAGGAGCCGGGGGGAGCAGGAGGGCTGAGCTTCCCGATCCATGTTGGGATGGGTCTGTGCAGCTCTGAGCGCAGTCCCCCAGCTGCGGTGCTGTCGGGATGGGAGGGATGTGGCTGTTGGGGGTCCCATCCCCGGTTCCCGCTGGCAGGAACAGGCTGCAACGCCTGCTACATGGAGGAGATGCAGAATGTGGAGCTGGTGGAGGGCGACGAGGGGCGGATGTGTGTCAACACAGAGTGGGGGGCCTTCGGCGCTTCGGGGGAGCTGGACGAGTTCCTCCTGGAGTACGACCGCGTGGTGGACGAGACCTCACTTAACCCCGGTCAGCAACTGTAAGGAATAGGACAGATCCAGTTCCTCTGGGCATCCCCCCCCCATCCCCATCCCCAGCCGCGTCCCCTCCACCCACCCTTCTCCTTCCCCCTGCCCGCCCGTGCCACGCTGGGCTCAGTTGAGGCCGGAGCAACTCATCACAGGTACCCCCAAAGCGGGGGTCCTTCGCCCCGGCTGCCATGCCCGCATGCAGGGATGCGTCCAGCAAGTGAGGGGAAGGAAAGAGGGGGTGCTGCGGGATGTGGCCCCCCCAAGTCCTGGCTCTGACAGCCCCCCTTGCCTGTATGGCCCCCCCCAGCTACGAGAAGATCATCGGGGGGAAGTACATGGGGGAGATCGTCCGGCTGGTGCTGCTGAAGCTGGTGGATGAGAACCTGCTCTTCAATGGGGAGGCCTCTGAGAAGCTCAAGACCCGTGGGACCTTCGAGACCCGCTTTGTGTCACAGATCGAGAGGTATGGGGCTGATGGGGCCGCGGCGGGGGGCAGCACCCCCAAACCAGCCCACTGCACTGCCCCACGGGGGGTCCTCTGTTCTGTCACCCCACACCGGGGTGTCCCACCGCAGGGTCCCTATGGTCCATCACCCCACACCAACCTCCTCTGAGTGTCCCATATTGGGCTCCCCCATCCCCTCACCCCACACCAGCCCTGTGGAACTGCCCCATATTGGAGTCCCCGTGTCCCCCCCTCTCCTGACCAATGTGCCCTTCTCTCCCTGTCCCAGCGACTCCGGTGACCGCAAGCAGATCTACAACATCCTGACAGCCTTTGAGCTGCTGCCCTCAGGGACAGACTGTGACATCGTGCGGATGGTCTGCGAGAGCGTCTCCACCCGTGCTGCCCAGATGTGCTCGGCCGGGCTGGCCGGCGTCATCAACCGCATGCGGGAAAGCCGGAGCCAGGAGACCCTCAAAATCACTGTGGGGGTTGACGGCTCTGTCTACAAGCTCCATCCCAGGTGAGGATCCCTGGGAGCCTTCCTCCCACCGCCATGCCCTTCCTCCTCCTCCTGCATCCTCCAAGTCTTGACCCCATATTTTTCCCCTTGGGCAGCTTCAAGGACCGCTTCCACGCCACGGTTCGGCAGCTCACGCCTGGCTGTGACATCACCTTCATCCAGTCGGAGGAAGGCAGCGGGCGCGGGGCTGCGCTCATCTCAGCTGTCGCCTGCAAAATGGCCTGCATGATGGGGCAGTGAGAGAGGACTCGGGGGGGAGGATGAGGATGATGATGGCGGGGGGAGCGGGAGGATGGTGGTCCCGCTCAGAGCTCTGCGAGGAGCAGAGACAGACACGGGATGGGATTTGCCGCCGGCGGAGGCGGCTCCCGGCTCCCCAATAAATGGGGTTTGTGTGGACTTCTCCTCCGGGGCCGCTTGAGCGAGAGCTCCTTGTCTTCCTCATGCTCACATGGAGACCCCCACCATGGGACTGCTCCACACAGGTGGGGCAGCTGAGGGTCTTCCCATGCTTCCTTGCCCCCCTGTATCCTCACCCAGCTGCAGGGAGTGGGGCTTTCCCCAGCCCCTTCACTGGGGGTGAGCCCCCCCCAGGGGGCGTGGCTGAGAGATAAGGGTCTGGTTGGGGGGTACTTGGGGGCTGGGGGGTCTGAGGGGGTCAGCCCCCATCAGTGAGCCCTGGGGTGCAGGGACCGACTGGGGTGCACCAGAGCTGTGCCAGATGCAGTGGGGATCTTTGGGGATCCCCTCCACCCTTGTCCCCATCCCAGGGATGGGGAGGGGGCATAGCCTGGGGGCACCCCAGCCTCCCCCTCCCAGTGCTGACCCCCCAAAAAAGGGGGCATAGACCCCCACCAAGGGCTAAACCCCACTCCCACCAGCAGCAGCACCCCAAAACCCAGTGGGTCCCCAGCCCACCCCAAACAGGGGGGCACATGGGTGACCCCCCCCCCCAGGGCTGTTTTATGCTCTGGGATGCTACAGCTCCGCCACCTTCCCCAGCAGCCAAAAATAGTGTCCCCCGCCTCCAGTGACACCTGGGGGGCCCCTGGCCTGGCTTCTGTCTGGCACAGCCCGGTGGCGTCAGTGCAGAGTTTGGCTCGGCTGCCTGCATCCACCGACGGATTTAGCTGAGGGCGATAAGGGGGGGGATAAAAGCCGGATCACCCTGGGGACCCCCAGCCCGCGGCTGCAGTTGGGATGGTGAGTGCAGCCAGGGACCCCCCCAGGAGATGGGGATGGGGCACCCCAGGGTGTGGGGATGTTGCAGGGGGGACTGGGGGTACCCCAGCATGTCGGGGTCCCTCTGGGGGTGCAGGAGCACCCCAGGTATTTGGATCCGCCTGAAGGTTTGGGGCACCCCAGGGGGTCCCTCTGGGGGTCTGGGGCGTTGGGTTCCCCAGAGGGGCCAGGGCAGGGTTTTGGGATTTACCGCAAGGGGCTGGGGTCAGCCCTGGGTGTTTGGGTCCTCCTGGAGCACTCCAGTGTGGTGGGGTCCCTTTGTGGGTTGGGGGCACCCCAGGGTTCTGGGATCCTCATGAAGGTCTGCGGCACCCCAGGGATTTGAGTCCCCCAAAGGGTCTGGGGCAGGGTGCTGGAGTTCCCTGGAGGGTCTGGGACACCCCAGGGTGTTGGGTCCCCCTTGACGGTCTGGGGCACCTCAGGATGTTGGGGTCCTCAGGGAGTCTGGGACACTCCACTGTGTTGGGGTCCCCCTGGGGGTCTGGGGCACCTGACAATCTTGAGGTCCTCCTGGGGCAGCCCAGACTGTGTGTGGTCCCTCTGAGGGTCTGGGGGCACCCCAGGGTGTTGGGGTCACCCTAGGGGTGTTGGGAGCACCCTGGGGTGTTGGTGTCCTCCTGAGGCACCCCAGGATGGGTTCCCTCTGAGGGTTTGGGGCACACCAAGGCACTGGGGTCACCTTGGGGGTGTGGGGGCACCCCAAGGTCTGGGCCAGCTTGGGGGTCCAGGGACACCCTTGTACATCTGGGGCCACTACATGGGTCTGGACCACGCCAGGGGGTCTGGGACCACCCTGGGACATGAGGGTGCCCCAGGATCCAGGGACATCTCAGGGTGTTGGGGTCACCCTGGAGTGTTGGGGCTCATTAACTTCACCATCTTCCTGACACTCTTTGGGGAGAAGCTGAACGGCGAGTGGCCCCGTAAAACCCCCCAACACCCCATGACACCCCGCGTCATCCCCAAACCCCACCTAATGCCCCCCCCAGGCACCGACCCCGAGGAGTCCATCCTCAACGCCTCCAAGCTCTTGGACCCCGCCGGCACCGGCACCATGAACAAGGACGAGTGAGTGGGGGGTGACAGGGACCCTCAGGGCACCCGGCTGGATCCTGCGTCCCCCGGGATGGGGACAGGAGCTGCCCCCCAGCTGGTCCCTCTTCCTGCAGGTCTGAGCAGCTCCTCCTGACCCAGGTGAATAAGTTCTCCTGGGAGGAGGTGAGGTGGCTCCCCTGCTGTCACTGTCACTGTCATGGTCCCCTGCCCATCCTGTCCCCTCGTGTGTCCCTGCATGAGGGGGAGCAACAGGACTCTCTGGCAAAGCGGGTGCACAGGACACCTGGATCCACCTGCCACAGGGAGTGGGACACAGCCCCCTGTCCCCAGATCCCCATGTGTCCCCCAGGGTCTCCGTGTGCCCAGCGCCATCCCCATGATCCCAAACGCCATCCCTGAGATCCCCATGTGAACCACATGGACCCTGTCCCCAAGATTGCCATGTGTCCCCTGTGATTCCCAACCCCAAGATTCTGGACCCAAGGTCCCTGTCCCTGTGGTCCCCATGGGGACCCATTCCAGCCCACAGGGTACATGTCCCCACGCAGGTGGAGCAGATGTTCATGGTGACGATGGTGTCGGTGAACATTGACTAAAAGTCCTTGTGCTACATCATCACCCACGGGGACAAGAAGGAGGACTGAGGTGACCGTGGGTCCCCCGCCCCCCGCTGCTTGCTCCGGCCAAATTAACCACAAAACAAGGGGATCTCATCCATCCGTCCATCTGCAGCGTCCCCAGGGAGGGAGGTGTCTCTGTTCAGCCTGGGCTTCACACCCGGTGTCCCCGTGGAGCTGGCGTGTCCCCAACACAAGGGACAGTCCCCTCCCCCAAAGGACATGATCCCAGGGGACCCTTGGCACAGGGGGACAGCAGGGCCACTGTCCCCAGGAGACATGGTGGCCTGGGGCGCGGTGCTTTATTGCATGGGGAGGGGGATCCAGGGTTTGGGGTGATAGGTGGGGCTGGGAGAGGGTTAGGGGTTCGGGGGGTGGCACTCAGGGCCGGCTGCGGGACTGAGCCCTGTGGAGACAACAAAGGAGCAGTGAGTCGGGGGCCACCGTCACCCCATCACCAGCAGCTGAGGGGCCAGCAAAAGTGGCTCCTCCAACCTTCCCCCCCTCTCCAGGATGCATTTTGGGGTCTCCATCTTGCCCCTACCCTGTGGGGGTACAGGCAGGTTCCCTCCTGGAGGCACAGGACCCCCAGGTGCCCTCCCACCCCTGGAGCAGGTGTGGGGTGTGGGATATGGGATGCAGGACATGGGATGGGGGGTGGGGGGTGCAGGGTGCAGGGTGCAAGATACGGGGTGCAGGATGCAGGATGTGGGGTGCAGGATGTGGGGTGTGGGGTGCAGGGAGTGGGATGAAGGATGTGGGATGCAGGATGTGGGGTGCAGGGGGTAGGATGCAGGGAGTGGGATGCAGGATGGGGGACGCAGGACACGGGGAGGGTGCTGACCAGGCTCAGGCCTTGCAGAAGCCGATGGTGGCGCAGGTGTCCTGGGGCTGGTCTCCATTCTGCAGCGCCTCGCTGATCTCCTCCCGGTACTTCTTCACCAGCCGCTTGCAGGCTTGGCCCAGACGCCTGCCCAGCACCTGGCAGGCCTTGCCCAGCGCCTTCTCCACCGCCGCCTGTCGAACAGCATGCTGGTATCAGTGGGGCCACCCGTGGGGTGCCACCCCCACGCCCTGCTCCCCCGAGCCCCCCAGCCACCCCTCACCTCGTCGGGGTCGTCGCCCGCCATTGCCTTGATCTGCTGCAGGATTTTGATGCACTGGCTGCACTTTTTCCCTCTGCCTGGCCCCGACATGTCCCCTTCGGCCACGTCCCCCTGCAGGGGGACAGCGCAGACCCTCAGGGCTGTGCCCCAGCGTGGCCCCAAAATGAGTGTGGGGCTGCCCCATGGCTGGCGCTGAGGCGGTGGGGCTGGTGCTCACCAGGGCCAGGCTGTCCCAGAGATCGTGGCAGTACTGCTCCCGGCGGCACTGGGTGGCAGTGGCCATGTCCTGGCACCAGGATGCGGGGCCACCCTGGCAGGGCTCGGGGACAGCAGCCTGTGCCACTGAGCGGGGATGGGGATGGTGAGCACAGACATGGGAGTGTGTGCCTGTCCCTGTGTGCCCCAGGGGTGCCCAGACCCTGTCCCCATCATCCTCAGGTGGACCTTGTCCCCACCATCCCTCCCACCTGTCCCCATGTCCTCCTATCCTTGCCATCCCAGGTACCTGTCCCCACACTGAGCCCGTCCCCACCATCCCCAGGTCCCCAGGTGGACCTTCCCCCTGCCATCTCCATGTGCTTGTCCCCATGGCCTCCTGTCCCTGCCAGCCTCAGGTCCCCACAAGGATCCCGTCCCCATCATCCCCAGGTCCCCACGCAGTCCTTGTCCCCACCACCCCTCCTGCCTATCCCCACATCCTCCTGTCCCCACCATCCTTGGGTGCACATCCCCATGAAGACCCCATCCCTGCCATCCCCAGGTCCCCACACAGTCCCCGTCCCCAGCTGCTGTCCCCAAGCACACTGCCACCCAGGCTGCCACCCCCGTTGACCCCATGTCCATCCCCACGTGTCCCCCTCTAGCCCAGGGTCCCCCTCCCCTGGCTGGGACGCAGGGCAGCAGGGACCCCCATTACCTCCCACCGCCACAAGCACCAAGAGGAAGGCGGCAGCCATGGCGAGCCCACTCGAGAGGCTGACAGCGGGTGACAGCGGGTGACAGCCAGCGTGTCCCACCCTGACGGCTTTTATAGCCCGCCGTGTGGGCTGTGGGGACGGCTGCACCAGTCAGCGCCACCGAAACCCAAAAAGCCCTTAAAATGGAGCGTGCGGCTCGCCACCCCCCTTCCTCCCTCACACCTCCGCCCCCGCGGCAGGAAGGGGGGACAGGGACGGGGGGGGCCCACTCCCCAGCCCCCCAGGCCCGCTGGGGGCTGAGTGCGGGGCCACGATGGGGGGAGGTGAGTGTGGGCCCGGGTCCTCCTGGGCTCCGCAGGGTCCCAGCGGGCCGTCCCGGTGTCCCCCCATCCCCTCCCGGGCTCCCTGAGGTCTCAGGGGTCGGTCCCGGTGTCCCCTGTCCCCCCTTGGGCTCCCTGGTGTCCCGGGCCCGCCCAGGTGTCCTCGGCGCTCCCCGGTGGGTCCCGGGCCCCCCCGTTCCCACAGTGACGGCGCCGCCACGGGCGGTTGCCACGGCGACCTGCCGCCTTGACGTCACTTCCGCTCCGCAGCCACGCGACTTCCGCGCTTTGCGGCGTTCGCGCCTTTTCCCCCCCGCCCCCCCATGGCGGGTTGCGGTGCCGGGCAGGCGGCCCTCCCCGACCTCTGACCCCTGACCCCGTATGTGACCTGCGGCCGGGGGCCTGGGGGAGCCCCCTGTGGGGGGCCGTGAGGGGCCCTGCGGGGGGGCGAGGGGCGTCCGGGGCGGGGGCTGAGGGACCCTGGCCCGGCGGGGGCCTTCGCCATGGGTCCTGGGGGGACCCTGGGGCTGGGGAGGCCCTACAGGGTGTGCTAGCTGGGAGGGGTCTGGGGGGCGTCTTGGGCTATGGTGTTTGGGGGGGGGGGGGCGCGATGGGTTCCGGGGGCGTCCTGGTGTCAGGGTGTTTTGGGGGGGAGGGGGTTCCCAGTGCCCTGGGGGGGTGTCTTTGTGCCAGGGTGTGTGTTTGGGGGGGGGCTGAGGTGGGTCTGGTGGCAAGAGGTGGTTTTGGGGGCGGGGGGTGTCCTGGTGCCCTGGGGGTTCTTTATGGCAGGGGGTGTGTTTGGGGGGGGGGGGCGGCCCTCATGGTAGGGGGTGTTTTTGTGGGGGTTCCGGTGTCCTGGGGGGAGTCTTTGTGCCAGGGGATGTGCTTAGGGGATGTCCTGGGGTGAAGTCTGGTGCCAGAGGGTGGTTTGGGGGGGGGGTCCTGGTGCCCTGGGGGGAGTCTTTGTGCCAGCGGTTGTGTTTAGGGGGTGTCCAGGGGATCTCCTGGTGCCAGGAGGCTGTGCAAGACTCCTGGTGCCAGGGGGTGTTGGGGGGGTTCAGGGGGGCTCCAGTGGCCAGGATGCATTTTGGGGGGCTTTGGGTGTCCTACTGCTGGGGTGTGATTTTGGGGGGGGTCCTGGGGTTTTCCTGGTACCAGGGTGTGTTTGGGGGTGCCCTGGTGTTGGAGGGGAGAGAAAGGAGGGGGGGTGCAGTGTTTGGGGGGGTTAAGGCCGGGTTCGTATTTTGCAGGGCGAGGGGGTCAGTTTGGGGGTGGGGGCCGCCTCCAGGGAGGGATTTGTGGCACCTTAGCGGTGATGGTCATGGCTGGGGGGTGCCAGGAATTTGCCGGGATCCTTAATTTTCCTGTTTGCTTTCCAGCCCCGCTGCTACAGCCTGGCGCCCACCATGTTCTGGGAGCAGGCGGCCCCCACAGCGCAGGATTTACTGGCCCCCCCCTCTGCCGAGGCCTCCACCTTCACCCGGGTGCCGGTCTCGACGTACACTGACTGCTCCCAGCCCTTCCTGCTGGGCGAGCGCAGCTTCAGCCGCCAGTATGCCCACATCTACGCCGCCCGCCTCATCCAGATGCGGCCCGTCCTGGAGGAGCGGGCACGACAAAAGTGGGGTGAGTCCCTTTGGGGAAACCCCCCCCTGCTGTGGGAAAGGAGGACAAAGCCATGCGGCCAATGGGCTGGAAGCTTTTTGGAGATTTTTCAGCACGTGTTGGCTGTCGGTTCCTAAGCTTACACATGTGTTAAAGGGTCAAATAACCCACAGGTGGTTTTTTGGGGGTGGTTCCTCCACTGGACAGTGTCCCGACATTTAAACATCAACTGTGCAGAGAAAACCTTAAAACCTTTTTTATTTTTTTCCTGCTCACCAGGCCAGCTCAAAGCTTCCGCTGGCTGTCAGCAGCACGAGTTAAGTGTGAGGTTTGTCAGGGGGTGGGAGGGGCGCCGGTTGCGCCGGGGGGGCCATTTCCTTGCCTGCGGGGCTGCGTGAGCGGTTGGTGGGTGGGATTCTAACACCCGAGACTTTCCATCCGAAGGCGTAACGACGGCGCTGGATGAAGCCACCACCTTGCTGCTGCCAGGGCATGGTGGCTGAGCTTTCTGGCTGGCCTCAGCACGGCACATGGCTCCCCCAGTGCTGTAAAAGCCCATTATCAAATTTCACCGCTCTCGGGCCAGCCAAGCTTTCGACTTTGCCCTTCTGTGGAGGTTTTTGGGCTGGCTGCTTGTTTTTCTTTCTCTCCCCGGCCCCAGGGGCTGTGCGGGGACCCGCGCCGGGCTGTGCCGGCTCTACAGTGGATGTCGTTCCTTGGCTGGCCGCCCCTGCACTGTAACCCTGGATTTTGCCAAGGATGATGGGAAGCAGCGGTTTTGTAAAGCTCCACTTCCCGGAGTCATGCGATGGGCTGCGATTTCTGGGGTTTATCTCACAGCAAGAAGCGCCTGCAGGCAAAATATGGAGAGAGCAGCCCCCCTCCCTCTAAACACACACATTTGGGGAGTTAGAGCCAAGAATAAGAAACTAAAATGGGATTATTTTTTCTGACTCTGAGTGTTTGCATTCCTGGGGTGGATGAACCCATGTTTCCAATTCTGCTGAGCCCAGGGTGCCTGTGATGGCAGCAGGGTGCTTTCCACCAGACAGCAGTCACGTTCAGCAGGCGCGTGATTAGCAAAGGGAGAGTTTGGAGGGAGAAACGTCCCATGACCAGAAGGGATGACCTGACAGAGGGTCCGGTGCGGCAGCGGGCTCTGGCAGTGTTGTTCTGGGAGAGGAGCCCGGCAGCTCTCGCAGCGCCAGCGCAGTGCAGCAGCCAGTCCTCCTCCCTCCTGGGCTGGAGGCTCAGGATGGATGGGCTTCACAGCTTGATTTAAACAGGGGGAAATAAAAGTCCTGCAGTCTTGTAAAGGATGGGGCTGAAGCATCTCTGGGTCCTCATTTGTGAGGTGAGAAGTCTTGGGCTCAGCTTGTGCTGAGGGAGATGCATTTTTTTGTTGTCTGCAAATGCTCCCCAGCCACAAAGAGGATGAAGTGCTGGGGCTGTGATGCTCTTTGCACCTCCTGAGGCACCTCCTGAGTTTTGGTTCCCCCAGCCTGTATCTCCCTGTGGATCCCTGGCTAAAGCCAGGGACCTGTTTGTGCCTTTCAGGGAGAGGAAACCCTGACCCTCCCCAGCAGCCTGTCTTCATGCCGGGATCTTCCCAAGTGCCCGGCTGTGATGGGGATCCTGGCTTCCAGCAGGGATCCTGGGTGGAGGATCTGGCCCTGGCAGAGGTCAGACTTGGGGGTGGTGAACGATCTCTCCTGCCTGTCAAATTTGAGTGAGATGTTTGGGTCGTCTCCTGGCTGGGGAGCAGGCACACCAGCCCCTCGTGCCCAAGGGCAAGAGCCCTGGCTCTGTGCCCAGCTGGGGCGATCCTGGACCCGTGCACCCTGTCTTCCTGGGCAGAGCTGGACTTGTGGGTGCAGCGGGAGCTTTGCATGCTGTCCTGGGTGGTGGCTGGGAGCTGCCGTCCCCCAAACCCCGGCATGACCAGGCTTTCCTCCCCCTCAACGCAGAGGAAATGCCTGCAGGCGGTGCTGCCTCTCTGGCACGTTCCATTGGCCCCATCTGGCCTACACATGTGGATTCGGCTCTATGCCTTCAGGAAAGATGAGAGGCTTCGTAACATTCCCCCACTGCCTCTTACTGGCCTCGACGTTCAAGCCCTTTGAGTTGGTCCCAGTCAGCCGTGAGCCTTGCCTGCCCTCCTGGCTATCCCTGAGGCCGGCTGAGCCCCCTTTCTCTCCGCAGGGAATGACGTGGCTCTGAGGAAGCTCTGTGAGCTGCAGGCGGGCGAGAAGTGCTGCGTGGTGGGGACACTCTTCAAGGCGATGCAGCTGCAGCCCTCCATCCTGCAGGAGATCAGTGAGGAGGTAATGGCAGGGACGTTCCCTCCCTCCTCTGCACAGCTCTGGGGGATGTGCCAACAGACGTCGGGACCTTGTCTGGCTTCCCGTCACTTCCTTCGTGCTCACTGTGGCTGAGCAAGTGGGAACTGCCAGGGCTTTGACCTGGGGAGCTGGTGCCTACCCCATCCCTAGACACCTTCTTCTCTATGCCTACCACATCCCTAGACACCGCTGCTCTTGGTGCCACCCCTTTATGCCAGCATGCATCCTGTATGCGCCTGCTTGGTGTTGCTTTTCCTGCCCTTGGAGGGTTTGGATCCATCGGGGTTGGCAGAGCAAACCCCTTTCCCCACTGCAGGGGAGGAGGATGAGGGGGGCATCAGGGAAGCTCTGCTGTCCCCATGCGGTGCCGGGGGCCCGTCTGCTCCCAGCTGGCTCGCAGGGAGCACATTGGGATATTTGGAGCCTGCTCGTCACGGCATGAGGTTAGCATCATCCCTGCCGGGCAGGGTTCAAAGGCAGCGGAGCGCTTGCCCGGGCGGTGATTGCAAACATGTTTCCTGAGGCTAGCCAGAGCTCCGTCCCCCGCTGCCTGGCTGAGCCACTTCCTCCTTGGCCAGGGAGCCGCGCTCATGTTCGCTTAGCCAGCATGCTGTGGGGAAGCGTTAAGCGAAACCAGCTCGCCTGGGTGCTGTGCAGCTGGCGAGCAGCTTTGAAGCGGCAGTGGGGGTGTTGGCCAGGCCAGCGGTGGGGGGCCACAGTGGCAGCAGCTCTCATGAGTCACATGCCCGCGCTCTGGTTTCCACCTGCGGGGGTTTGGCTGTGGGGGGAAGGGCCCTTTAGGGCAGCTCGGCCTCACTGAGGCCATCACAGCCTGCCCTGTCCCCCCTAGCACAACCTGGTGCCTCAGCCACCCCAGCCCAAGTACATCCACCCCTCCGATGAGCTGATCCTGGAGGATGAGCTGCAGCGGATGAAACTGGAAGGAGCTGTCGAGGTGCAGAGGCTAGTGACAGGTAAGAGGACGATGGCTTCTCAGTGAGAGCCACCTCGTGGGCTCTGGCTGGGGACTTGACCACCTGCTCTCTGCCATAGGGACCATCTTTGCCGTGTACGGCTCCGAGCAGGACAATGGCAAGTTCCTGGTGGAGGATCACTGCTTCGCCAGCCTGCCCCGGCCACTGCCCTGGAAGGGCCCCAGCTCAGATCGGTGAGTCTCCACAGTGACAGGAGTGGGGGTGGCACCATGTCCCCTGCCGAATCCCCGAGCCCTGGGGACCATTTCGTAGAATCGTGGAATGGGTTCAGTTGGAAGGGACCTTGAAGATCATCTTTCCTGCCCTGGGCAGGGACACCTCCCACCAGACCAGGTTGCTCCAAGCCTCATCCAACCTGGCCTTGAACCCCTTCAGGGATGGGGCAGCCACAGCTTCTCTGGGCAACCTGGGCCAGGGGCTCACCACTGGACAGGACTCTAAGGTCTCCCCAAAGTCTTCTCATCTCCAGGCTGAACAGCCCCAACTCTCTCAGCCTGTCCTCACAGCAGAGGGGCTCCAGCCCCCTGAGCATCTTCGTGGCTTCCTCTGGACCCTTCCCATCTGCCCCATGAGTCCCTGATGCCCCCCTCATCCTCCTCCCCTGCAGCAGGGGAAGGGGGTTTGCTCTGCCAACCCCGCTGGATCCAAACCATGCAAGGGCAGGAAAAGCAACACCATGACTCCCTGGAAAAGAGTCCCTCCCCATCTCCCCCATTTGCCCCATGTGCCCCTCGGAGTTGGTGCCTCGTGCTGTGAGAGACAGCGTATGGGGACTGCTGTCCCCCACACCTGGCTCTTGGTGTGGGCAGCCCTGGCGTGGCTGCGCAGGCAGGGACTGGGGTGGGCAGGGAGCACAGCGTGCTGCCCCCACCTCTCCGCCCAGGTTCGTCCTGCTGGTGTCGGGGCTGGGGCTGGGCAGCGGGAGCGGCGAGTCCCTGCTGAGCACACAGCTGCTGGTGGATGTGGTGACGGGGCAGCTGGGCGCTGAGGGCGAGCAGAGCTGCGCTGCACAGATCTCCCGCATCATCCTGGCGGGGAACCTGCTGAGCCAGAACACGCAGAGCCGGGACACCATCAACAAGGTATGGCGGGCAAGGGGTCTTCAGCCTCGGCAATGCTCTCTGGGGCCTGGGCTGGCACCGGGAGTTCCACGGAGGTGGGGAGGGAGGGATCAGAGGTGGCACAGGGCTGTTCCCTCACTGTTTCCCCACTGACCCAGGCCAAGTACTTGACCAAGAAGACCCAGGCAGCGAGTGTGGAGGCCGTGAAGATGCTGGATGAGATCCTGCTGCAGCTTTGTGTGAGTGCTTGGAGCAGGGTAGGGTTGACCGGGGAACTGGGTACCTTCTGGGGGAGGGAGCCTGGCTCCCCAGCCAGGTAAGCAACGCTCTGCCAGCAGCGTGGGTGTGTGGGGTGGCAAAAGCCCCTTCCCCGGCCCCCATCTTCCCCTTGAGCACTGCATATGGTGCTGTTCGGGAACGCAGCAAGACAAGGAGGCAGCGCACAACCCAGCTTCAGATCCTTCTCCTGGCATCTGGTCTCTGTGGTGAAGCCAAGCTGGGCTTCCTGCAGGGAAGTGGCAGGAGCCAAATCGGGGAGCAGGGCAGAGCTGGCAGCAAGCTCCGATCAGGGCTCGGCTCTGAGCCCCTTTGAAAGAGGGTTGTTTGGCCATTCCTGGTAATCCCCACTCTGCCCACAGACCTCTGTGCCTGTGGACGTGATGCCTGGTGAGTTTGACCCCACCAACTACACACTGCCCCAGCAGCCCCTGCATCACTGCATGCTGCCCCTCGCCAGCGCCTACTCCACGCTCCGGCTGGTCACCAACCCCTACCAGGCCGACGTGGATGGAATCAGGTAAAAAAGCCTCATGTGCCACCAGCTCTGTGACAACTGCTGGCGGTGTAGGATTGCAGGACAAGTCATGGCAAGTACAGCCGTCCAAATCTCTCCTTCCTTCCCCCAAAATGTAGGTTTTTGGGGACATCAGGGCAAAATGTCAGCGACATCTTCAAATACAGCAGCATGGACGACTACCTGGAGATCCTGGAGTGGACGCTGCTGGCGGGACACATCAGCCCCACAGCCCCGGACACCCTGGGTAAGGCGAGAGCTGGGTGGGCGCTGAGCCTGAGGGGCGTTTGCCCTCCGAAGGGGTGCAGGTGCAGGTTCCTCTCATTTCCATCCCTCCCAGGCTGCTACCCCTTTTACAAATCAGACCCCTTCATCCTCACCGACTGCCCTCACGTCTACTTCTGCGGCAATGCTCCCTGCTTCCAGTCCAAGCTGCTCAAAGGTGAGTCCCGCAGCCTGCAGCACCCCCTCGCTCGGAGCTGGGACCCAGCGCTGGGGTGCCAAATGGGGGCTTGTCTGCTTGATGCCTGCCTGTCTTTGCAGGGGAGGATGGGCAGCAGGTCCTGCTGGTGACAGTGCCCGTCTTCAGCACCACGCAGACCGCCTGCCTCGTCAACCTGCGCGACCTCAGCTGCCAGCCCATCAGCTTCTCCGGCTTTGGGGCCGAGGACGATGATGGGGACATGGAGGCTGGGCACTGACTGAGCAAGGCAGAGCACAGACCCCTGGCCCCTCGGAGGGTCCTGGCGCCCACTCCCTGGGTGTCATCCCGATCTGTCCTCCCAGGAGGGCTGGCATGGAGCTGCTGAGGCACGGGAGAGAGGAGATGCTTGTACCAATATAACTTGATTTATTTGTGTAACAAAAAACTGTGTCGAGGGGACAGGGGCTGCGTCTGCCTCTGTGCGGGCCCTGCCCTGGAGAGTGGGACCACCTCTGCCAACCCCACTGTGCCGGGAGATGGGGATGGGGCGAGGGCTGGGTCCTGCGTGACCCCCTCCCCTGCCAGGCAAGGGCTGGCACTGCCCAGCCCCGAGGGATGGGGCAGCACGTCCTTTCCTGCCTGGCCCTGGAGCCTGGCAAGGGGGACGCTCTGCAGCCGCCCAGCCGCGGGGTGAGCATCGGCACGGCGTGCCCTGCAGTCCTAGGAAGCAGCGTGAGTGAGGAGCTGGAGCCCACCCGGGGTGGGCTGCCCAGAGCAGGCTGCCCAGGGCTTGAAGAAGACTTCAGAAGCAGATGCTGGAGCCTGTGGCAGGTGAAACCAAACCAGCCGCAAGCATCCAGCCTTGGCTTGAGGCAGGAGTGAGGGGACAAGCATCTCCTAGTCACCAAAGTTCACGGTGTAGGTCTCGGCTGTGGTGAAGGGCTGCACTGTCCCCGTGCCCAGCTCCCAGGCCTCTGTCTCCGTCACCAGCTCGGTCACCACCTCCGTTTCGGTCTCCATCTCCCAGGTGCTGGCTGTGGGTGGCTCTTGGCTCCAGGGTGCATAGGCAGTGCTGCTGAAGGGGAAGGGCAGGGCTGTAGTGGGCAGCAGAGCCGTGGGGCTGCTGGTGGCTGTGGTGGCATTGAGTCGCCGCAGCCTCAACTGCTCCCGGAGCCGCATGCGGTGCCGGAGGCGCATACGCAGGCGCATGCGTTCACGGGGTGTCATGGGGCGACCGGGCACGATGCGTCGGATGGGCCGGTTCCCATTCATGGCCATGATCTCCCGGATGCGTTTCCAGTTGGAGCGTGACAGGACGAAGTTGCACTGGGTGGCCCCGATGTCGTAGAAGACACTGCAGGTCTTGACACTGGGGTTGTAGCCCTCGGCCCGAGCCGAAACGCGGTACTCACCCGGGTTCAGGATGCGCCAGTAGTCCCCGCCGCTGGCTGCGAACAGCGAGGGGAGGCAGCGGGGTGTGAAGGAGGCAGCACGGTGCTGCTGGCACCCTGCCCAGTACCCTGCCCTGCGCCCTACCTGTCTTGATGTTGTGGTTGATGCCCCCCACGATGATGGTGGCATTGGCGATGGGTTCTCCCTGCTGGTCTGTCACCAAGCCCTTGATGCCTCGATGGACCTACGTGAGGAAAGAGGACAAGAGGAGCTGTGTGGGGCAGCACAGGGCAGCCGCCCACCTCTCTGCCCAGCACAGCCCAGCTCCTACCTGCTCCATGAAGGTAAGCAGCGACTCCTTATTGTTCTCCCACTCCTGCTGCAGCTCGCTCTCATGGGGGAACTTGTCGCAGCCCAGGTAGATGGAGAGCTCCAGGCAGTTGGTGTGCAGGTAGCTGAAGTCGTTCATGCCTGCAAGACAACCAACCAAGTGCCCACCCAGCCACTTGCTCACACCTTCATGTGGCGGGAGCGTGGGGCAGGCAAGCTGACGCTGTACGGTGTGGCACCCACTTACTGCCAGCCCGCGGGTGCCATTTGGCCCCCTGCACGATGCCCATGGCGTTGGTCATGTCCTGCGTGTGGCAGCCCCCGCGGAAGGTCTCGGTCATGGTGAGATGGGCTGAAGCGTAGGAGATGGCGAGCCAGCGGAAGATGGCATGGTCAGGTGTCTCCTGCAGCTCAGGATTGTCGTCCTCGTAGTCGTCCGGCGGGTGAGGGGCAGCTGCTGGCATCTCGCTGATGGGCCGGGACGTGTCAAAGGGGTAGGACACCAGCTTCTCCCCGCCCTGCAGGTTGGCTCCCAGCACGAAGGGGTTCTTGTCCATCCACGCCATCACTGCCTGTGTCTCCACTGCCACCTGCCAAGGCAGACACAGCCGTGTGAGACACTGTCTCCCCGTCACCACCCTGCCACTGTGCCCTGTGCCGGGGCTCACCGTGGCATCCTCAGCCAGGTAGTGCTCCGGGATGGGGATGTGGTGGTTGGGGAACTTGTGGGGCACCAGCCTCCTCTCCTCAGCCGCCCACAGCGCCGAAGCCAAGTCGGGGAAGTTCTCAAAGAGGTCGTAGCCCTCCTCTGTCCAGTGGCCCAGTGCCCAGTTGCCCAGTTCAGAGCCCTGCAGGCAGCCCACGGCAGCGGTGAGCCTGGGAGCTGCATCCCACCGCCCTGCCATCCCGTCCCCTTGTCCTGCTGTCCCATCCCACCACCCCACTGTCCCCTTACCGCCTCGCGGGCCAGCTCGTAGCCATCGGGGTTGAGGGAGGGCACGAGGTGGATGCGGGTTTCGGTCACCAGACTCCGCACCCGGGGGTTGCCGTCCTGGTACTCCTTGCATAGGAACTGCATGAGCAGGAGCAGCAGCTCCCGGCCCAGCACCTCGTTCCCGTGCAGCCCCGCCGTGTACCTGAACTCGGGCTCGCCTGCGGGCAGGGTGTGGGCAGGCTCAGCGTGGTACCCGTGCCCTGCCTGCGCCAGGGGACCGTGGCCAGGTGTCCCCTCCCCTCCCCTCACCCGTCTCGTGCTCGCCCGGGTTGTCGGAGATCTCCATGGCGTAGATCTTCAGCCCCCGTGAGCTCTTGCCAATGTTGTAGATGCGGGTGATGGTGGGACACTCCTCGTTCACCACCTTCATCAGCTGTGGGCGCAGAGGGGGTGGGTGATGGGGGGGCAGCATTCGGGGGGCTGAGCCCACCTCCCACGGAATATCCCACCACCACAGAGGAGCCCACCCCACAGAGGTGCTCACCTGCCTCATGTCCTTGTAGGTGTGGTGGCGGAAATCCAGGTTGTCGGTGGAGGTCACCTCGTTCTGCTGGGCGTAGTAGCTGCTGATGGCTGCAGAGGGGACAAAGACACAGCGGTGGGGGGCCGGGGAGCTGTGACCCTGCCATGGGTGGTGTACCTCCAGCTTTGGGGTGGCTCTTACTGGAGAGGGGGCAGCCCAGGACCTCAAGGCGCAGGCAGAGACTGCCGTTCCATGTCTGGGGGTAGATGCGGATATAACGGGCCACCATGGGCTCAGGGAACTCAGTCAGTACCGGTGTGTCCTTGTCCACGTTGCCATAAAACATCTGAGGAGGGGGATGAGATGTAGCTGAGGGGGGGCAGAGGGTCCCTATTGTCCCCATCCCACCCCAACCAGCCCCTTTTGGGGTCCCGTACCATCTCCTCATAGCCATTGGTGTACATCACCCAGTTCTGGCTGTTGTTGCTGAAGCCCACGTAGAAGCTGGTGACGAAGTCCTCGCTGCAGGAGGAAGGGGACAGTGTGGGAGGGGGCATCCCCAAGATGCCCCTGACCCCATGTCCCCAGATCCTTCCCCTCCTGCCTGTCCCCATACTGGATCTGGGAGTCACGGCCCTGGGTGATGACACCGGTGAACTTAGTGGTGCGGCGGGTGTCCACCTCGATCCAGTGTGCCCGGCTGTCATCCTCGGCACACCAAGCGCCATCGAAGAAATCGTCCTCGTTGGTGCCCGCCTGGGGTGGGGACAGCGAGGGGGGCGTGGGTGGGGGGTCCGTGGGCAAGGGGGGGGGGGTGGGCGCAGGGTGGGTGACCCTCACCTGCATGTTGAGGCGTCCGCGCTGGGCACCCAGTCCGTGGCGCAGCATGGAGGAGGCCAGGATCTGGTCGTCATCGATGCGGTGGGACTCCAGGCCAATGGGGGGACATTCTGGGGACAGTGGCGTGGGCAGAGAAGGTGATGGGCACCCCCACAGTGGGGTGCCCGCTATCCCCCCAGGAACGGGGACACTCACTTGTCCTCTCCTCTGGAGGGGCCCATTCGTCCTCATCTGGCTCCCACTTCTTCCCTCCTGATTTTTTGGGTTTTCCTGGAGAAGGGGTGTATAAGGAGGTGCAGAGCCCGGGCGGATGGGGACAAGGGGACGGGGACAGGAGGCTGGCACCCACCTTTGCGGTCCCAGCCCTTCTCCTCTGCCCAGGGGTCCCCCTCCTCCTCCTCTTCCTTGCTGCTGCCACCTTTCTTGGGCTTCCCTGGGATGGGAGAGCAGCTGTTGGGAACGTGCCACCCACCCCAGGGATGTGCCACCCACCCTATGGATGTGCCACCGGCACTGGGGATGTGCCACCCACCCTGGGGATGTGCCACCAGCCCTGAGAACGTGCCACCTGCCCCATGGACCTGCCACCCCAGGGACATGCCACCCACCACAGGGATGTGCCGCCCACCCAGGAACATGCCACCCACCCTGGGGATGTGCCTCTGCCCCGGGGATGTGCCACCCCAGGGACGTGCCACCCACCCTGGCACCCAGCCCCTGCTGATGTCTCACAGGGTTTGAGTTTCTCCTCATCCGTCTCCATCTCATCCCCTTTGTCCGGGTGTTTCCTAGGTTTCGGGGGGGGGGGCAGCCCGTACGCCACTGCAGGTGCAGACGGGGAGGGGCTGGGACACCCACTTAGGGCGGGGGGGCAGGGGTGGGTGCTACCCGTGGGGCTGGGCAGAGCTCCCCAGGGGTGGGGGGCCTGGGGTGCCCCAGAGCCCCCTGGCTCGTCACTCACAGTCATCGTAGTCAGGTGGCTTGAAGACCTCCTCATAGTCCCTTTCGGTCACTGGCACGGGCTGTGGGGGTGGCTGTGGGGGTGGCACCTCTGGCTTCGCTGGTGAGGGCAAAAGGGACCATGCTGGGGGTGGGGGGGGAATGGGACCCCTATGGGGTCCCTACACCTCTACTGTGCCCCTGAGAGTCTCCTGTGTTCCTATGGGGTCCCCATGTCCTTGCAAGGTCCTCTGTGTCCCCATGGGGTCAGCGTTCCCCTGTGGTATTCCCACGTCCCTGTGGGGACCCCCATGCCCCTGCAGAGTCCCCTGTGTCCCCACAGGGTCAGTGTGCCCCTACAGGGTCAGCATGCTCCTATGGGGTCCCCTATGCCCCTGCAAGATCCCGTGCCTCTATGGGGCCCCCATGTCCCCGCAGGACCCCTCTACGTCCCCACAGGGGATCCCCATGCCCCTGTGAGGTCCCCTGCACCCCAATGCAGTCCCCATGCCCACCTCAGCTCCAGGCTGCCCCAAAATGATGCTCCTCTGGGTCCCCAAGGCGGGGGACTGTCCCCCCCACCCCGAGCGGTGCCAGCCCCCCCTCCTTGTCCCCCTGCCACCCCACTTACGTGGCTCCTCAGGCTGGGGCCAGACTCTCTTGGGTTTCTTCCTGCTGGAGGGCTTGCGGGGTTTCTGCTGCCGGCGGATGTATTCGACTGGGGACAGAAAGAGGGGGTGGCACTGACTTTGGGGGTGCAAGGAGGGGACGGAAGGGTGAGGTGCCCCCTCCGTCCCTCCCTGCAGGCCGGGGGACTCCAGTGGTCCCCCCCACCCGCGCCCCGGCACCGTACAGTCCTCATAGTCCTCCCGCTCCAGCTGCTCATTGTAGTCCAGCGTCGGTGGCTCTGTCTCCTCAGGGACATCTGCAGAGAGGGGACACGTGGGGAAGGGGCGGAGGGATGGCCCTGGGGTGCAGGGAGCAGGGAGGTGGCCCCAGGGTACAGGGAGGTGGCACTGGGGTGAAGGGTGGTGGCTCTGGGGCACAGGGGGGTGACACCAGGGAGCAGAGAGGTGACATCAAGGTGCAAGGAGGCAGCATTTCAGAACAGAGAGGTGATACTGGGGTGCAGAGAAGTGGCCTTTGGGAGCAGGGAGGTGGCTCTGGGTTGCAAGGATGTGGCACTGGGATGCAGGGGGGGGTGGCACTTGGGAATAGGGAGGTGGCCCCAAGATGCAGGGAGGTAACGCTGGGACTCAGGGAGGTGGCCCTCGGGCACAGGGAGGTGACATCAGGATGCAAGGAGGTGGCATTTGGGAACAGGGAAGTGGCACTGGGGAGCAGCGAGGTGGCACTGGGGTGAAGGTTGGTGGCACCGGGGCACAGGGAGGTGACACTAGGGAGCAGGGAGGTGACATCAGAGTGCAGTGAGGTGGCATTTGGGCACAGGGAGGTAGCCCTGGGCTGCAGGGAGGTGGCCCTGGGGACAGGGCACTCACCAGGCTCGGGCTCGGGACGCCAGTCCTCCCGGCCCAGACCCCAGGGCTCGCTTGGTGGCTCCTCCAGTTCCCCTGGGGACAGAGACAAAGAGCGAGGGGCTGGCGGTGCCCCACAGCCCCCCCAGCCCGGCCCGCTGGCAGCCCCATGCTGAAAGAAAATCCCACTGGGGAGATGGATTGTGTCCCATGCCCCCTCCGGTGGGGACGGAGGAGGTGACCCCGGTAGGGACAAAGCCCAGCCAGCCATGGGGTGCCACCAGGGAGCCGAGTGGGACACAGGATGATGCCATGGTGTGCCAAGACTCCCCCTGCCCCTCCCTGGCTGACAGTGAGACAGGGTCCCCAAGACTCACCTCGGCCACCTCCATCCTCTTCCTCCTCGTAGGGCGAAGGCTGTTCTGGTAACTGGGGTGTCCCCACGTCGTCCTCACGCCGTGGGGGCTGCGGGGCAGCAGGAGGCTCTGGGGGGGTGGTTGGTAGCTCCAGTGGCTTCCTGCCAAAGGGTTTTTTGGTGGCCTTGGGTGGTTTCTCCTTGGGCTTTTTGGAGCCTTTTGGGGGTTTTTCAGAGCCTTTTGGGGGCTTTTCCTTGGGCTTCTTGGAGGACTTGTCCTTGCCCCTGTCCCTGTCCTTGTCCTTC
The DNA here is from genome assembly GCA_947846985.1 of Fratercula arctica. NCBI lineage: Eukaryota > Metazoa > Chordata > Aves > Charadriiformes > Alcidae > Fratercula > Fratercula arctica. Next base: position 1,535,900 of record CANTUZ010000023.1, on the reverse strand, counting down.
TTGGAGCCCCGGGGTCTCTCCTTGGGCTTCTTGGTGGGTTTGGGAGGTTTTTCCTTTTTCCCCTTCTTGGGTTTCTCGGGCTCCGTCAGCCGCCCAGGGGATCCTGGAGAAGGGAGGGGGGGCAGCCGCGGGGTGAGAGGCGGCCGGGGGGGTCCCCACCTCCTGCTGCCCCCCCAGCCCCGCGGGACCCCGGCGGGGACCGGGGCCGCCCCGTCCCGCTGTGCCGGTGCCGCTCGCTCACCGGGGCCGGTGCCGGGGCCGATGCCCAGCTCGGTGCCGAAGCCCAGCTCGGTGCCATCCCCGTCGCCGTCGCTGTCGCCGTCCCCGCGCTCCCCGGGCCCGAGGAAACCGCGCAGAAACGCTTCGATCTCGGCGTCGGTGAGCGCGGGCGGCGCGGCGGGGCCCGGGGCGGCCCCGGGCGGCAGCAGCGGCAGCAGCGCGGCCGTCAGCAGGAGGCAGGAGCGGGGCGGCCCCGCCAGCCCCATCGCCGCGTCCCCCGCACCGGCCCCGGCCACGGCCACGGCCCCGGAGAGACCGGGCGGGCGGGCGGGGGGCGGGCGCAGGAGCCGGGGGCGGCACCGAGCTGCAACGGGGCTGCGCGGGACCGGCACTGCACCGGGACCAGTACCACACCGGCACTGCACGGGGACCAGTATGGGACCAGCACTGCACCGGCACTGCACCAGGACCAGTACGGCACCAGCACTACACTGGCACTGCACGGGGACCAGTATGGGACCAGCACTGCACCGGGACCAGTATGGGACCAGCACTACACCGGCACTGCATGGGGACCAGTATGGGACCAGCACTGCACCGGGACCAGTACGGGACCAGTACTGCACCGGCACTGCACCAGGACCAGTACGGCACCAGTATGGGACCAGCACTGCACCAGGACCAGTATGGGACCGGCACTGCACCAGGACCAGCACTACACTGGCACTGCACTGGGACCAGTACGGGACCAGCACTGCACCGGCACTGCACTGACACTGCACCAGGACCAGTATGGGACTGGCACTGCACCGGCACCGTAGTGGGACCAGTATGGGACCGGCACTGCACCAGCACTGGGACTGGGACTGGCACTACACCACACTGTCACTGGCACTGCACCAGCACTGCATTGGGACCGGCACTGCACCAGGACTGGCACTGCACTGACACTGCAGTGGATCTGGGCCTGGCACTACACCGGCACCGCACCAGCACTGCACCGACGCTGACACTGCACCAACACTGCACTGAGATTGGCACTGCACCGGCACCGGCACTGCACTGGCACTGGCACTGCACCAACACTGCACTGAGATTGGCACTGGCACTGCACCGGGACCGGCAAGGGACTGGCACTGACCTGCACTGCACTGGGACTGACACTGCATGGGACCAGGAGTGCACTTGCACTGGCACCGCACGGCACTGGCACTGCATGGGGCTGGCACTGCACCAGCACTGCATGGGACCTGCAGTGCCTGGGGGCCTGGCAGTGCACAGGACCCAGCACTGCACGGGGACTGGCACTGTATCAGCACGGGCATGACATGGGAACCAGCACTGCGCAGGACCTGGCACTGCATGGGGACCAACACCCCACTGTCACTGCATGGGCACTGGCACTGCACGGGAGCTGGCGTGGCACTGGTTGGGAACCAGCACAGCCCCCACTGGCGCTGCACTGGCACCAGCACCATGCGCACTGTATCAATACTGCATGGGCACCACTGCTGGCACCACGTGCAATGCACTGGCCGGGCACCCACACTGCACGGGAAGGGGCGCTGGCACTGCAGCCCCTTGCACATGCAGGACACGGAGATGCTGCAACTGCACACCAGCACTGCCTGCGCCCGCGCCCGCGCCCACGCACTGCAGCCCTGCACAGACACGCGCTGCACGCAGACACCTCCGCCCGGCACGCACAGCACTGCACACACACAACACTGCATGCGCAGTGCATGGGAGCCCCACCATGGCACAGAGCAGCACGCTGGCACGCTGCACACATGGGGACCCTGCATGGGGGACACGCACTGTGCACATGAGACCCTGCACGCACCTGGGAGCCTGCCCCTGGGACACGCACTGCACACGAGTCCCCGCACACGCGTGGCAGACGACGGCCCCTGGGGCACATGGGACACGCTGCACGTGAGGTGGTGCCACGCACGCGGCCCGTGCACTGCATATGAGACGCAGTGCACACGCACTGCACCGTGCACACGCAGTGGGCACACACAACTCCCTGGGGAAGGGGGGGCAGGACAGGGTGTGCAGCCCCTCCAGCTGCCACCTGAAGCGCCCGGGGGGTGCACGGGTGCCCCCTGGCCCCGCAGGCTCCCCAGGCCTACGTGGCAGGCTCAGGCCGCCCGCACTCGTCACATGCATGGCTCACACACACCCCCCCCCCCCTCACACCCCCTCCCCGGCCATGAGTCACTTCCCAGCAATGCTGCGGCTGGGGCCTGCGGGAAGCTGGGGGGGGGGGGGGGGGGGGGGGGGGGGGAGGTCCCTTCCATGCACCTCCCAGTGCCTCCCAGTGAGCCTCCACTGCAGCGCCCCCCCCCCCGCCCATGAAACCCCCAGTAGTGCCCCCCTCCCAGTGCAGATCCCAGTACAGCCTCCCCCACCCATTATGGCTCCCCCAGTACAGGGTCTCCCAGTGCAGCCTCCCCCCAGTCCTCCTTACCCAGTACAACCCTCTCCCACTGCAGCCTCCCCCCCCCGCCAGCCCTCCCAGTACAGCTCCCAGTGCAGTCCCCCCCACCCAGTACAGCCTCCCCCCAGTACAGCCACCTGCATCCCAGTACAGCCCCCCCAAGAGCTGCCCCAGCCCCCGGCAGGGCAGAGGGCTGGGACCCCCCCCTTGGTGGAACTTGGTCCCCTGGGTGACAGTGGGTCCCAGAGCGCTAAGACGGTCTGGGGGAGTGGGGGGGGGGCCCAGCAGCGTGGGGGGGTCTAGGAGGGTGGGGGTCCCAGCAGGTTAGGGGTCCCAGGACGGGGTTCCCAGCAGGGTGGGGAGGTCCCCGGAGGGGGTGGATAGCAGCGGGGTGGGGGAGGGGTCCCTTGAGGATGGGGATCTCAACAGAGTGGGGGGGCCACGAAGGGGGAGGTGTCCCAGCAGGATGGCGGGGTCCCAGCGTGGGGAGGGAGGGACGGGTCCCAGGAGGGTGGGGGTCCCAGAGGGGAGGGGGAGCCCAGCAGGGGGGGGATGTTCCAGCCGGGGGGGGGGGCGGTCCCAGGGCTCGGTGCCCCCCATCCCTAGCATGATGGGTCCCACTGGAGGCCACACGCCCCCCCAGGGCGACCCACGTGGGGCCAGGCCCGGCCCCCCCCCTCGGTCCCCACCCTTTCCTGCCGCCTGAGTCACCGCCGCCTTCCGGGTGTCCCGCGGCTGTTGGGGCGTCCGTCTGTCCTGCGGCCAAGCGAGGGGCCAGCCGGCTGTCCGCGAGGGGGTCCGTCTGTCCGTCTGTGTGCTGTCTGTCCATTGGGGGGGGGGGGGTGTCTGTTGGTCTGTCCATCCAGGTGTCCCTTGGGGTGTCCATCCGGCCATCCAGGTGTCTGTCTCTCGGGGTATCCTTTGGGGTGTCCGCCTGTCTGTCGCGGGGTGTGTGCTTCTGGGGGTGTCTGTCTGTCTGTCCTGGGGGCTTCCCACCCACTGGGCTGTCTGTCAGCCGGGGCGTCTGCCTGTCCTTCTAGGTGTGTGTCTATCCGTCGGGGTGCCGGCTGTTTGTAGTGGTGTCTGTCTGTCCTTCTGTGTCCAGCCGTACATTGGGGTACAACTGGGTGTCTGTCTGTTGGAGCATCTTCCTGATTGTCCGCTTACCGGGGTGTCTGTCTGCCCGTGGGGGTGTCCGCCTATCTGTAGGGCCATGCATCTGTATGTAGGGGTGTCTGTCCATCCTTCTAGGTGTCCATCTGTCCATTGGAGTGTCCATCCACCTGTTGGGGTATCCGTCTGTCCTTCTGGGTGTCTGCTGGGGTGTCTGTCTGTCCTTCTGCATGTCAGTCTGTCCATTGGGGTGTCCATCTGTCCATCCGGGTGTCCACTTGTCCTTCTGGGTGCCTGTTGGGGCATCTGGCCGTCCTTCTGGGTGTCCATCTGTCCTGGGTGTCTGTTGGGGTGTCTGTCCTTCTGGGTGTCCGTCTGTCCATCAGGACACCCATCTCCATGTCAGGATGCCTGCGACCTCCTGGTTCTCCATTCCTTGTGCTGTCCTTCTCATGGTGTCTCTCCATCCACAGGTCCATTCATCTGTCCATCTGTCCATCTGCCCACCGCACCTGTCACCGCCTCCCCGACGCCATGTACACCGCACTCCCCAAAAGGTACCAACCCCCTCCCCACCCACTTTCCTCCCCGCTTTTCCCCCCCAGCTCACACCACCCCTTGCCCCACAGTGGTTCCCCCTTCGGCCCCGCCGCCACCCGCCCGGGGCTGCACATCTGGCGGGTAGAGAAGCTGCGGCCGGTGGAGGTCCCCGAGGCGACGTGGGGTGTCTTCTTCTCGGGGGACGCCTACCTGGTGCTGCACAACGGGCCGGACGAGCAAGCCCACCTCCATCTCTGGATGGGTGAGCCCCGGTGGGGTGGGTGGGGGTATGGGGGGCGGTGGTGGGACTGGGGGGCTCAGCTCTGGCTGCCGCCTCAGGCCGGGACTCCTCGCGGGACGAGCAGGGGGCCTGCGCCCTCCTCTCCACGCAGCTGAACGCGCTGCTGGGCGAGCGCCCCGTGACACACCGCGAGGTGCAGGGCAACGAGTCTGACGTCTTCATGGAGTACTTCCCCCGCGGCGTCACCTACCAGGTACGGGCACCCCGATGGGTGCTCCTGGCACTCAGCATCCCCCTGAGCGATCAGCATCGCCACTGGGCTCTCAGCACCCTCACCACACTGCTTATTCCCCGCTGAGCATGTGGGACCCCCTCTGGGTGCTGGCCTTTCCCAGTAGGTGCTCAGCCTCCTTGGTGGGTTCTCAGCATCCCCTCTGGGTGCTGAGCATCCCTGATGGGTGCTCAACACCTCTATCATGTGCTCAGCATCCCCTCTGGGTGCTCAGCATCTCTGCTGGGTGCTCAGCCTCCCTGTTGGGTGCCCAGCACCCCCTCTGGGTGCTCAGCATCCATGCTGGGTGCTTGTCATCCCCGTTGGGGGCCGGGCACCCCCACTGGGTGCTCAGCACCCCCGTGCCAGCAGGAGGGCGGCGTGGACTCGGCGTTCAAGGCCACCCGTCCTGGTGCTGGCCCCACGCGCAAGCTCTATCAGGTGAAGGGCAAGAAGAACATCCGGGCAACCGAGCAGGACGTGTGCTGGGCCAGCTTCAACACCGGCGACTGCTTCATCCTCGACCTGGGCGAGGTGGGCGGGGGCTGGCGGGTGGCCCTGTCATCACTGTCCCTCTCCTTGTCCCCCCAGAGCCTTCTCACCTGGTGTGGGGGGAAGCGCAGCGTGTTCTTCTGAGTGTCCTCTGGGGTGTCCATCAGCTCAGTGGGGTGTCCCTCTTCACTGGGGCATCTGTCCGTCTGTAGGGCTGGCTGTTTGTCCGTCTGGGTGTCCATCTGTTGGGGTATCTGTCTGGCTGTCAAAGCATGCATCCATCCATAGGGGTGTCTGCCCAGTTTTCTGAGTGTCTATCTGCTGGGATGTCTGTCTGTCCTTCTGAGTATCAGTCTGTTGGGTTGTTCGTCTGTCCTTCCAGGTGGCCATCTGTCCACTGGCCGTCTGTCTGTCCTTGACGATGTCTGTCTCTTGAGGTGCCCATCAATCATTTGGGGTGTCCCCCATCCATAGGTGTGTGTGATTGTTGGTCTACCTGTCTGTCCGTCTGGGTGTCTGGCTGCCTGGGTGTCCATTTGTCCATCAGGGCATCTCACCAGGCCAGCTTCAACCTCAGCAACTGCTTCATGCTCAGCCTGGGCGCAGTGGGTTGGGCGCCACCATGGTGGCCTGGGGGAGGTGGGATGGCTCCATCACCGCTGTCCCTCTCCCTGTCCCTAGACCCTCTTCGTCTGGTGTGGGGCCAGGTGCAACGTGCTGGAGCGCAGCAGGGCGCAGGAGCTGGCTGCGGCCATCCGGGATGGCGAGCGGGGTGGCAAGGCTCTGCTGGAGATTGTGGTGGACGGCGAGGAGCCACCTGAGATGCTCCAGGTGTGCTGGAGCCCCAGCGTCCCTGGTAGGAGGAGAGGGGGACCCAAGTGTCCCTGGGGGGTGGCTCTGTGATACCCCCGTCTCTTCACCCGGCAGGTGCTGGGCCCCAAGCCCACCTTGCAGGAGGGCAGCCCTGAGGAGGACATTGTGGCCGATCAGAGAAATGCGGGGGCAGCCATCCTCTATAAGGCAAGGTCACCTTGGGACATCATGGTGGCCCCAGGGATGGGTGTAGCTCAGTTATCACCATGGTGGTCATGGGGCTGGGCATGGCCAGGGAACACCATGGTGGCCCTGCTGCTGGACATGGCTGGGAGATGCTGTGGTGGCCCCACCAGGGAACATGTAGCTGGGCATGGCTGGGGGACACCATGATGGCCCTGAGGGGTATACATGGGACTTAGCATGGCCAGGGGACATACTGTGACCCCAGGTCAGGTCATGGCCCTGGCAGCCCTGGAGAGGTTTACATGGGGCTGGGAGTGACCAAGGGAAGCTGTGGTGGCCCTTGGACATGGGCATGGCCAGGGGACACCATGGTGGCCCTGGGCAGGGCACGGATGGGGAATGCAGCAGTGGCTGTGTGGGAGGACACAGGGCTGGGCACAGTTGAGGGACACCAGGGTGGCCTTGCAGTGACATCCTGGCCACGGGCAGGTGTCGGACGTGACAGGGCGCATGGAGCTGAGCCAGGTGACCGCCAGCAGCCCCTTCAGCCAGAGCCTGCTCTGCTCCGACGACTGCTTTGTGCTGGACAACGGTGCCAGTGGGAAGGTCTATGTCTGGAAAGGTGCCCAAGGAGGGGGACGGTGGGGGACAGGGGCCACCCCCTGTGTGGCTCTGACGTCCCCATCCATAGGGTGCAAGGCCAACGAGCAGGAGCGTCAGGCAGCCCTGAAAGTGGCCGAGGAGGTCATTGCCCGCATGGGCCACTCACCCCGGACACAGGTGGGTGCAGGTGGCCAGGGGTGCCTGGGGGGGGCTGGCATGGGCAATGTCACCCCGTCCCCTCCCTGTCCCTGTCCCGGCAGGTGGAAATCCTGCCCCAGGGCCGCGAGACGCCCCTTTTCAAGCAGTTCTTCACCAGCTGGAAGTGAGGGAGCGGGTGCCCACGGGGCCAGCACCCAGCTCAGGGCATCACCGGGCTTGTGCCGGCTGTGCCAGCTCCCTGCCAACGCTTGTGCCCTGCTCCACTGTCCCTGTGACCGTGCCGTCCCCACCCCTGGTGCCATCCCTGGGTCTTTGCCCATCCCCAAGCCCATGCCAACCCTATGCCACCCCTGTGCCTTTCTCCACCCCAGGCCCCATGTCATCCCCAATCCCCTTGTCATTCTCATGTCCGTGCCATCCTCAGCCCCATCCCTGTGCGTTTGCCCGCCCCACGTCCACACCATCTCCATCCCCATGCCCATTCATTCCCACCCCCCCATGCCACCCCCCCAGCCCATGCCGTGCCAACACTGTCTCCTCACCCTCACTGCTGCCAAACCTCTGCCATCTCCACGCCCTCACCAGCTTTCTGCTCTTGCCCACCCCATGCCACCCCCGTGCCCACGCTGTGCCACCGCTGTCCCCCATCACCTCCATGGCCGCACCATGCCCACGCTGTCCCTGTGCCCACATCATCTTCTTGCCTACCCCAAGCCCACACCACCTCGTGCCCACGCGTCCCCCCACTCTGCACCCAGGCTCCAGCGAATAAAGGGATGATGCTGAGTCCTGCGTCTCACTGCTCTGGGTGCGGTGCCAGCCCTGGGGACAGGGGGACACGGCTGAGCTGGGGACAGGAGGGGCCACAGGCAGGGCAGGGCTATGGCAGCGCAGGGGCCATGGCGGTGGCAGGGAGATGTCCCCACCGCCCTGGTGGGTTGCCATTCCACACAGCATCCTGTAGGGCTACCTGTGTCATGCGTGCACCGGGTCTCTGCCCCACACGGCGATGCCCACTGATGTACAATGTCCCCAGGGGCTGGCAGCACCCATGGGTGCCAAGGTGACTGGAGGGCCCTGGTCCTTGCATGAGCACCCAGCCCCAGCACGGCTGGGAGATGGCATGTGGTACCTGCCTGGCTGCCAGCCCTGGGTCTCCAGTGTCCCCACACCCCCAGTGTCCTCACGGCCCCAAGTCCCTTATGTCCCCAAATCCACAGTGTCCCTGCATCCCCAAGGTCCCCTCATCCTGGCATCCCTGCAGCCTCCATGTCCACGTGTCCCCAGTGTCCCCACCCCCCGTTATCTCCACAGACCCAATGTCCTCAGTGTCCCCAAACCCACCCTAGAGCCCCTCTACACCCAGGGCCATCCAGACCCGGGACCCCCGTCGCTGCTGGATCATTTCTGCCAGCTGCTGCCTTCAGCTGCTTTTCTGACTGACCCTCCCTCCCTCATTAGACTCAAATAATTAGTGCTGGGGCTAATCATTTATCTAATTATCCCTGCCTTTGCTTCCCTCTCTGGAGCATGAACCCGGTAAAAACACGCAGCACTTCCCACACGCAGCTTGGCTTTGCTGTATTAAACAATTTCTCGTTAGCGCCTGTGGCTGACATTGGGAATATGCGAGCTCTGCCTGACCCTGCACCACAACACTGGCATTTCAACCCAACTCCCACCCAGGACCGCGCGGCCAGATCCTGCTGCATCCATCACCAAAGAAAAGCCCTTTTATTGTCACCGGGAGGGATGGGGATGGCGGGGGACAGCGCGGGGGGGGGGGGCATGGGGTAGGGAAAGAGCCCACAGGAGCCCACGGCAATGAGACCCCCGGCACCTCCAAACCCCATCGCCTTCTAATCCTAAAGCAACGCCAAGGGAAGAAACTCAAAGGGACAAAGGTGGGAGCTGGGCTGGGCTCTTCCTTGTTCACAGTGAATTTGGGGGGACGGGGTGGGGGGGGAGGGACCCCACGCTCACAGGTTTTGCTAAAAAATAAACCCAAACTACCCCCTTTGGCCTCGCTCACGCATAGTTTCAGTCCCTCAAGCATGGCTTGGGGAGGGCAGAGAAACACACACACACACACACACACACACACACCCCCAGGGGAGAGCAGGGAGGAGAACGCAGGGACGGTGGTGGCAGCACCAGCGGGGAGCCCTGGGGGTGATGAGGCAGCGGAGCCGGCTTTCGGCTCTGGCTGATGTTGGAGCCCATGAGCCGCTCAAATCGCCCTGGAGAGCTTCGTCAGCGAGCCGCAACGGGGAAAGCAATTTCTCCGTCATGGTGGGAAGAAGCATGGAGGGGGGCAGTTTAAGAGTCAACTTGGTCCCTGAAAATGACCCATAAGGGGTTTGTCATCACCTCCTTCAGCCCTGAAAAAGAATTCACGCTCCAAAGCGGAACAGGGGTGGGGGGGGGGGAGATGGGATGACCCCTCATCCTGACCCAGGGCCAGCGACAGGGGACGGGCGAGGGCGGAGGAGAGCAGCGCCTACATAAGCCCTGCCGCCGAGGGAGCAGGGCAATGGCATTTCCCTTAGAGGAAAAAAAAAAAAATTAGAAGAAATAGAAGCCACATATCGTTTGGAAGAATGAGGCAGGAGCCAAGTGGTCCCCGGGGAGAGGGAGCGGCTCTGGTCCCCCCCAGCCCCTTCACTCTATCAGTTCCACGTAATTAGCAGGGAACATGCCAAAGTGGCCATCGGGACCGTAGCCACGCCACCAGCCCTCGTCGATCATCTCGATGTTGGTGATGATGTTCTCTGGGTCAAACGAGATCTCGGTGTCATCGGCTGGAAGGAGATAGAATGAGTCAGGGGGTTAAAACCAGTCAATTATAACATGTGAACATCTGGGTAAAAGAGGCTCTGAGGCAGAAGGCAGAGGAGGGAAGAATTACAGAATCACAGAACGGTTTGGGTTGGGAGGGACCTTAAAGCCCACCCAGTGCCACCCCCTGCCCTGGGCAGCGACACCTCCCACCAGCCCAGGTTGCTCCAAGCCCCGTCCAACCTGGCCTTGAACCCCCCCAGGGATGGGGCAGCCACAGCTTCTCTGGGCAACCTGGGCCAGGGGCTCACCCCCCTCACAGCAAACAATTTCTGCCTCAGATCTCATCCAAATCTGCCCTCTGTCAGTGTAAAACCCTTCCCCCTCGTCCCATGGCTCCCCTCCCTGCTCCAGAGTCCCTCCCCAGCTTTCCTGGAGCCCCTTTAGGGACTGGCAGGGGCTGGAAGGTCTCCCCGGAGCCTTCTCTTCTCCAGGCTGAACCCCCCCAGCTCTCTCAGCCTGTCCCCACAGCAGAGGGGCTCCAGCCCTCCCAGCATCTCCGGGGCCTCCTCTGGCCCCGCTCCGACAGCTCCGTGTCCTTCTGCTGTTGGTGCCCCAGAGCTGGAGGCAGCGCTGCAGGGGGGTCTCCCCAGAGCGGAGCAGAGGGGCAGAATCCCCCCCTCGCCCCCCTGCCCACGCTGCTGGGGATGAGCCCAGGCTGCGGGGGGTTTCTGGGCTGCCAGCGCACGGTGCCGGCTCATGGCCAGCTGTTCCCCCCCAAGCCCTTCTCCTCAGGGCTGCTCTCCACCCCTTCGCCCCCCAGCCCATTCTGGTACCACGGGTCATCCCCACCCAGGTGCAGGACCCTGCACAGGGATGTGAGTGAGAAACATGTTAGGGAAAATAAAGAGAAGCCATCAGCTTCCTTGGCTTGCTTCTCCAGCTCCAATTTGGGTGGAAAACGCTCTGTCTAGCATCCTGCCGCAGAACTGCCTGGTGCGTTGGGCGATGTCTCTGGTCCAGCTCTCTGGGAACAGACTGGGCCCAGTGAACCCCCTTCCAGTTACTCTGCTGGTCTCACCAGCCTGGTAGTCGTAGAGCGCCCGCGCACACAGCCCCTTCCCCGCCAGGTCCGGTGCCAGCTGGTACTCCACCGGGTACCTGTATTTGGCATCGTCGACTTGGTCCTTCAGGAAAGAGAGAGGCAGAAAAGGAGTTACCAGCGCGAAGGACGCTGCGCCAGGCGTCCGTCATTAACGCAGTGAGCGCGACACGGTTTGGGTTGGACTGGCACAAAACGAACCACAGATGCTCCCTTTTAACTTCTCTCCCCAGAAAGAGGGAGAGAAAATTAAAGAGAGACTTATGAGTTGTAAAGAAACTACACTAACAAAATGTTAATAATTTAATGAAATATTAATAATCAAATAATAAGAAAATATAATGATATTAATAAGAAAATAATGAAATAGCTACACTATATTGTCTGTGCTCTGGGGTCTCGCCCCCCAGCACAGGGGTGCAGGTCACCCCGCTCCACTCCTCGCAGCCCCACTCAGTTTCCCGGCTGCCCACTGGGAATCGCAGGGGGAAACAGTGGGAGGGAGGAGCACAACACCCTCACATCCAGAGCAGCCCCCCCCCGCACCTCAGCAAACCATGAGATCCCCCCCAGAATAAAAACGCGGGTTTTGGGGGCTCCACGTGTCACCATCAGGAGATGAAGGACCCGAGCGTGCAATGAGGGAGGGCTGCGGGCGGCTCTCCGGGGGGCTCCCACACCGGCCCCAATCCCGCTGTGCCCCCGGCGCTGCCAGGAATGCCGAGACCAGCAGCAGAGAACCCATGCGGCAGCCAATCCCTCGGGATTTCCGCGGGTCAGCACCCCCATGTTGAAGCTGGACAAGCTCCAACTCCAGTTTTCCAAGCATTTCTCTCTCGTTACTATTCCGAGGCCTGAGCTGGCTGCTTTTTACTTTTCTGTCATATGGAAAGGCTGAGGCTCAGCCCATCTCCTGCTCCTTTTGAACCAGCCGGGCACTTCCAGATAAATTTGGGAATGAGAAAATGTAATATATTTGAAATGCTTATGGTTTTGGGGCCCGGGGTGGGGGGGAACAAGACAGATGAATAGAGGAGAGAAAACCAAATGGCCACTGCACCTCCAAGGGAAACACAACCCTGCTATTAGACACTGGAGAATCTGACGGAGCCCACCAAGAATAGCTGGGCTTTGTCGGCTCCGCCGGTTTGGGACGTGCAAAGAAGCAGGAGAAGGAGGGGGAATCACTGTGACAGAGGGATGGGGACAGGGACAGCAGTCGGACACCCCAGGGTGCAGGAGGGGTGATGGGCGCCCAGCACCAGTATCTCCCACATCCCCGCGCCATGCGGGCCTGGGGAAGGGACGCAGCAGCATCCCTGCGCCATGCAGGCACAGCCCAAGCGTGTGCGAGCTCCAGGGTTTCTCCCTTTCCTACTGATTTCAGCCCAGGCAGCCAGGTTCCGAGTACCGGAGAGACCCAAAGAGAAGAGACGCCCATTCCAGATGCGTCCCAAAAGATGAGCCAAAGCCATCCTCTCTCACACGAGGATCCTGGATGGCTCTCGGGTGCCCTTTACCCCTCCGGGGTCCTCTGTCCTCCCCATACACCAACCTGAGGGGGTTCTTCATAGATGGCTGAGGTGTCTGGCGGCTCCTCGTACAGATTGGCCTCATCCGCATGGGAAACTGGGACGCTTGAATTGTACCCAGAGTCTTGTCCTGCAAAAGAAAACACCGCAATATCTGTCACCAAAACCTCTCCCTGTCCCCTCTCTTGCCCAATTCCTTCTCCAGGCTGAAGTGCCACCACGGTTCTGGTACGAGCTGGATGTCCCCCGGTCTCCTGTCCTGCAGAGGGGATGGCTCCAGCAAGCAGGAACCCAGGCACGGGGCGAGCAGGGGCTTAGGGAATGACAAAAAAGGGAGAGATCCAGGATCTCTGATGGGGAAAAGAATAACCTTCCTCAAGACGAGCCATTCCCAAGCTGTGCCTCGTGGTGAGGACCTGCCAGGGAAGGGATGGAGCAGAGACCCTGGCCAAGAGCAGCATCTAGTGGCGACCGCAGCCCGGGGACACAGCTCGGCCCGGCCCCGGCTGCTGGGGTGGGCAGCAGCAAAAGGAGAACAAGCCGCTCTGAAACCATGGGTTTTCTCCACCAAAGAAGATCTGTTTCTGGCTGAAGCATTTCGCTGAACCCTCCGAGGGTTTGGTTTGTAACCAGGTCCATTTCGACTTTTTTGGGAAAAGGCAGCTTGGAGATTGTTTCCCAGCTTCCATCTATCCCGAAGCGAAGCTGCGGAGCAGCCTCGGGACAGGGCAGTGAGGAGCCCGGCCAGCTGGGGACAAGCCAGCAGGGACACGAATCCACCCAGCCCTTCCAGGACAAGGCAACACCTCCGTGCCAGCCCCGGGGAGACCTTCGGGAGAGCCAGCCCCCCTCCAGCCTTGCTCTTCCTACCCAAACAACCCGAAAGGGGACAGAGCATCTCCCCACAGCCAGAGAAAGCTCTTTGGAGCCCAGCTCCCTCTCCCTGCCTTGCCACCCCGGCATCAAGGACACACAGACATACACTGGTCTTTACTGGGACGGCCAAACTCAGCCCTGTCTGGCTGCCATCCCCACGCTCTGATGGCCAGGGGGACAGCACTGCCTGGGGGCACGAAGCCCTTTGCTGGGTCTCCAAGGCATTTTGGAAAGGTCTGAGCTGGAGAGGGGCTCTGTGAGCTGAATTTCAGCCTGGCAGCCGGGAGATGTCCTCCCGAACCTCCTGCGAAGGCTGAGGAGGCAACAAGGGAGCTCTGCATCAGGCAGTGGCAGCTCAGCTCCCCTTCCCCAGCCTCGGCACCACGCTCAGCCCCTGCCCTCCCGCGGCTGGAGACACCCTGTGCTCCACGCCACCGCCCGGAACACCACCCCAAGCCTTGAAATTGAGTTTTATGGGGACACGGCACCCCAGAGAGAACCGAGTCGGACAACGGGACTCATTTCTGAAACAGCCTCACGGACACCCAGGCCAAAGAGCATGGCATTGAGTGGGTGTAACACATCCCCCACCACGCACCAGCCCCTGGGAAGAATGGACTGTTGAAAACTACAGTGACAGCACTTCAAACATTGGGATGCACATTTAGCAAAGGCCACCTGGTTAGTTAACACTATAAGATCTGCCAACCGAGCTGGCCCTGCCCAAACAGAACATGCTTTAAAAGGGAATAAAGTCCCCGTGGTGCACCTGAAGAATTTGTCAGGGAAAACCCTCTGGGTTAGTCCTGCCACAGGCAAAGGCAAATCCACCTGTACTTTTGCTCAAGGACCTGGGTGCACTTGGTGGGTGATGGAAGAGGATGGGGAATTTTGATGTTGACTTCAAGGGTATTTGATTTTGGGTGAGAACAACCAATGAATTAAACTGTTTTGTGTTAATTGCTAATTTCATAGAATCACAGAATGGTTTGGGTGGGAAGGGACCATAAAGCCCACCCAGTGCCATCCCCTGCCCTGGGCAGGGACACCTCCCACCAGCCCAGGTTGCTCCAAGCCCCGTCCAACCTGGCCTTGAACCCCTCCAGGGATGGGGCAGCCACAGCTTCTCTGGGCAACCTGGGCCAGGGGCTCACCCCCCTCACAGCAAACAATTTCTTCCCCAGATCTCATCTCAGTCTCCCCTCTGTCAGTGTAAAACCCTTCCCCCTCGTCCCATGGCTCCCCTCCCTGCTCCAGAGTCCCTCCCCAGCTTTCCTGGAGCCCCTTTAGGGACTGGCAGGGGCTCTAAGTTCTCCCTGAAGCCATCTATAGTGGTATAATTTACCACTAGATGTCATCACTACTGTGATTGCTACTATGATTACATTGACAGTATTACAGTAAGAATCGCCCAAATTAATGAAGAATGATGAAACTGAGTGAAGTCCAGTGGTGATGGAACTAGAACTGGCTTCAGCAATGGGGTTTATGGCTGAAAGATCTGCCCAACTTTGCTAAGGCAGGGGAAAACGCAACAGAAACTCAGAGCCTGGCCCCAAAATGCCCAATTTTGGGCCTCCTAGGTGAGGTGAAAAGCTCTGGTTAGGTAAGGAAGCAAAGCCACGCACCTGCAGTGGGTACCGGAGAGGCTGGAGGCGTCCCCCAAGCATTGGAGGGGGCGAAGGATGCTGGGGGAGCCCCTCGGGCAGGAGAGACGGGAGAGGCAGGACTGGGCACAGAGTTCACCTCCTTCTGCAGGAAAGGGCTGCGAAGCTTGCCTAGAAAAGGGCAGAAGAGGGCGGTGATCAGCAGCGCAGAGTCTAGTTGCAGGCCTGTAGCTGGCAGTGTTCCCCAGGGGTCAGTACTGGGTCCAGTCTTGTTCAACACATTCGTCAACGACCTGGATGAGGGGACAGAGTGCACCCTCAGCAATTTGCTGATGACACAAAACTGACACACCAGAAGTCTGTGCCACCATTCAGCAAGACCTGGAGAGGCAGGAGAGTTGGCAGAGAGGAACCTAATGAAGTTCAACAAGGGCAAGTGTAGGGTCCTGCAACTCGGGGGGAATAACCCCCTGCACCAGGACAGGTTGGGGCTGACCTGCTGGAGAGCAGCTCTGTGGAAAGAGACCTGGGAGTCCTGGGGGACAACGGGATGACCATGAGCCAGCGATGGGCCCTTGTGGCCAAGAAGGCCAATGGCATCCTGGGGGGCATCAAGAAGAGCGTGGCCAGCAGGCGGAGGGAGGTCATCCTCCCCCTCTGCTCTGCCCTGGGGAGGCCGCATCTGGAGCACTGGGTCCAGTTCTGGGCTCCTCGGTTCAAGGACAGGGAACTGCGGGAGAAGGGACAGCAAAGGGCTACCAAGATGATGAGGGATGGAACACCTCTCTGATGAAGAAAGGCTGAGGGACCTGGGGCTGTTCAGCCTGGAGAAGAGCAGGCTGAGGGGGGACCTTATCAATGCTCAGCAAGAGCTAAAGGGTGGGTGTCAGGAGGATGGGGCCAGGCTTTTCTCAGTAGTGCCCAGGGACAGGACAAGGGGCAATGGGCACAAACTTGACCATGGGAAGTTCCATCTCAACGCGAGGAGGACCTTCTTTGCTGTGAGGGTGGCAGAGCCCTGGCACAGGCTGCCCAGAGAGGTGGGGGAGTCTCCGTCTCTGGAGACATCCCAACCCCACCTGGGCGCGTTCCTGTGCCACCTGCTCTGGGTGACCCTGCTCTGGCAGGGGGCTGGACTGGGTGATCTCCAGAGGTCCCTGACAACCCCTGCCAGTCTGGGATTCTGGGACAAAGAGTCAAATGTGCTGCAGGAGCCAGGCAGGGACAGAGGCTCCCAGCTGCGTGGCGACAGCCCCAGGACTCCCCCGGCGCCAGCCACCAAAGGCTGTTGTTGATGCTCTTGGCCTCAGCAGCCCACTGCTGCGTTACCCTCCCAAGCAGGATTTTCCAGATCTAATCCTTGTTGGGGAAAACAAGTTTGTCTGCTGGTTACAGCAGTAGCTGCAGACAAGGCAAGAAAACAAGGAAAAAAAAGATACAATTTTGGGGAGGAAGAGTAGTTGGAGGACACCGCCACCTCTCCAGGCTCTCCACACTGATTTTTGGAGCGCCCTGGATCTCACAGACGGCAGCTGGGAGGGGTATGGCTCAGACTGGTTGCTGCCAGCCTTCGCTTCCCTTTGGCAGGAGGCAACTATTGCTGTTATCTGCCCCAGCTCTGCCTCCCAATGCAAACAAAAGCCAAGGCAGGGAGTTACGAGCCAAGCCCTGCCCCAGCCCAGCGGTGAATAAGCACCAAGACTTGCCAGCTGCCCTCAGTCCGCGAGTTTTATCCCTGTCAGGGCGTTTGTCTCCCTTTCCTCCACTGAAAAACGCCAAATGCCAACACAAATGAGGGAAACCCCAAGGGATTTCTCACCCTCAGAAATCAGCCTTCCCCCCCACCATGATGTTTAAACACACAAAAGACATTTTCCCACCGTGGGATTTCACCCATCCCACCGATGGCTTGCCTACCCGAGAAAACACATTCACTCTCCTACCACAAAATAAAAGTGCTTATTCCAAATGAATTCAAGCTCCTTTCAAGCAAGTTGAGCTGAGCAGGAGATGTTCATGCAGGGATATCACGTGTTCTCAGCAACTTCCTTGGCTGGTTTCAGCTTTGGTTTTCACAGCTTCCTGGTTTCTATCTGATAGATCAGCTCGGTCTCTCCTAAAGGGACACACTCCGGCTTCGTTCAGCCAGTGCAAAAAATCAGGTGGAATTTACAGCAGTCGGGATAGATTGTGGCAGTGGCTCCTTTCTGGCACTAATGTATTTCATTCTCATTTTAAAAATGAAATTTAAGCCTCATGAGTCGAGTCAAAGTATGGAAAACATCCACCTCAGCTGTTAAAACCGGGCGCAGCAAGAGCCTTACCATAAGAAATGTTGTGCCAGCTGGGTGCGATGAGCACCGGGTGTGATGAGAGCCACTCGCGCTCAGCAGGAGCCCGTGGCCCGTCCTAAACACGTTCCCCCCGTCGGGAGCGCTGGGGACCGGCTCACGCTGCCCGACCCGCTGCCAGTGCCGCACCTGGTGCCGTACCTGGCTGGGAAGCCGTCACCGCATCCATCGGCACCGACTTCTCCCTCTGCCTGAAGATGTCCCGGGGGTTCACCGCCCTCTGCGCCACCAGCGAGGCCGCCTCCTGCGCAGGAGAAGACCCCACGTTGGTCTGGGCACCACGGCCGCGGGACGGGGAGCGGAGCCCATGCAGCACCCCCGGCAGAGCCTACCTGGGCTTTCTCCACTGACTCGCTTCTCTTGAAGCCCTTCCGCTGCCTGGCCTCGTACTCCTCGGCTTGTTCCTTCTGCAGCACGAGAGAGGGGCTGCTACAGCCTCCGCGGGCTCCAAGCCACCCCTTCCTTCCCCTTCCAGCCCCCTCCTTCCCCCATCCAGTCCCCAGGACCAGAGAAATGGAACAAGGAACAGACACGGTGACAGAGGGTGAATGGGGGGAAACCCCTTGGCTCTGGGAGGGAGATGCGGGAGGTTTGCTGGGATAAGGGTTCGGTTTCCTCCAGTGTCCCCAGGCTCTTCCCCAGCAAGAGTTTTAAACTCTGCTTTCCCCAGGGGCTGTGGCTGGACCGGCCCTCGGGAGCGCGCACCCAGAGCGAGCAGAGGTATAAAGTGAGATCCAACGAAATCAAAGACAGAGCAAGAGACCTGGAGGAGCAGCCTGTGGCACTTCTGCCAGAGTGTGTCTGTGGGTCCTTCCACAGCCCCTGCCCGCTGTGACACCGCCCGGGGTGCTCCTCCATCACCCTCCTGCCTCTGCCCGTGGCACGGGCTACACCATGTGCCCTGTCCTCTCCGTCCTGGGGGATGCACGAATAAACCTCGCCATGGGGCACAGGGCCGGAGCTCACCCATTGCTGCTGCTCTTTGTCCCTGTTCTCAGCCTCCTGCTGCTGCTGGAGTCTCCTGCGGTGACAAAAGACAAATTGGGGTTAAATGGGGCTGTTCTGGGACCTCACCCTGCTGCAGCTTCCCCTCTGGGGAAGACCAGAGGAAGGACAGTCCCCTGCGCTTCTGGGGCCAGACAAGGAGCCCCAGGCCACTGGGAGCCTCAAAGGGGACAACAGCAAAGAGTTGCTTCAAATAGTGGGACCAAACCGGGGAAATCTCTTCCTTCAGGCACATGGACAAGAGCACCCGGCACGGAGGGGCTGGGCAGACTTCCCCATCCGAGCTGAAAACAGGAAGGCAGTGCCCACTGCCGCCAGCAGAAGTGAGCTCCACCGCTGACGGGGGTCACGCCAGGCTCGGAGGGGAAGGAAATCAGCACAATGCCGGCCCCTGCGCATGCCACTGCCTCTCTGCAGGGCTCAGAGCCCTCCACCAGCCCGCCCAGACCACCAGCACCTCACGAATGGTGGCCACAGGTTTCAGCAACATGTTTCAGAAGCAGCCTGCCAGGGGAGGACTTGGTCCCGGGGCAGGATCGGCAGGCAGGGAGCCCTGCGGGTGATGCTGGACCAGCTTGTCAGAGGTTGGGCCGGGGAGAAGGCGCTCTCTGCAGCCCAGGGGCCTGAGCGGGGACAGCAGCTCAGAAGAGGTGGTGACAAGGGCACACAGCACCACCGAGGGCAAAGCCGAGAGATCCCAGAGAGTGGGACGGGCTCTGGGCATCGTTACAAATGCTGGGGACTCACTTCTGGGCTTCAATTTCGTTGGATCTCGCTTTGTATCTCTGTTCTCGTCCCGCCGCCTCCTGCAGCTCCCGCTCCTGACGCTCTCTCTCCAGCCGCTGCCGCTCCTCCTCCGCTCTCCTCTTCTCCTCCAGCCGACGGTTTTCTTCATCTTTCTAATGGGAGACAGGCAACAAGTCGTGGGTTTCATCCTGCTGGCTCTGAGAACCCCCCAGGTCTCTACGCACCACGCTGTGCCCCCAGCCAGCACGGCGGCAGCTCCCACGGCATCCCCGTAACGCTTCCACAGCTCAGGCGCTATTGCTAAACCGCTGCAAAACCCCGCTGTAAAACAACTCGAATGGGAAGGAAATACAGAGCAGGCTTGCCCTGCTCTTCAGTCTTGCAGAGCTGCCTTCAGAAAGGTCAAAAACCATCTTTCTTACCCAAATGGAGTTTGCCACCTGCAGCCCAGGCCTCTCCCCCTGTGCCCACCCTAGCCAAATTACGCTGAGATAAAAAGCATCTTGCTCTTCAAGACTCATTCTCCCCTCCCCTTGGACTCCCCTAGAGCCCAGCTCCATGCTGCTCAAGGTCTGGATCCCCGGCTCTGGGCTGGAGAGCCCAGGTTAGAGAGGGGAGATGCAGATGGTGAGAAGTGGTCAGCTCCACCCACGCTGAGGAGAAGCGGCAGCACTCACCTCAGCTTTGGCCCAGAAATTATCTTTGTTGACTCTCTTGATTTCAGACATTGCATTCGTCTTCTGGTAGACAGAGCCCTGTGGGGAGGCAGGAGGCGGCACGTGTGAGCAGTAGTCACTGAGCCATCAGTGCATTCTTCAGCAGAAACGTGTCCTCGTGGCTTTCTGGCAGCTCCCTCCTGCTGCTATGGGACTGGCTGGACCCTCTTTGCCTTCCCCTGGCAGAGGGGACCCAGCCCCACGCAGCCACGAGCCAGAAGATATTTAGCATCAAGATGGAAAAAATAAAGGGACACTCTGTGATAGAATACAACAGCAAAACCAGCACCGTCCAGTGCTCAGCACAGTCTGTGACATTTTAGAAGTCACAATAACCTGATGCTTTACCCCAGAAGGGCTGGCTGAAGCCCAACGATGTGATGTTGCCAAAAACAGGGACTTCCAGCCTGGTTTTCATCATGCCTCAAGGGAAAAAATCAGGTTGCTAAAGCACTGGGGAGCCCAGGCTGGAGCAGACAGCAAAGAAGTGACCAGGACATGTGAGAAACTGTCATTGCCACCGCAAAGCAGGGCCGGGGCACAGCGAGGGTCTCCCCAGCTCAGGTTTGCTCTTCGCCCATGTCTCAGAGCAGGGCCAGGCCATGCAGTGTCAGAGAGGACGTGCAGCTGAGCTTCTCCTTTGTGCAGCTCAGAAACCTCATTGCTTGGAGCACATGTTAAAAAAAACTACCTTCCTACAGAACACGTCCACGTAGACAGAAAGGAAGGTGCTGAGATCTCCAGCCTCAACACTTCCCAGCGCAGGGGGAGCCCCAGTATTCACTTGCAAAGCAGGTCAAAACGCCGCTGCACCGACACGGATCATTCCCTGTCCCTCGGCTGCACCACAGCCTCGGAGAACCCCAGGCCTTGCAGATCATGGAATCATGGAATGGTTTGGGTTGGAAGGGACCCTAAAGATCATCCAGTTCCAATTCAGGGACATCTTCCACCAGCCCAGGTTGCTCCAAGCCCTGTCCAACCTGGCCTTGAACCCCTCCAGGGATGGGGCAGCCGCAGCTTCTCTGGAAATGTGCAAAGCTGGAGCTTGTGTGTCTCTAAAAACCTGAATAGAACTGGGGGAATTGGTCCTGCTTAAAAAAAACGGTTGGGCCTACGGAGAAGGGAGCTCAGGCTTTCTGTTTGCTGCAAGGACATCTCGTCTCTGTCATTGCTCCCTGCTCTTGCCCTGATTCACTCTGCAACGAGCCAGAGAGAGGAACTGGCCCTGGGCAAAATCATGGGTGCTTCCTCAGCCACGTCAAAGCACTGGGAGCCCCTGCCCGACTGCGAGCCCAGAGGGACGAGAAAGCCCACATGGAGTCAACTCACCACAGGAGCTTGAGGGCCCGAGTCCTGGAACTTGCTGCTCTCCTTGTGGAAGTTGTAGTTGGCCCCAGAGGCCTTGGCAACCTTCTCCATGATGAGCTCAGGCTCCACGTCCTCCTCCGCGCGAGCGTTGATGGTGACATGAGCCCCCTGAGAAGGCAGAAAGCCAGGACAGGAGTGAGAGGTGACCCTAAGAAGCCACCAAACCCACCACATTGCTTTGATAGGTCCCGTCTACACTCCCAGAGCTCCCAAGGGAAGAAAAAGGGCTCAGGTGAGAAAGGGAGGTCACCAGCCACTCTAAGATCACAGAATCACAGAGTGACAGGGGTGGGAAGGGACCTCTGGAGATCACCCAGTCCCACCCCCGGCCAGAGCAGGGTCACCCACAGCAGGTGGCACAGGAACGCGTCCAGGCAGGTTTGGGATGTCTCCAGAGACGGAAACTCCACCACCTCTCTGGGCAGCCTGTGCCAGGGCTCTGCCACCCTCACAGCAAAGAAGTTTTTCCTCACGTTGAGATGGAATTTCCCGTGTTCCAGTTTGTGCCCATTGCCCCTTGTCCTGTGCCCAGGCACCACTGAGAAGAGTCTGGCCCCATCCTCCTGACACCCACCCTTTAGCTCTTGCTGAGCAGTGATGAGATCCCCTCTCGGTCTCAGAGCAGAGGGGGGGACGACCTCCCTTGGCCTGCTGGCCACGCTCTTTGTAATGTGCCCTAGGAGACCATTGGCCTTCTTGGCTACAAGGGCACATTGCTTCCTCGTGGGCAACTTGGTGTCCACCAGACAGATAAAGCAAGTGTTCATTGGGGAAAAACAGACTTGTTTCTCCCCACTTGTGTCACGAATCAGCACGTCCGGGCTATCCAACACTGCAGGGGTACCGAGTGCTGGGATCACCCCCCAGCCTCTCCTGCCCACCATCCCGCCTTCAAAGATGCCTCTGTGCCACCCCAAAGAGCAGTGTGAGTCACGCAGGTTCCCTCGCCCAGGGCCCACCGATCTGGGGAGGACATGAGGAGAAGAGGAGCAGACCTTCAGGAAGTTCGCCACGGTGCTGACGTGGTTGGCGCAGGCTCCTTTCCTCACGTCATTTACGCCTTCACCAGTCTGCAAAGAGAAACCATCGCCTGGCTCAGCCTGAGGCCCACCCCAGGCTGGTTTGTAGCTGCAGCACCTTGGTCTAAGCCTTCAAATCATCCACCCTGGCCACAGCGAGGGCTTCACCAGGGCTTACTGCACGGGAAACGAGCCTGTTCTGCAGCAAGCACTGCTCAGGGGGACATGGTGACCCTCCTGCCCAGGGACAACGGCCACACCATGAGGGCTCCAGGCTCCTCCTGATCCTCAAGCGCTTCATTCAACCCATGCTATCATACAACCATAGAATGGTTAGTGTTGGAAGAGACCTTAAAAATCACCTAGTTCCAACCCCCTGCCCTGGGCAGGGACACCTCCCACCAGCCCAGGTTGCTCCAAGCCCCGTCCAACCTGGCCTTGAACCCCTCCAGGGATGGGGCAGCCACAGCTTCTCTGGGCAACCTGGGCCAGGGGCTCACCCCCCTCACAGCAAACAATTTCTTCCCCAGATCTCATCTCAGTCTCCCCTCTGTCAGTGTAAAACCCTTCCCCCTCGTCCCATGGCTCCCCTCCCTGCTCTAGAGTCCCCCCCCAGCTTTCCTGGAGCCCCTTTAGGGACTGGCAGGGGCTGGAAGGTCTCCCCGGAGCCTTCTCTTCTCCAGGCTGAACCCCCCCAGCTCTCTCAGCCTGTCCCCACAGCAGAGGGGCTCCAGCCCTCCCAGCATCTCCAGGGCCTCCTCTGGCCCCGCTCCAACAGCTCCGTGTCCTTCTGCTGTTGGTGCCCCAGAGCTGGAGGCAGCGCTGCAGGGGGGTCTCCCCCGAGCGGAGCAGAGGGTCAAAAAACCCCCATCCTAGATGGGTTCAGAGCCGTTTACTGGCAGCGTCGCTGTCAACCGAGCGAGCTACGTGGCCAAAGAGATGCAGCAGGGCAGCAAATCCTCCAGCCTCTGTTCGCCTGTGGCCATGGGGTTTGGACCACGCAGCCACAGCGGTGGGCACGGCACCCCCTCGGTGTCACACCATGTTGGAGGGGCTTCAACGCTGGCTGCCAAGCGATCGGCAACTACGATTCCAGAGGGAAGCGAAGGGAGAGACAGTGATTTATTTCCCCCAGGTCCGCACTCACCCAGTTGATGAGGACATATTTGGGCAGGCCAGAGTTGGGATCCTTCACCCTGCAGAAGGCATACATCACCTTCCCGCTGTTGAGCTCCTCCACCATCTCCTCCAGGCCACCATCTGCCCCACGAGAGAAAGCAGAGGGTGTAAGGCAAGCAGATCATACACCTGGTGAGAACAGCCGAGCCAGCATCCTCCTGGCTCTGTTCTTCCTGGAGATTATTCCTGTCAGATTCGGAGTTGTCCTAAACAGAGAGCATCTCAGACCCTTTGTCTTTGCCCCAGTCTGTGCCGGAACCAAGCCCCAGCCCACCCTCACCCACACCCCATCCCCCCCAGCCTTCGCTCCTCTTCCTCAGAGCATCACTGCGACAGGCACAACTCCATGTAGGGAAAGATCCCGGGTCCATAACTCAAGCCACATGATGACAGAGAATGGAAAGGAGATGCCCACGTGTCCCAGACTAACTAGAAGCTTTAACTAGAGCAGGCAGCTACAAACCCTGCCCGCAGGCTCCTACACCAAGTCCCAGCGAGCCCCTGCACCGCCGGGTGCACCGTTATCCACGAACCCCAGCATTGCTCCTGCTGAAAGCGTATGCCAAAAAAAATTCCAGAAAAGGAGGAAAAACACAAAAAAACCACACGCTTTCATGTAAAAAAAAAATCCAACAGACCACAACTCCTCCTACTTTGGTTTGTCTGACCCCCGAAAAGCGGAAAATGAGCCTCCGACCGCTTACCAAACACCGGCCGCCGCGGCACAGCCCGGCTTGGTTTGCTCTGCCCTGCAGCAGGACCCCAGATCGTTTCCTTCTCCGCTATTAAATATTTACGCTTCAGCTCTAAATTTGCGCAGGGTGGTTTCCAAGTCTAAGGCCGGGAGCCTAAAGCCAGGCGGCTGTCGGGAGACAGTGTTTGCCGGGTCGATGTTTAACGCAGCAGGCATGGAAGGGCAGAAAGGGAAGCGCTGGGAAGGGAAGCTCTGCCGAGGGGCCGGGGTTCTGCTGACAGAGTTACACTGCACCTAATTCAGCATAAAAACCCCACTAGACTTTTAGTTTACACACAATAAACCTTGTTGGCTGAACAAAAGGCTCCGATACCAAGCCGCCCACAACACGGACCCTGCAGAGCCACCCAGAAATGTCTCACCTGGCCACTGAGAGCCGTGGGCTGTGAGAAGCACTTGCAAATGAGAAAAGGAGCAAATAGATGCAAATCTAGAGAGCTGAGAAACCTGCCGGGATGCCTCGCTTTCTGCCAGCGTTAGCTTTGCCTCAAGAAGCGTTTGTGCAGGAATCGGCAGCCGGGTAAAAAATATTAAAACCAAAAAAAGTCCCACGAAGCGGGGAAGCAAAGAAAGAAGTGAGAGAGGCTTTAGGCGGAATCACCAGCCTGGGGAAGGCGCTGCATGGTCCCTCCTCCATCCCCAGCCCCCCTGACCTGCGCTCTGCCCCTCGTCCCACCACCGACCCCCGCCCCAGGCTCCGTGGGCACAGCCCCCACCATGCTCACCTCCGCAGCCGGCCACGCGCAGGTCGTTGCTGTTGCCTTCATAGGTGAACAGAGCCCTAAAACAAAGGCAAAAGCAGAGGTTTTAACCAACCTGCGGAGAAACGCTGGCCCCAAACCTCACACCTCGCCAGCATCCCCCCTCCTGCCTCAATGCCTCCGGACCCTCTGCAGCGCACCCCAAAAACTCCCCCATGTCCACCCAGGGTGTCCATAGGGCCCCCCCACATGCACATCTCCTGCCCCACATCCCAGACACCCCCTGATCTCCCCATACACCCCATATTCCCCCAGAACCCCCCTGATCCCTCCTGTACACCCCACATCCACCTCAGACACCCCCTGATCCCACATATACCCCACACACCCCCACACACCCCCTCATCCCCCCCACATCCACCCCAGACACCCCTGATCCCTCTGTACACCCCACATCCCCCCATACACCCCATATCCCCCTGACACCCTCTCATCCCCCCCACATCCACCCCAGACACCCCCGATCCCCCCCATACACCCCCCAAACACCCCCAGCTCCCTGATCTCTATCCATCCTACATCCCACCCACATCCCCCCAGCTTCCCCCACACACCCCACACCTCCGCTCCAGACACCCCCACACTCCTGATCCCTCCTATATACCCCACAGCCCCCCCCGACACCCCCACACCCTCTAATTGACCTTTTCCGCCCCATAGCCCCATCCAGGTACCAGCCCAGCTCCGAATCTTCCCCTATACACTGCCATCAGCCCCCTCCGACTCCCCCTAGACCCCCCCACGTCATCCCCTATACACCCCCCACCCCAGACACCCCCACACACCCCGGTTTCACTTGCATCCACTCCCTCAGATCCCCACTGTACACCCCAGACCCCCGCCCCAGACCCCCCCTCGGCATCCTGACCCTCTCCACATTCCCCCCAAACAGCCCCACATCCCCCCTGTACATCCCACAACCACCCTCCCTGGCATCCCCTGCCCCCTGACACCCCACACCCACAGCCCCCCAACCCCCCCTGCACCCCTCCCATCCCCCCACAGCCCCCCAAAACACCCACAGCCCCCCAACCCCCCCTGCACCCCTCCCATCACCCCACAGCCCCCCAAAAACACCCAAAACCCCCCCTGCACCCCTCCCATCCCCCCCACACCCCGCCGCCCCGCCCCCCACCCCTCACTTCCCCCCCGGCCCACCCCGCTCTTCCCCTGCAGCGCCCCCCCCGCGACCCCCCCTCGCCGCTCACCAGTCCGTGGGGCTCCCCGCCGCCACCACCCGCCCGTAGGCCTCCTGCAGCGCCCGCCCGTTCTTGCTGAGGTTCAGCGCCATGGCAGCGCGCGCTCCCGCCCCGCCCCGCGACAGCCACGCCCCCGGCACGCCACGCCCACCGCCGCGCCCATTTCCAGGCTCCGCCCACTGCCCCGGTCCCCGCCCGCCCGCCCCGCCCTGGAAGAGCCCCGCCCCGCCCCGCCGGACTTGACCCCGCCCCCGGCCGCCCCAGGGCGGGGATCCCCTCCCCCGGCTCCCCCCCGGAACCGGCACCCCCAGGCGTGGTTCTTGGGGTTCCCCACCCCAGTGCAGCTCAGGGGTCCCCCACCCCTGGGCGATCCTCGGGGTCTCCCGCCCCGGGGCAGTTTCAGGGACCCCACCCCAGAGAGGCTCTCAGGGTCCCCACGCCCCAGCGCAGCCCCCCATCCCGCACCCCCAGACACCCAACACCCTTCCCCCCCCATGCCTCCCCCCGCTTCTAGGGGTCCCACGCAGCCCCCCCCCCCCACGCGCAGCCCTGCTCCCCTCGCCCCTGCGTTGAGAAAATTGGGATTTCTGCGGATTTTCCCCATTTCCACACCTAGCGAGCGGGGGGCGGGGGGCGGCGGGCGGCGCTAGGGGTGTCTCCGGGGGTTGCAG
This sequence comes from Fratercula arctica, assembly GCA_947846985.1. Lineage (NCBI taxonomy): Eukaryota > Metazoa > Chordata > Aves > Charadriiformes > Alcidae > Fratercula > Fratercula arctica. Next base: position 1,509,152 of record CANTUZ010000023.1, on the reverse strand, counting down.
CAGCTTTGAGCTCGGAGCTTTTTGGGGTGCAAACCCCCAAAATCATCAAAATTCTGCTTCTGTCAGGAAACGCCTGAGTTTGAGGCTCTGAATTGGGGATATTTTTGCAGGATAAACATTTTCCCGTGCTGGCCCCCGACGAGTCACCCCAAAAAATGAGGTGCCAAACCCCGGGGGGGCGATCGTCCCTGGGGGGGAGGGGAGGTGACTGTCCCCCGGGCGCAGTGGCCTCGTCCCCGGGGGCCGTGGGGTGGCCCGTGATGGGACGCAGCTTCGGGGGGGGGAGTGGGGACGACGACGACGAGGACGAGATGTGCCCAACTCTAATTAGGGGGGGCGAAATGAGGAGCCCCCAGTGCTCCCAGCTGGCAGCGGCTGTGGCAGCTGGCTGGGGGGGGAGGGGGGGGGCACGGCTGGGGGGTTGCCCGTGTGGGGCAGGGGGCATGGATGGCTGCTCGGTGTGGGGCAGGGGCACAGCTGGGGGGATGCTCGGTGTGGGGCAGGGGGATGCCAGCGCGGGGCGGGGGGTGCTGCTGCGGGGCCCTGGCACTCGCCCCACGCGCGGGGGTTGCTCTGACGGGCGTGCGGGGGCCAATGCCCGGGGAGGGCGCGGGGCCACCCCCGCGATGCCACCTCCAGCCCCTCCCCGTATCCCCCCCACTACTGCCGCTGGGGTGCCCTGCGCCCCTCAGTCCCCCCGTGCCTCAGTTTCCCTGCTCGGAGCAAGGCGCTGAAATCCTCCATTTCCTTTACAAATTCGGGGTGGCGGGGCGGGACACGGGGAGAGATGCCCCCCCAAGCTGTGCCAGCTGCCCCTTGGGCATAAGAAATCCCAGGGGGGCTCGGGTTTGGGGGGCAGGAGGTGGCCGGGGGACACATACACAGGACGTGGCCTCATCCTGCCCTCGGTGGGGGGTGCAGCTGCTACCCCCCCCGCCCGCCCCCCCCCCCCCCGCATGTGCTAATGGGCAATTGGCAGATCGTCGTGTGTCCCCCGCCCCCGGGTCGCCCCCCCCACACCCCCCGGAGCCCAGCCCCGAGCCAGATGCCAACATCTGGCCGGGGCCGTGCTGCCCCCGAGCAGGGAGTGGGGTGCTGGGGGCATTCTTGGGGTGGCCCTCCCAGCTGCAACCCCGCCCCAAGCCCCTTTCCTGCCCCATAGCGGGCTTCGCACCCAGCTCTTTCTCCACATTCGGTGTCACCCTATAGTGGGACAAGCCGGGGGGATGTGGAGGCTGGAGGGTCTCCCCAAAAAATCCGGCATCATCCCCATCCCACCAGCCTCGGGGAGCACCGGGGGGGGAATCCCACCCCTGAGCCACCACCGTCACCCACCGGCAAAATAACCAGGGACCAAGCTCCTGCCACCCGGTTTAATGAGCCCCCCCGGGGCCCCCTGATTGTCCCAAGCGCTGGTGACAGTGACCATGGTGTGCCAGGATTTGTCTCCTTGGGGCTTCAGGCTTTGGCTGGGGAGGGGGTTGGGGGGGGGGGTGTGTGTCCCACCGTGTCCCCAGCCACCTGGGGAAAAGGGAGTCTGGGGGGGAGCACAGGGGTGGGATGGGGGTGGGAGATGGTGAATGGGGTGGTCAAGGGTCCCAGGATGGCTGTAGGTCGTAGGACTGCTGAGGATCCTGGGGTGCCTGAGGGACCACCCTGAGGGTACCAGGGTGGCCAAGGGTCCCAGGATGGCTGAGGTTCCCGGGATGTTCAACAATCCCGTTTTACACCCCCCAGCTGCAGCACCTCGCTGCCCAGACTCACATTTCCAACCATTCCACCTGCGGCAGCGTCCCCCCACCTCCTCCCCGCTCCCCCCACCCCAGAGACTCATTTTTCCAATGTAACATCCCCAGGTCTCCCAACCTCCTCTCCCTTCTCCATCCCCAACCCCGTGGCACCTTCAGGACACTGCTGCCGGGATCTCCGCAGCTTTTAACACCAGGACGTGCGGGGTCAAAGGCCGGGTGAAGGGATCTGACCTTGGGACACTCGTAAGGGCCCGTAATTGCTTTTCGGTTTGGGCTGCGCAGCAGCAAAACATCGTGTGAGATGGTTTTGAAGGGCTCCCACACTGCAAGCACCTCCTCCGTCTCACTGACTTCCCATCCTGCCACTGTCTCCTTCATCTCGTGGACTTCCCACCCCACCATCATCTCCTCCATCCCACAGACTTCCCATTCTACCACCGTCTCCTCTGTCTCATGGACCTCCCATCCCGTCATCATCTCCTCCATCTCATGGACGTCCCATGCTGCCATCATCTCTGTCTCACAGACCTCCCATCCTGCCATCATCTCCTCCATCTCACAGACTTCCCATCCTGCCACTCTCTCCTCCATCTCATGGACCTCCCATCCCACCTGCTCAGCCAGGATGCTTTTAATGACAGTTTAACGGGCCTGGGGGCATCTTGGGAAAGGAGCTGTGATGAGGTTTTGCCTCCAGAGCAGCAGTTGCTTTTTGACAGATACTTTCTACCCCATCGTAGAGGCTCCCCTGGGTTTGGTAGGATGTGCAAAAAATGTTGCAAAGACCCCCAAAACCGCAGCGCTGCCAGCTCCCGGGTTTTCACTTGAGGTCCTGCGAAGCTGGGGGTCACCGGGGCGCTGTGGGACGGTCACTATTCACGTGTCCCATGCCAGGAACCAGCCACGTCCTCGCTCCTTTGTGGACTTGTACCACACGTTATTTATCTCCCGGCCAAGAGAATGCTGGGAAAAATAACACTTTAAGCCATTATTTATATTTTTTAGGAGGCCGGTGCTCACGCAGCCCCCCAGACACACCCCGACCCCACACGGGAGGTCTCTCCCCACCACATCTACTCCTAACACAGAGCAAGGAGCCGCCTGGGAAGGGGCAGATGTGAAGTCCCCCATTCAGCACACGGATGGCAACGTTAATTAAAAGCAGGGCAATAAAACATCTGGAGGAGCCGGAGCTGGGGGGGGCCCCCACACGACACCCGGCAGCTGCCTCTCGCCGGGCCTTGAGAAACTCGGGCCGGGGGGAGCGGGGTCACCAGTGATTTGGATGTTACAAAAGCCTTTTCATGGAGGGCTTCAGGCCAAGTGACTGAAGAACCTTTGTGGAGCAGAGTGAGGGGCTGCCGGCCCGGCAGGGAGGGGTGGGGAGAGGCTCGTGGCCCCAGGGACCGGGGATTGTCCCCAGTGTCTGGTGACACGGGGAGGTGGCAAGTCCGGCCGGGGACTGGGGCTCATGGTCAGGCTGTGGGTGACGGAGTGGGATGAGGGCACGGAGGTGCTGGATGAAGCCCAGTTTGGTGCCATCCCGGCAGCCTCTTGGGCAGTGGGCAGTGGGGTGAGCACCCACCCCACCCCTGTGTCCCCGTCACGGGGTGATGAGCCCACCCTGTGAGAAAAAGGGGGGGAAGAAAAGTTTTCCACTGGGTCTGTCCTGCTGGCTGGCTTGGGCTAAAAGGGCACCATGATGGCACCCTGCTGCCGGTGTGGGGCGCAACGGGGAGCCCTGTCTGAGCATCCCACTGGTGTGGGTGATGGGGACACCCTGGTGGGATGGGAACACCTGGCCAGACTCGGGACACTCAGTTATGGTGGGACACCCTGGAAGGATGGGGGCACTATGGGGGGGACCAGGGGCACCTGAGCAAGATGGGGCAGGGTAGGGACAACCTAAGCAGGATGGGGAGACACTGGACAGGATGGGGGAACCAGGATGGGATGGAGGGACCCAGATGGGATGAGGAGACCCTGGGTGGCATGGGGGGGCCCTCGATGGGATGGGGGGACCCTGGATGGGATGGAGGGACCCAGATGGGTTGGAGGGGACCTGAATGGGGGGACCTTGGATGGGATGAGGAGACATCGGACAGGATTGAGGGGCCCTGGATGGGATCGGGGGGACCTGAGTGGGGGGACCCTGGATGGGATGGGGCGACCCTGGACAGGATGGGGGGTCGCTGGGTGGGATGGAGGGATCCAGATGGGATGGGGGGGGACCCTGGATGGGGTGGGGGCGACCTGAATGGGGGGGACCCTGGACGGGATGGCTGGACTTGGACGGGATGGTGGGAGCCTGGATGGGATGGGGGAACTCGGAAGGAGGTGGGGAGGCCCCGGGCGGGACGGAGGGACCCCAGAGGTGTCGGGGAGTCCCCGGCCATGGCGGGGACGCGCCGTGGCCCGGTGGGCAGCGGATGCGGTCCGGTGGCGGGTCCGGTGCGGTGCCGGGGCGGTGCGAGCCCCTGCCCTGCCCCCGGTGTCGGTTTGCAGCCCGGCTCCTCCCCCCCCGCCGCCCCGCGCATTCCCGACCCTCCCGGGCGGCGGCGGCGGCGGAGCCGGCGGGGCTGGACCCCCACCATGCCGCAGCTGGAACCGGCAGGGGGGGACGACCTGGGGGCCCCCGACGAGCTCATCGCCTTCCAGGACGAGGGCGAGGAGCAGGACAAGGGCGCGGGGCGCGGCTCGGCCCACGGGGACCTGGACGAGCTCAAGTCCTCCCTGGTCAGCGAGACCGAGAACCGGGGCACCGGCGGCGGCACCGGCGGCGGCTCCGACTCCGAGGTGAGCGCAGGGGGGCGACGGAGGGGCTGGGGGGGGCGCGGCGGCGACCCCCGCCCGGCCCCGCTCACGGCGCTCTCCCCGCAGGCGGAGCGGCCCCCGCAGCCCCGGGAAAGTTTCCAGAAGCCGCGGGACTACTTGGCAGAAGGTACCGGCCCCGCTCCCGGTGTACCCCCCCACCGCTCCCTTCCCCGCCCCTGGTCCCCGCCGCATCCCCCGGGACCGTCCGACACTTCGCAACTTCTTTGTTTCCGCCCCCCGGCTGCGGGCGGGACCCCCCCGGGCCCCCCCTCCCCCCCTGTGTTCCCCCGGTGTGCCTCCCCCCGTGTCCCGTCCCCCCCCCGCAGTGACCCCCTCCGGTGTCCCCCCCGCCCCTCGGTGTCCTCTCCCCTCCCCGAGGAATCGGTGTGTCGTCGTCCCCCCCCCCCCCCGCCCCGCGGGCCCGCCCCCCCCCCCCCCCGTCCCGGGCGCTTCCCCAGGGATGGATCGGTGGCCCCCCACCCCCTGGAGGAAGAACCGGGCTCGGGGACCCCCCCCCCCCCCCAGTTGGGTCCTTTCCGCGAGTGACCCGCACCGTGACCCCCCCCCCCCCCCCCGGAAGAACCGCCCCCCCTGGGGGGAAACCGGTGCCGGGACCCCCCCTGCCGCCAGTCCAGACCCCCCCCCTGCAACCGGGACCCCCTCCCGCGGGGACTGCGACCCCCCCCGCAGTTGGGACTCCCCAAAAAGAACCGAGCCCCCCCCCCCAGGGGATGTGGGTACCCCAGAGGGACCTACCTGCCCCTCCCCCCCCCCCAAGTGGGGGGTTCAGACCCATGACTCTCCCACCTCTGCAACTGGGACCCCCCCGGACAACGGGCACCGGGACCCCTCTCCTGCAGGGACTGCGTCCCCCCCGCAGTTAGAACCCTCCCGGAAGAATTGGGGATCCTCCCCAAGGGGTGTGGGCACCCCCAGAGGGACCTACCCTTCACCCCCCCATGCTCCCATCCTTACCCCCCGCGGTGGGAGCCCCCCCGGCCGCCTCCTGACCCTCCCTTCCTTCTCTCCCCAGTGGTCAGACGACAGCAAGATGGGGGGTTTTTTAAGGGCCCCCCCTACCCTGGATACCCCTTCTTGATGCTCCCCGAGCTGGGCAGCCCCTACCTCGCCAACGGAGCCCTCTCCCCCGGCAGCGCCCGCACCGTAAGTGCCCCCCCGAGACCCCTCGGACCCCCCCGAGACCCCCCAGGACCCCTCGGGCGCCCTTTATGGGGATGCTCAGACCTTGCCAAGGCTCACGCCCCGTCCCAAAGGAAAGTGATAAAAAAAAAAAAAAAGGAAGAAATTGAGTTTATTCCCCTTTTTTTATCGGTTTGCTTTGTCCCTTCCGGGGGGTGCACCCCGAGGGGGGGGGGGGATTGGGGAGTTTGGGGGGGGGGCCTGGCCCGGGGCACCCTGGCCCGAAACCTGACCCTGAGCTGTGCTGCTTTTCTCATTTAAAAGGGCTCCCTTCGACTTTTTAAAGCTCTTAATGGGCTGACATTGTCTGTCCCTCCTTTGGCGTTTAGAAGACTGATTAAGCAAATTGAGCGAGCATTAGATGGGGGGCACAAAGGAGAGTGGGATTGACGCCGCCCCCCCCCCCCCCCCCCCAACCTTAACAGCATCCCTCTGCACCCAAACCATCCCACACACCAGCCTGGACCAAACTATGGTCCTATTTTACAAATATAGCCCTATTTTAGAAATAGAAACCTATTTTACAAATACAATCCTACTTTTTAAACATAACCTATTCCATACCCGGCCCTTACCTGCCTCAGTTTCCCCTCCCTGCTCCTCCTGATGGCACCCCGGGGGGTTCAGTGCCTGGCCATGGTACCCGCCGCATCCCGTGCTGGAGCATCGCCCCACGCTTGTGTGTTTCTGGGTGGATTTCTATGTTTTTCTGGATGGATTTCTCACTCCGGAGCCACAGGGGTGACACCTGATGGTTTTAAGCACATTATTTGCTCGGGATCTGTAGGATGCTGTGTTACCATATGGAATATATATAGGATGGCAAAAATTGCTGCAATTAAAAATGTCTTAAAATCCCCCATGCGGGCTTGCCGGCTGGGATCCTGCTCTCCAGTGGTGTCGCATGGAGAGTTTTCTATATTTTGGGAAGCAACCGGTTTGAATGGCCATTGAGCGTAAATCCTGGGCTGGGGAGGGTGGGGGGCCTGGCTGGCCAGTGGATTATATAAATATAAATATATATATATATATATAAAAATATCCCTGTGTTTGGCCGGCGGCCGGGTGATGGATAAAGGTTATATTCCCAATTTGTCACTTTTGGTATTACTACATTTTGGAGAAGATGCACAATTGGCCAGGATCCCAAATACCAGCAAGGAATAGGGAGTAATTAAAAGGGATTTGGGATTCGTAGAAAACGGCCACTAACGATGATTTAATGAATCCCAGAAAGGAGGATTAATTAAAAGGGGCTAGGAGAGGAGCTGATGGCACATCCCGGTTTTGGACCCGGGCTGATGTTGAGCCTTGGAGAGGGATGAGTGGGGATGAGAAGGCCCCGGTCTGGGGATGAATCCCGCTGGATTGGGGTGTTTCCACACACAGCTGAGCCTGAGCGAGGGGTGTTGCGGTGGGGGCAGATTTGGGGTGCTGGGAGGGTTTTGCGGGCACGTCACGTCTCGATGCGACGGGGGGGGGACTCTCAGAGCTGAATTTTGCCGCGCCGCCAGGGCAGGCTGAGGCCCCGCCGTATCCTGCAACCACTCGTGCAATGAAAGCGTCTGAGCTCTGCGCCGGTCAGCAACCCCCCGCCTTTTTCCTGAGCTCCCACCAGAGCGGTGGCACAGGGATCCCCTGGATCCTGGGATATTATCATGCCGGTGAGCTCAGATGAAGTCCTGCCGAGTGCAGCATCCCTGATCCCGCAGCAGACCCGGCTGGGCGCAGCATCCCGGCGCGGCAGCGTCGCCCAAGGGCACCGAGCTCTGCGCCGACAGATCCGCCGCCCCCCCGCGGCCTGGGAGGCTTCAAGGCAAGACCCAACCTGTGAAGCGCAGAGGTGGTAGGAGGCGGGAGGCCACCGAGCAGCCCCGGGAGCTTTTTTCCCCCATTTCCTTCTCCCCCTCCCCCCCCCATTTCCTTCCTTTTTTCCCCCTGTGCGTTGGGGGAAACCAGCAGATTCACGGGATCCTGCCATCCCTGTGGCCGTGGCATCCTTGACATCCCTCAGCCGGGGCACTGTGGATCGAACCTCACAACTGCTGCGTGAAAAAGGAAGATTTTTGGGGGGGAAAAAACCCCCAAAACTCCAAATAATCTCTGCGCTTGGGAGATGTTCCGAGGATGCTGGGGATGGATGCGTCCATGGATGCAGTTGTTGGACCTGGCAGCGGCAAAACTGCTGGAGGAGATTTTTTGGAGTACTGGGCAGGCAAGGCGGCATTTTTGCATCTCTCCGCTCCAAAATACTTAGAAATTTGGAAAATATTTAGAAATCTGGCAAGGCGATGCCTTCCCACACCCCGAACCAGGAGAATCACCTCCAGCCCTGCGCAAAGCCACTGGGTGCCGAAGTGATGGGATGCTCCCATGGTTTATCTGGATTAATTCACTTTGTTCCAGTCTCACCCATGTTATTTCCGAAGGGGACACTGAAATTCAGGGTGTCCTCCCCCAGTATTGCTTTTCTGGTGATTTCTGCCCAAGGTGGTATTTTTTGGTCGGATCTAATAATGGCATTGACCTTCGGAGCAGCGTTTTAGCCTGGTTTTGCCCACGGGTGCGCCAGGGATCGGGGACCTCCGAGGCTGGGTTTGGATCCCTAGGAGTGTCAGAGCCACAATTCCCAAAGCCATGAGAGCATCCAAGGTGGGATGGGAAGGAAAAGCTCTGGGAATGCGCCGGCACCATGAGCTGCATGGATGCGAACCCCTGTGCCGGATCCGTCCCATCGGGATCACTTCGTGCTGGCATCTTTTATCCCAAGTCCAGAACAAGCCGGATCCTGGGATCCTTCTCCGATCCCCGGGATCCTCCTCTGCAGCCCAGCTCGGGATCCGGCCGCTCAGTGTCCCTGAACCAGGCACGGCATCGCCGGGAAGGCGAAGGCGAGACCATGCGTTGGCGGATAAAAAAACCCCTTGCACGGGGTTGTCATTATTTCTCCCCCCAAAAAAGCAGTTTAACCCCAGGAATTCGAATCCGGAGGCAAATATTTAAATAAGCCCCAACCTTCCTCGGGTGTGGAAATTCAGCTGAGGCACCCAAACAGCTCCCCGTGCCCTGCAACGATGCCACGCCAGTGTAATTAATGCACACCGGTGTAATTAATGCACGCCGGCAAGTTGCAGTCCCAAAATAAATGAGAAAAAAAACCCCGTAACCTGGCCTTGTTTCGGCTTTTTTCCCCCGTTCCTGAGATGAGCTCGCGATCCCCGCACGGGCTGCAATACAGAGGCATATCTGTCTGCAAAGGAAAATATATCCTCTTAACCGGGCGGCTGCCAAGAAAAATGATTAAAATACAGATTTTTGGCAAGAAAAAGGGTTGCTCCGAAAACCGGGCGGGTCTTGCCGGTGGCTCCGGCTGAGCGGGGAGGGTTTTGGCGTGTGCTCGTTGGGATGCGGGATGGAGGTGTTGGGATGGGGGGGGGAGCGGATTTTTTTTCAGCTGCGGGGGCTCGCTCGGTGCTCGGCATCCTCCGGCTGCGGCGGCTCGTCCTTCGCCGGTTGCGGTCTGGGGGATTTGCTGGTTTATTTGGGATTTCCCCCCGCCCTAGCAATGCCGCCTTCCCTGCCTGGAAAATATTAAGGGGAAAAAAAAGGATTTTTCGCTCTTTTTGGCTTCTTCGTCTCGCCCCACGCAGCCCCTGGGCCAGTTGCATCCCTCCCAGCAGCGATCCCGCCCCGTGCCTCAGTTTCCCCACTCCGAGGTGCTCCTGCCTGTTGAGCCTTTGCACACAATGGCCCCTTTATGTCTCCTCCTTAATTATGCTATTCGGCTAATTACCCTGGGTTGTTTTTTTTTTTTTTTTTTTTCTTTTTTTGGGCTAAATGAGACCTACAGGAGGTTTCCACTAAACCCCCCCCCCGATTTCTCCCTCCTCCCTCCCTTTTCCAACACGATTCCCAAATTAAAGCAATGAAGTAAGTGCTCCAGGCGACTCTCATAAGACCTGGTTTTGTTAAGGGGACTTAACGCGCATTCATCATCTTTCTGGTATTCTGAGCAGCTGCTTTTCATTAGTTTTTCTTCCTTGAAGTCGCTGGCGGGAGCGGGGGAAGAGGAACCCGGAGAGAAGCGCCCGGTGCATCCCGGCAGAGGAAGAGGAGGGCTGAGGGCAGGGGAGGGTGGACGCGCGCCCCGGCCCCTCTCTCCAGCCTCGTGCTGGGGTTTGAGGGTGTTTTGGGGGGTGAGGGATGGGTGGAGGCACCCCGGGGAGGAGGAGGAAGGGGTGACAGTGATGGGCGGTTTCACAGTGTGCTGCTTTTTTGGGGTGGTTTTTGCAATGATGTCGCCCTGGGGATCCCTGAGCCCTGGGGGTCCCGCCCGGAGCCATGGCAGAGGGCAGGGAGGGTGGCAGGCTGTGACACCGGGTGAGCTGATGTCCCGTGGGTGCTCCTGGAGGGGTACAGGACCCGCCGGTGTCCCATGGGTGCTCCTGGAGGGGTACAGGACCCAGTGGTGTCCCATGGGTGCTCCTAGGGGTACAGGACCCCCAAGTGTTCTGTGGGTGCTCCTGGGGGGCGTACAGGAGCCCCCACTGCCCCATGGGTGCTGCCGGGGTGTACACACCCTGAGTATTCCGTGGATGCTCCTTGGGGGGGTACAGGACCCACTGGCATCCCATGGGTGCTGCCAAGAGCGAACAGGACCCCCAGTGTCCCATGAGTGCTGCTGGGGGGCACAGGCCCCCCCGGTGTCCCATGGGTGCTCCCAGGGGTACCGAACCCCCTTGGTGCTCCTCTGCATCGGGCGCAGCATTGCCCGGTGGGATGCAGAGATGCACCCTCGGACGTGTCAGCCCCCAAAATCAGGGGGTTTGTGGCCGGCGGGGGCACGGCACGGTGGCAGGACCCTCTTCACCCGGAATTTCCGTGGCAGCGTGGCTTCCAGCAGCTTCTTCCATCGTCCCCATCCCTTGGATGGGATCTTAAACATTTCACACATGCAAAAGTCCACCCGGGAGCTCAGAGCCCTGTTAAAACACCTTCCCTGGCTGGCCATTGCATCTCGCATCCCCCAGAAACCGGGGATGCTCTGGGGGGGCTTTGGTGCCAGCGGGATTTTTTTGCTGGGGCGGGGATGAGCCCTTTGCACCCACTGGGATCCCCCCGGCACGGCTGCAGCCGTCGCCTGAGCGGGAATGAATGGAGCCATTCAGCGTGATGGACGGGAGCTGAAAGCTGCAGACAAAAGCCTCGGGGCAGCGGGGAAAACTTGTTGCCGCCAGGTTTGGGGAGCGGGGAGGGAACTGCTGGCGGGCGGGGGTCCCGGCTTGCGCCGCTCATGGCTCTGCCAGTGGCTGGGTGCATGTGGGAGGGATGCTTGGAGCACTCGCATGAGGGATGCTTAGGGCACCCACGGGTGAGGAGTGCTCAGGGCATCCACACGAGGATGCCTGAGGCACCCACGGGTGAGGGATGCTTGGGGCATCCTCACGCTGAGGTTGCTTTGGGATGAGTCTGTGCCCTGCGGGCTGCTGGGAGCTGGCTTGGCCAGCGTCCTGGCGACGCTCTAGCCCCCAGGAGCCTCATCCTGCACCCTTCAGTCCCACCTTCCCACTGGCCGCCTTCCTCCCTGGAGGTGCGGCCAGGGCCAAGCTGGTCGGCAGATGCCACCCAGCATCCCCAGCGCGGCGACACGGGGCTCTGTGGCTTGAGATAGGATCTGCTTCAAGCACTACCTCTCCAAGCTCATCCCAAATGGGGGTTTTGGGCTTATTTTTCGGCTCCCAGCCTTTTTTTTGTGGTTTCCCATCCGGCGCTGTTGGTGTTTCCCACCTGGACCGTGCCGGTGTCCACGTGCCGCTGGCTGATGGGTTTGGGCTGCCTTGTGGAATGGTCGAGCATCCTTTATCAAGGCTGTTGCAGACTCCCAGCACTGCATCCATTCCCCCCAGTCAGTGTCCCCACCTGGGATGGCCTTTGCCTGGCCTATGTCACCCTAGAAATCCCAGGAGGGGACACCGCGAGCCGTGGGACAACCCAAGACACAGCATCACCCCCCCGTATGTCCCCTTCACAGCCCTTTAAAAACCCCAAATCCCGGTGGGAAAAGAAATAAACCACCAGGTACTTTGGGGATTCACCTCAGCAGGGTGTGGGGATGCGGGAGACCCCCCAAAAGGTCTCATCCCTGCTGGAAACCACCATCCCGGCGCTGGCGGCCAACATCTGGAGGAGATTATTTGGCTGGGAAGCGGCTCGGAGGGGAGCGAGGCAGGGAGAGAAGGGGGGCGAGGATTTACGGCTTGTTTCTTGGGCTGTAAATCCCTGCTGTAATTGGGATTTCTCCCTCCCTAATTATCCGCGGGGAAGTGGAACGCAGCGGCTCCCGCCCAGGGATGTGGGACAGGCGATGGGCTGGGCGGGGATGGGATGCTTTTTGGGTTTTCCTCCTTTTCTTGGGCATTATGGTGATTTATTTGAGCTCAAAGGACACCCAATACCCGGTGCAGGAGGGCAAGAAACTGGGTCCCCTCTTTCCATTCCTCTCCAGCCCCTTCCTGGTCGTTTCCAGCCCCGTGGGGACCAAACGCCCCTGGCTGGTCCCGGCCGCTTGCCTTTTCCCTGAGTGGCACTCGCTTTCCCTGTCCTGTGGTTGCCTCCAGGAAGGAGTTTCCCCCCCAGCCTTTCCCCACCCTTTTTTCCCCCCCTTATCCTCCCCTTCCCCCCCTTTTTTCCCTTTTTCCTCCCATTTCTCCCCTTTTTCCCCATCTTTCCCCATCTTTTCCCCTGTCTTTTCCCCCTTTCCCTCTTCTTTTACCCTCTTTCACCCACCCTTCCCGTCTTTTTCCCCTCTTTTCCCCTCCCCTTCTCCCCATTTTCCTCCCTCTCTTTGCCCCCCTCCCCCCCTTTTCCCCTTCCCCCTTTTTCTCCCCCTTTCTTCTCCTCCATTTTTCTTCCTTTTTTCCTCCCTTTTCCTGCCCTTTTTTCCCTTCTTGCCTTCCACCCCTTCCCCCTCTTTTGCCCCCTTTTTGCCCCCTTTTTTTCGACCCCTTCCCCTCCCTTTTTCCCCTTCCCCCTCTGCTACTTTTTTCCCCCCTTTTTCAGGGCTCTGCACCCCCAAACCCCCTCCCCACGTCTCACTTCGCATCAAACCCCCCTTCACAGCATCCCTGGGACCTCCTGCCAGGGAAGATTTGGGGCTTTTCCAGCTTTTTGCTCCCAGAGACAGAGTTTTGTGGGATCAGACGGTGTAGAAGACCTATTTCCCTCAAAGATCACATCTCTCTTTGACCCCCTGAGCCGTTAGGAGCCAAATTTGGCTGGTTTTATCCCAAATGAGCCAGTAGTGCTGCTCAGCGCTGGGATCTTGGGATACCGTGGGACTGGAGCATCCAACACCCGGATGAAGATTTTTGGGGGCTCCATTAAACATCCTGCAAAATCCCGTTTGCCACCCTGATGCTCAGCCTTTCCCTTCTCCCGCGGCACGGTTTTGGGATGGATTTGGGGGAAAAAGGGCTGGAGTGGAGGCGGGAGGGGGAAGGGCGAGCTGTCAGTTATCCCGCAGCTGTGTAAACAGGGAGCGAGGGGGGCCGGGGGGCTCGGCAGGGCTGCGTTTGGGCTTGCTGAGCCTGGAGGCTTTGCAAAACCCCAGGAACTGGGGCTGGAAAAGGGGATGGTGCAGGAACGAACCATTTGGGGTCACTGCTCTCCCCCCCCTCCCCGGCCCCAGGCTGCTCCGGGGTTGGGGGAACGGATGGATGTTGGGGATGTGCCAGCGGAACGTTGCCCTGGACACTTCCCAGCTCGTCCATGGGGTTTTGGGATGGGGACGGAGTGGCCGGGTACCGGCGTCGCGTGGATCTTCTCCAGGGTCATCTCTGGGCTGGAGCATGCGCAGGCAGAGGGAAAAGCCAGCGCGGAGGCTCTCCATCCCCGGCACTTGCGGGTTGTGTTTTACCTGGAAAAGTGTCAGCTCGGGTCCCAAAAGGACCTTTTTTCTCTCAAAATGAGAGGCCCACGGCCTCAGCCTGGTGGAGAGGAGCCTGCTGCGACCCCTTGTCTCACTGGGGCACTCGACCTGGGGACCAGGAATGTTGGGACGTGCAGCGTTGGGATGTGCAACGTCGGGAGGACCAGCAGCGCCTGGAGGGGGAACGCCGGGATGTGCAATTGTGGGCCACGGGACACCAGGGCATGGAACAGCAGGACTTGAGATGCTGGGACGCGCAGCACCAGGACACACGAGGCTGGGATATGCAGCGGTGGGACATGAGATACTGGGGCACGTAACGCTGGGTCACGCAATCCTGGGACATGCAACACCAGGACAAACAGTGGTGGGACACGCAAGGCTGGGATATGAATCCTGGGACATGCAATGCTGGGATGTGCAATCCTGGGCCGTGCAACACCAGAACATGTGATGCTGGGACACACAGCGCTGGGACATGTGACATTGGGATATGCAACACCAGGACACGTGGTGCTCGGACGCATGGCACCGGGACATACAACACCAGGACACATGATCCTGGCACGTGTGATGCTGGGACATGCCACACTGGGACATACAGCACCAGGACACATGATCCTGGCACGTGTGATGCTGGGACATGCCACACTGGGACATACAGCACCAGGACACATGATCCTGGCACGTGTGATGCTGGGACATGCCACACTGGGACATATAGCACCAGGACACATGATCCTGGCACGTGTGATGCTGGGACATGCCACACTGGGACATACAGCACCAGGACACATGATCCTGGCACGTGTGATGCTGGGACATGCCACACTGGGACATACAGCACCAGGACACATGATGTCCAGACACACGATGCCAGGACATACAAAACCAGGACACGCAGTGCCAGGAGACGTGATGCTGGGACATGCGATTCCAGGACATACAACGTCAGGACACACGATGCTGGGCCACGTGGTACTGGGACACACGGTGCCACCAGCCAGGACTTTTCCCCCTTCCCAGGGAAAATGCCTCAGCCGGGATGGAGCCCCGTGCGCGGAAGAGGAGAGGAAATCCGCTCATTAAAGCCCCTAATTGGGCATTAGGGGATCCCACAGTGTCTGCGCCTCCTCCCCGAGCACGGAGGCAAAACGTCAGCCCGGCCCCTGGCCACTGCCACGGACCCTCCCTGCGGCCACGGGGGCTCCCCCAACCCTGGGGAGGGGACGGACGGACAGACAGGAGACTCCATTGTGGTCTTGTGCCGCTCCAGCAGGGAAGGGGTTAACCCGCTGCTTTTAATTGGGGGGTGGCTGCTAACGAGGAACCAGAACTTGTTCTAATCTCTCTGGAATGTGACCGATTTTCAACTATTTTCTTCTTTTTTTTTTTTTCCTTCTTTTTTTTTTTTCCTTCTTTTTTTTTTTCCTCCTCTTTTTTAATAGCTCCAATCTGCTGCTCGCGCCCGGCTCCCGCACGTGGTGGTACAGTGGGAGCTGTGTCCAGGCTGGGGCCGAGGGGAAGGAGGGGGGGGGCTTCATTTTTCCACATTACCACTGAACCGTTCGCCAGCTCCCCCCCCCTTTGTATATTTTGAAAGGGTCCCCCCCTTCCTCTCCCCTCCCCGGCCTCCTGAAACGGCTTCAAAATGAGAAGCAGCCTTTTATACACCCGGCCCTTCCCCAGCCACCGTCCCCCAGCGGCTTCTCCGCTTACAGAATAGCCGAGAAAGCCCCCTTTGTGCCGGGGGCAGCGGCAGGGGACGGCGAGGCGGAGCCCGAGGCGCCCGGCGGGGACGTGGGGGGCATCTCCTGCCCGGCCCCAGGGACGGCGGGGGTCCCCAGGCGCTGCTGGGGATGGGGGGGCACCATCGGAGCGGGGCGATGGGGATGCTGAGGGCGTCTCGCGTATCGGCCCCGGCACGGTCATGGGGGTGTGGGGACAGCTCGCGTGTCACCCCGGCAGCCGTGGGGATGCCCAGGGCATCTCATGACGGTCATGGGGATGTCGGGACATCTCCTGCGTTGCCCTGTCTGCCATCGCGGAGACGTCGGGATCTCTCATGTGTTGCCGCAGTGCGGCCATGGGGATGTCGGGGCATCGCCCTGGCACGGCTGCAGGGGTGTCGGGGCACCCCATACGTCATCCTGGCCTGGCCGTGGGGGTGTCGGGGCACCTCCTGCTTGGCCCCAGCCACCACCGCCACCGGCCCAGGAGTGTCTCTGGCCAAACCCCACGCGACGCCGCAGCTTTGGTGGTGGTGCCGGCGGCGCTCGGCTGCTCAGAGCCAGCCCGGAGTTGTACGGCAGCCAGACCCCGGGGCTTCCCCGCCGCAGCCCGGCGGCTTTGATCACCCAGATTTGGAGGATGCATCAAAGCCGGCACGTCAGGAAGCGGCTCCCACCGCACTGGGGAGCGCTGGGCATGCGGCAGGTCGCAGCGCGAGCCGGCGGGTCACAGGGCCGCTCGCATACCAAGCGTGCCCCGAGCACGCAGAGCACCCTGGCTCCTGTCTCCTCTGCAGCCGGCCTCTGGAGGAGCGGCCGAGGGCCGGCTCCCGTTACGGCTCCCCTGCACCAACGGGTCCATCTTCTCCGTGTTATCCCAGCAGTGCCAAAATTCTCCCCACGCAGAAGCATCGGGACCGGGATGCGCGGGATGGGGATGGGACACGGGGTGCCTTCACGGGGGTGAAGCAGGATTTGGGGGGGATCCCAGTGCTGGCGGCTGCGGGAATGGATGGGTGATGGGAAATCCTCATCTCGGGCTTCCTTGGGACCCTGCCACGGCTGGTGGGGTTTCTGCGGCGCCTCGGCAGCAGCACCATTGGCACGGCGGGGGGGGGCCTGGTTTGGCAGCAGGGTCATCCCCATGAGCAGCACTGCGTCCTCACCGGGCTTTGCCGGGATGCGTTGGTGGGGTCAGGGCTCACCCAGAGGCACTGGGTGCTCGGCAGGAGGGGCGTGATGGGGGTGCTGCAGATGGAGAGGGGGGCGATACTGGGGATGGAGTGGGGGATACTGGAGCAGGAGGGGGAAACTGGAGATGCTGGAAGGGGATACTGGAGATGTGTGGGGATACTGGAGATGCATGGGGGATAGTGGAGATGCAGAGGGGAATGTGGAGACTGGGGACAAGCAGGAGGTGACGCTGGAGGGGGCACAGGGCACTTTGGGGGGCTGCAGGAGGCAGTGCAGGCAGGGATGCATCTGTCCAGCCGCAGAAGGGTTAACGCTCCCCGCAGCTCCACGCTGGGTTTTCCTTCCAGCTGCTTCGGATCAGGAAGGTTTGTACTGGGGGGAAATTCCTGCGCGCAGCTGCGGCCCGTCCAGGCCACATTCCCCAGCCCCGGCATCTCGCGGGACGCGCCTCCTCCCACCGTCTGCCGGGAAATGCCGCCGGCCCCCTCCGCCGAAAAACACCACACAAAGCACCTTTCTTTTGGGGCCCGCTCACGTCTAGCACCAGGGAGACAAACCCATGTGTCGCAGCAAGGTTTAACCCGGGGAGGGGGAAAAGCCCCCCAGAAAAGCCCCGTATTTGCCTCCCCCCACGTCTCATTGCAATATGGAGCTGGTTTCTCGTACTCCAGCAATTTGGGGTTGGTGCGCCAGGGACAGGGAGGGCACCCCCCCGTATGGGGACTACCCCGGGGCTGAGTCCCACAGGTGATTGTGGCTTGTGCTGCCCCGGGCATCGCCGTGTCCCAAAAAGTATGGTTTTGGGGTACGGAAAGGCGGCACTGGTGCAGGCCAGGGGAGAATTGAGGGGAGGTGGGGGCTCGTGGCTCCCCGGTGAGACAGCACAGAGCAGGGGTTGGGGTTTGCACCATTTGGGGCAGGGGCTTGGGATTTGGGGCTTTGCACTATTCGGAGAGGAGATTTGGGGGTTGGGATTTGGGGCATTGCATCATTTGGGGTACAGAGTTGGGGTTTTGTACCATTTGGGGTGGGGATATGGGCTTTAGGATTTGGGGCTTTGCATCATTTGAAGCAGATATTTGGGGTTTTGCACCATTTGGGATAGAGATTTGGGATTTAGGATTTGGGGCTTTTGCATCATTTGGGGCTTTGCACCATTTACGGGGTCTGTAGGGGCGTATAGGGCTGAAAACTGCCCTGTGTGCCCCCAAAACCCCATTGTCACCAGCCCATGGTGTCCTCCGTGGGTCGGGGTGCCCTCGGCCGAGCGCGGGGATGTTCTGGGGCTGGGGGGTGTTTTGGGGCTGGCGGAGGGCGTTAGCCCGGCTCTCCTGCAGTACCTGCAGATGAAGTGGCCGCTGCTGGACATGCCTGCCGGCGCCACGCTGAAGGACAGCCGCTCGCCCTCGCCTGCACACTTGGTAAGAGCAGCCAAATCCCAGGGGGGTGAGGGGTTTCCTGGGGGAAAACCCCGCTCCAGCCCCCCGTGATGCAGATACGATGCCCATGGCAGGGATTTGGGGGGGATGGTCATTGTTTTGCCTTCCCATGTGCTCTCCCTCGCTGCCCCGCAGTCGAACAAGGTCCCGGTGGTGCAGCACGCCCATCACATGCACCCGCTGACCCCGCTCATCACCTACAGCAACGACCACTTCTCGCCGGGCTCGCCGCCCGGCCACCTCTCACCGGAGATCGACCCAAAGACAGGTGAGCATGGGGAGGGGACATGACATCAGGCATGTTCTGGGGAGCAAAGGGACCGTGACAGCATCGGGGCTGTGCTGGGAATGAGGCATTCTCTGATGGATGGTCCCTCTGCTTCCCGGGTCGTTGTCACAGCCTGGTCCCTGGGTGGTGGGAAGGGGCTGGGGCCGGTGGCCAGAGATGGGTCCTCACCTGGCTGCAGGTTTGCTTGGGGCGCATGGGGATCCCTCCAGGTCTCCGTTATGGTCCTCTCAGCATCCTCTCCCTGCTCCAGATGGGTGCTGGGAGAGACATGGAGTGCTCGGAGGGAGATGGAATGCAGCAGACAGGATGCTCCGAGAGGGAGGGTGCTGAGAGGGAGACGAGGTGCTGGGAAGGAGACAGGGTGCTGGGAGGGAAATGGGGCGCTCAGAGGGAGACGGGGTGCTCGGAGGGAGGTGGGATGCTGGGAGGGAGACGGGGTGCTCAGAGGGAGGTGGGATGCTGGGAGGGAGACGGGGTGCTCGGAGGCTGACGCGGTGCTTGGAGGCCAGCGGGGTGCTCGGAGACTGCCATGCCCATGTTCTAACACCGTTTCCCCTTCACCTCCCCCTCCCTCCACAGGGATCCCGCGGCCGCCGCACCCATCCGAGCTGCCCCCCTATTACCCGCTGTCGCCAGGAGCCGTGGGGCAGATCCCGCACCCGCTGGGCTGGCTCGTGCCACAGTAAGGATGGGCTGGGGACTCGCTGTCCCCTCTGTGTCCCTGTCCCCGGGCAGGTCCCTGAGCCCCACATCCCCGAGACCCTCCTCCTCTTCCCACTTACTTGATCTGTTTTTTCTCTGCGGGCTCGGTGGGATGCCGAGGGCTCCCATAGAGCTTGGGAAGGGAGGGACTCCCCACCACTGGACATTTTGGGAATCGTCAGGACAGAGATCAGCCTGGGAGCGCTCCGAGGGCCCCAGTGAATTGAAGTGGGGATATTTTTTCCACTAAAGCTTGTGCCTTTGCAGGCAAGGACAGCCCGTGTACTCCATCCCTTCCGGCGGCTTTCGGCACCCCTACCCCGCCCTCGCCATGAACGCCTCCATGTCCAGGTGGGTCTTGGCAGGGACGAGGCACCCTCCTCGGGCGTCCCGGAGCTGGCAGTGGGTTTTTGGCATCTTCCCTGAGGACAATGCAGGACTCAGCTCCGCAGCAGCATTGGCAGTGGGTGGTACTGGGGACACCCTGCTCTGCACGGGCACAGACCAGCCCCAGGAGGGTGCAGTGGCCTCCTTGGCTGAAAATACCCCCACGAGGGTGCGGATGGTCCCCACTGGCGATGCTGTGGGGCAAAAGTGACGTTCCCGTGGGCTCAGGGCACCACATAACTTGGGTCCTCCTGCAAGCTGGCGCAAGTTCCAGTGTACAACCAGACCCCCAGCTGGGCTGGGGCTGGTGGTCTCTTAACCCAGGATTTGGGGTGGAAGCCAGGGGCTGTTGGTGCCTGTGGGGACCTGACGAGCCCTCCCCTCCTGCTCCTTCCACTGCAGCTTGATGTCCAGCCGTTTCTCCCCGCACATGGTCCCACCGCCCACCCACGGGCTGCACCCCTCGGGCATCCCGCACCCGACCATTGTCTCGCCCATCGTGAAGCAGGAACCCACCCAGCCCAGCGTCAGCCCTGGACGCAACTCGTGAGTGGGGGACGGAACGGCCCCGGGGACAGGAGCTCATCCCCTTTGGTGCCCAGCATGGTGTAGAGCGGGCCCTGACCCACTGTCCTGCTCCTTGTAGGAAATCCCCGGTCACTGTGAAGAAGGAGGAGGAGAAGAAACCCCACATCAAGAAGCCGCTCAACGCCTTCATGTTGTACATGAAGGAGATGAGGGCCAAGGTGGTGGCCGAGTGCACGCTGAAGGAGAGCGCTGCCATCAACCAGATCCTGGGCAGACGGGTACTGGCATCTCCCTTGGCACTAACTTCGTGTCCACGCGCTGCCCCATTTGTGACCTTAAAATGGCTTTCAGCCCCCTTGACTCCACCTCTCCCCATGGCTCCGTCCCTCGTCCTGGGGCATCACCAGCCCAGGAGGTCCCAGGGAGCTGGTGGGGACCTCGGTGGCAATGGGATGGGGCAGGCTGGGAGTCCTGCAGCCCCACAGCACTGTGTCCTTGGGGCCAGCAGCGTGGCTTCGGGGCTTGCAGCGTGGTCTCTTCTCCCCCTGCAGTGGCACTCGCTGTCGCGGGAGGAGCAGGCCAAGTACTACGAGCTGGCACGGAAAGAGCGGCAGCTGCACTCCCAGCTCTACCCGACGTGGTCAGCGCGGGACAACTACGTACGTGTGTGTCCCCTGAGCCCCGCAGCTGCAGGGACCAGCTGGGAGGGGGTGTCCCCTCCTGTCCCCATGCCAGCTTCCTGGGTCTCTCCTCTCTGGGGGTTTGGCTGGCGGGAGACTGCTCCTGAGCTTGGGGAGGTTGGCATTTGGGGTGGGGGGGCGATGGTGATGAGTCCCTAGGGATGCTCTGCTGCCATCAGTGGCTCCTGCATCCCCACGAGCTGCTCCGGGCACCATCAGCCCCGTTTCTCTTCCGTCGAGCAGCCCCCAAGGGCTCTCTGGTGGCAGAAAGCCACAAAATGACTTCATAATATTTTCCAGGGCAAGAAAAAGAAGAGAAAGCGAGAGAAGCTGGCTCAGCAGCAAAGCCACGACACGGAGAGTGAGTATCCCCCTGCCAGCCTCCTCCCTCCTCAGGCTTCGGTTGCTCATGCCATTCTCCTCCATCCTTCGCAGGCTCCCTGGTGTCCAAGAGCAAGAAGCCGTGCGTGCAGTACCTGCCGTCCGAGAAACCATGCGACAGCCCCGCGTCCTCCCACGGCAGCATGCTGGATTCGCCCGCCACCCCGTCGGCCGCCCTGGCGTCCCCGGCTGCGCCAGCTGCCACCCACTCGGAACAGGCTCAGCCCCTCTCACTCACCACCAAACCAGAGGCGAGGGCCCAGCTCACCGTCCACTCGGCCGCCTTCCTCTCGGGCAAAGCCGCCTCTTCTTCCTCCTCCTCCTCCTCCTCTTCCTCCTCCTCGAGCCTCGGCAGCCCGCCCTCACTCCTCTCCAGACCCATCCCCTTCACCTCGGTGCCCTCCACGGCTCTCCTGTCCTCGCCTCCGTCCTTTGCGGCTGCCATCCCGTCCCCGCAGGCTGCCCTGGCCGTGCTGCAGACGCAGCCCCTTTCCCTGGTCACCAAACCTGCTGACTAAGGGAAAAAACTCGTCCCCCCTCATCCCATCCCATCCCGTCCATCCCCTCCCTGCTGTACATTGCAGAAGCCACAATCAAGATTCAAATGCAGCCAAAACCATTATTGGTCAATATTTGACCCTTTCTGAACTCTTTTGTAAGCAGACTCTGGAGGAGGGGGCTTTCTGCTCAGAGCTGCTGCCAGCAGTCGACCTAAAGACCATTTTTATTAAAAAAAAGGAAAAAAAGAAAAAAAAAAAAAGAAAAGAAACCCTCCACAAGCTGCCAACAATCTCCCACAAGCTGACCATGGGCATGAGCCGAGTGCCCGTCACTGCCGCAGGGCACGGTGATGCTGATGGCCCGGTGCTGCCATGCACGGACATGCCGGCACTGAACGCGGCAGGGGTTGAGCTGGGGCTGGCGCTCCGTCCCAGAGGCAAGAGCAGAAACGCCGGCTACTGACCCGGTGCCTCTGGATGATCCTGAGTCCTCCCATCCCACGGCTCTGCTCCCCACCACGGTCATCGCCTTCGCTCTGTCCCAGTGAGGAGCCGGATCCTGCCCTGAGGATGCTGCGCCATTGGACCTGGTCCTTCCTGCGGTCGTGCTGGGGTGGGCAGGTTCCGGGGCTGAGCCCTGGGTGGGGGTTTTTTTGCCCTTGAATCCCTGTTATTTTTCACAAAAAGAAATAAAACTACAGCTGCAACTTGCTGCGTGAGCGTGGTCAGTGAGGGAAGCGCTCGCTCCCTGCCCATCGCCACCTTCTCCCTGCCTGCACTCAAGCCCTGGGAAGCGTCTCGAGGTGGGGCTCCCGTCCAGCCCCAGAGCAGGGCAGGGGGCCAGGCACAGCCCCAGCCTGAGAGCATCACCCAGACACCTCCATCAATGGGCACAGGGTGATTTTGAGGTGTCCATCACAAACCTGCGATGGAGCAGGCAGGCAGCGTACGGTTTGCTGGAGAGATTTGGGCAGCAGGATGCAGGGGATTAGGTAAAACCAGTTCAGGGGGTGCCTGAGAAGCCAAGGAGGGGCGAGTTACTGGTGTGTAGCTCATGGCCAGGAACTGCAGGATGCCCTGTGCCTGCTTCTTCCAAACCAGGAATGAGAAGACAGATAAGGATGAAAACGCACCTGCACAAAAGCAACCCATGGTCACCCAGTGGATTTTCAACTGATCTTAAATTCTCGATCAGTTCAACACTTGAGCTAATCAAGACTCTGCCATCTCACTGTATTTTTTACAGGAAAAAAACCAACTCTCTCAGAGTTTTACCATTGAAAGTCATAATTTTGTTTTCTGTTGCAGATTTAATTCCGAGCTGCACCTGCCCAAAGATGCTTTGTGGTGTTTATAGTCCTGTTTCATTCCCCTTTCTGAATTTCTTGGTCAATTTCTGTTTCCCAGGACCCAGTCTGGCTCCTCTCTGCCTGCACCAGTGCTGCGTTATGGGGACCACGGTGTCCATGGTCCCCCAGCCTGTGGCAGCGGGCAACGTCCAGCCATCACTGTCAGTGATGGTCTGAGCACTTCCCGCAGCTGCCAGCCCCCTGTCTCTCAGTTTGGTGCATGCTTTTGCTCACTTGGGGGGATAAAGGATGCCTTCACGTCCTGTCATGACATTTCTCTTTTCCTTTCCAGTGCCAAGCTGGTATAAGAAGCCACTGAGAATGTATTTTTATCAAGCTGGAGCAGCAGCAGATGTCCATCTGCATGGAAAAGGGACCATCGTGGTGTCTTGTCCTTAAGGAAGACGGTGTGCGTGTTTAGCAGATGTTGTGCAAGACGAGTGCGTGCCATGGGATGACACTGGCATCTGCAAATCCCAGCAGATGACACCTGAATGCGAGGATTCTTAATTCCATATTGCAGCTGGGCAGAACTACCAAAAAAATGTTCAAGCAAGCGATGCCCCAGGTGTGGGTGCAGACTAGAGCACAGCCTTGAGCCTCTGCCCGAGCACCAGGGGACACATCAGGGGCAAACACTGGCTCCCGCAACCTTGTGAAAGCTCCAGGTGACTTCTGCAAACAGTGACGGTACCTCCAGCAGGAGCGCAGCTTCTCCCATCCAGCTGAGGATCAGCTTCTAGACTGGAAGCAACAGCTTAACTTCACAGCTCAGAGCATCCCAGCTGGGTAGTACCTCCCGAAATCATTGCTCTAAGGGGTCCCGGCTAGTTGAGAGCCTCGAGCAGTGAGTGGAGCCTGCAGCAGACCCAGCTCCTGCATACCAGCTTCTTGGTGGCCACCACCAAAGCCTCTGAGCATGAGAAAGTGCCTGGAGCATCTTTATTCACTGTCACACCCAAGACAGCCCTGAATTCGGTAGGCATTTCTGTTCCGCACACCAAATTGTTTAAAGTTTTTGCTTTCAAAGAACAAATTTGTAAATGCTGGGATAAGGCATGATTCCTCCACAACAGCACCCAAGAGGCCCAGCCACGATGCTTTAATTAATGGCATCCTGAGAGCGTGTCGCACGGTTGTGTGAGATCCAGGACTGAGAGGATTAGAGTGTCACCAAAAACGTGCATGGCCATCATTTGAAAAGAGCCAAAACGCAGCTTTTTTTAGAAAGGCTGTTCCAAGAAACTGGTTTTTTGCAAGGAACGTCTGGATCGCATGCAGCCTTGCTCTCCCCAACACCAGGAGCAGGCTGCAGACAAACAACTTCTTGAATTAGATTTCATGGGAAATTAAAGGCATGAAGAGACCTGTCACAAGAATTAAAGTTTGAACCGGAGCCAGACAGCTTCAAACAGATGTTGGACTTCAGCAAGAGAATATTTCTTTGTTTTACTCGGCATTTTCCCATACAGAAAAGGAACATCTGTTCCAATGCTTTCGCAGTGCTCCTAAACTGAGATAGGCTTGGATTATCCCCTGCTAGAAGAGAAGCAACTGGCCACCAAAGCCCTCTTGGCTTCACCCCTCCTGGAGAAGAGGGCAATACCAGTTACGTGTTGCTCCAGTCTCAACAGACCACGCTGAAGCTATCTTAGTTGAACCAGGCTGATAGCGCTATCTGTCTATCTATGCTTGCAGCAATATGGCTAGATGAAAACGTTGCATTCAGACTGGTTATCGATAGAAAACCTTAGCAGGTTTTTCTTTGTCCTCTGTGAAGTGCTTCAATAAGAGGAAAATTCCAGGGTTTGTCTTTGTTGCAGAAAAACGTGAATATCCAGTGTGTTTCAGTTTGGGCTGTTGTGGCGAGGAGGTTTGGTAGCCCCTCTCCTCTTTTTTGGACAAGTTTTAGACTAAACTTCTCACGATGCTTAACTTATCGTCAGATCTGGGAGCTGAAATTGAGCCAGGTAGCGCCGGGCACAGAGCAGAGCTGTTCGTGGTGGTCCTGGGGAGCTCTCTACAGTATTTCCCAGTTACAAGAACTCACTTTTCAAACTTCCAACAAAGAATCAATTTTGCAGCCAAAGATTCCTGATTTTGCCTTTGGTTCCCTAAGAAAATGAGGCGTCTGCCACTGCACACTCCCTGGACCTGCTTTGTAGATGACTTTTTTTTCATAGGGTGCATCCCAACCTCATCCAATGAAGAGGAAAAGGTGAGGAAGGGAATGAAATGGTGTCCCATGGCAAGTTGTCAGCAGAAGAAAGGGATAGAGTGGTGTGAAGAGCGGGGAAAGGTGGGACAGCTGGATTCTCCTTTAGTTGGGAGGCACGAAACAGCTGGGATGGGGGACGTCATGCCAATTACGGGGTCCCCGTTGCTCTCCCAGATGCAGCAGATGTGCCATTTGCATGCACAGCTCAAGATGGTATGAACACCACTGGGGGCTAAGCCATGGCTGTGTGGAGGTGGGGTGAGGTGGACCTGCTCGTTTGGGGTTTGCCATCATCTCCAGTGGCGGAGGTCCATGTGCCAAGAAGCAGCAGGAGATACGGCCAGGCGGGAGAGCTGGGAGCAGCTGGGTGAATGATGAAGCTGGAATTGTGAACAGGCCACTGTGTCCTTGGGAGATGCATGTTCGTCATCATTGCTACCCCTTCCCGGAGTGAAACGAAGCTCAGGAGGTGCCTGCTGTCTCCTGCCTGGGAATACTCCAGGTGAGCGATGACTGGCGAGCCCTGCTGGGGGGTGGCGGGGAGCTGCATCGCGGCAGGTGGGCAGCAGCAGGAGTGGCACAGGGGAGAGGGGAGGATGTGCCTGTGAGTCCATCCCGGTGCAGAAACATGATGTACAGTAAGAAAAGGTTTAACACCTCAATTAAAGGTGCTATATTTGTGACAAGCCCAGCCCTAAACTCGCTGCAGCTATTGTGGGGCTTTTTATTGCCAGGAGCTGGCAAATGTCTCATTAAGAGCTTGTTGAGAGCAAACTTCTGGGAGAGCTTGCTCTGGTGCGCAGATAGCATCTGGGAGCCAGCTTGGTGCTTTCCCCACATTTTTTTGGAAGTGGGGTTACTTCTGTCACCTCCGTCCGCTTGCTTAATTGCAGCCATCTTGATCAAACAGCCCCCAGCCCCCCCTCCCTCCGCAACTCTGGCTATTCACTAATTGAAATGCCTAATGAGGTCCCAGGGGTCTCCTGCAGAGATGGAGCTAATTAGGGGCTCTGCCACGAACCCGGCAAGCAGCAGCAAATGAAATGAAGGTTTCCTCGAACCTGCTTTTTTGTGAGGGGCCGGGGGGAGGGCACACCAGATGTCCTGTTTCCCCGCTCCGCACCGGGGTAAGGCGGGCGCTCCACGGACTCCAGGCTCCTGCCAAAGCAGCTGGTGCAGAGGCAGTGGCTACACTTAATACATTTTAATTAGCATCATTAAATTTCTCCATTTGCTAATTGTTTCTCCTTTTGATCCTTTATCCTGACCAGATTAGCCCTCGGGGGAAAGGGACGGGATGGGGGACGCAGACACATCTGACAAGGTGAGGACTTTATTATCTCCAAGCACGAGGTTGTCACCAGACCTTCGGAGACCACGCTAAAATGCCCTGTTTGGTGCTAAATTAAAGGCCAGATTTGTGCATCCAGCCTGTTCTTGGCCCTCGTGGCTATGCTCAGAAAGAGTCATCCCCAAATATTGATACCCCACAAGGATTTAAGAGAAGAGACAGTACCAGTCTAGGAAACCAGCCAAAACCTCCTTTAAGTTTGAGTGTAAAGGAGTTGCTTTTCACACGATAAAGGACAAGCAGCTGCCATCACTTTGGGAAGCAGCTGGGTGGGACTGAATGAGAATTTCCTCCTTCTGCTTTGCAATGGACAGAGATACTAATCCTCAGTCCTCCTTCTTTTCTTCCTACCGGTCTACATCCATGTAATTGTGGTGAAGCCAGAAGCAACTTCCTTGTCGTCCACGTTGATGGCAGCTTCCCGTTCCGGGGGCTGCGTGCGGAGGGTGCAGCCACATGGAGGTTAGGTGAGGTCGCTGGTCCTGTTTATTGCATTTTAGCCAAGAAAACTGTTGAAGGAAAACGAGCCTGGTGTGAGCCACCAGGCGCTGAGCTGATGTCAGCCTCGTACTCGGTATTTTGGGCAGAATTCTGTTCCCAAATGCATTGTTGGAAATCCAGAGGAACTTGGCCTCCGTTCAGTTACTCTTGACTTCCAGGGGTGTGAGTGAAAGCCAGACTGGCTGGGCATGAGAAATAGCCTCACTTGTCTGTTTTAAATCTCAACAAAAGCATTGGGCCAACAGTTCTTCTGTCTCCTTAGAAAGGCAGGCATGGGCAGAACCGAGCTGCTAGGATTATTGGAATGTATTGAATTGAATAGAGGATTGGAAAAAAAGAGAAGAAAAATCAATCACATAATCCATCACTCTCTGAGGCCAAGTCAGGATTATTCCCCAAAGTATTATTGCTGTGTGAGACTCATTTGCTTTGGTTGCTGAATGATGGTCTGATATTTTTCTGTGTTTTAGCATTAAATGGCCTAACTTCGATTCCTTCTGAAGACATGCGAGACTTCACTACTTGTCGTTCAGCACTTGGCGCTGCAGGATGCAGCGTTATGGGTGAGACAGCTTGGGTGACACCAAGCAATAGTGGGAAGCACACGTGGTCTGGAGTGGTTCAGCACTGAGGGAGTTCATCCTGGCTGGAGATGAAGGCAGATCCATTGACCTAAAAGGAAAGAAGTGAAACGATGGGGAGGACAGATTGGGATTGTTACTAATAAGCCAAATTACACAGACTCGATGTCATAATTTGTGCGCCTGGAAAACTGATATCAAAGGTTTAGCTGGTTTGGGAAGGACAGGTAGGGAAAAAGCTGGAGAAGAAACTCTGTGCAGAATGATGTACCCCTATGCCGACATCCCTAAACAGAGGGAGACAGACCTGTGCAAGGTCACTGGGTAGCAGTAACGAACACAAGGAAGACCCAGGAAGAAAGTCTGGAGCTCTTTGTTTTACCAGGATCCCCCAAAAGCCACGGCTCAGCAGACATATGCTGGAAAAGGAATCATCAAGGCGCAAACCTTAGACAGCGGGTGGGGACGTTTGGGCACAGCAGCGGGCGCACGGCTGAGACAACCACAGATGACATCAGTCACAGCTCAAGGACACCCATTGCCACAGCCACTTTGACTCACTGCTGTAGGGTTGCAGTTCATGGACCTGAGGACATCAAATCTGTCTGAGGAGCTCAGCTACAGGCTCCCGACCCCCGTAGCTGCCCAGACCGTGGTAGAAGGATGACAGGCAGACTTTAAGGATCTTTCTACATTTTAATTTTATCTGCATCAAGTACAGGTCGTTTTCTATTCCAGGCAGCAGGGCAGGAGGTTGGAGATGGGTAGGACTATCAGTAAGGCATGATGAAATGTTTACGTTTGTTCTGCTGACCAAGCTGAAGATCGTCCCCACTTTTGGTCAGTATCCTTCAAGGTGTGGAATGCCCAGAGAAAGCCCAAAGACAGCTAGAACACAACCTACGGCAAAAGATGGACATGCAGTCTGGAGAAGGGAGACATAGCAGTCTTTAGCGGATAAATTATCTACAGAGGACAGGAGTAAATAGCCCTCGGCACCCATGGAGAGCCAAGAGCTGATTTTCTGCTGCTGGTGGGAAGAGCTGGAGTTGAATGGGACACGTCTAGCCTGGCCAAAAATAAAAAGAAAAGGTTACGAGAGGTGTTGGACTGGCCATGCCCCCCTGCTGCGGCCGTTGTCCTCGGGAGCACTTTCGGGAAGCAGTCCTGAACCAAAGGAAGGGAAAATACCCCCGATTTCTCGCCAGTGGCCCCCCGCCACGGCCTGTTTCCTCCCCCACAGGGTGAGGGCGCCGGCCGACCAGGCCGGACGCGGGGCAGAGAGGGCCCAGCTCCCCGCAGCACGGCTCAGCAGCCCCGTCTTGGACCGCGGCTCACGAAGTCCTGGCGCTGGCTTCTCAAGGCCTGGAAACGGCCCCAAAACCGTCAGGTTTTACCGCAAACTGCGGCTTTTCCCCCCAAAGACGGAGCCGTTTTACTGAGGCAGACCTAGGCCCTCACCCGCCACGGGCCGCGGAGCCCCGGCCACAATTTGCATAACCCCCATCCAATTGGACAGAGCAACTGCCCGTCCACCCTAAGCCCCGCCCGAGTTCCACTCAAGCCCCGCCCCGTCTCTCCCCCAAAGCTACCCCGCCCCTAGGCACCGCCCACTTCCCCTCAAGCCCCGCCCCAAGGCCCCCACCCGCCGCCTCCCCGCTCTCGCGAGGTCTCCTCCCGGAAGTTGCTCCCGTCTCACTGGAAGCGGAAGCGGTCGGGCCGGTGGGTGGCGGAGCGGGAGGTTCCCCTCGGGTCGCCATGCCGCTGCGGTTGCTCCTGGCGCTCCTGGCGCTCTGCGCCGCCGCCCGGGCCCAGGGTGAGAGGCCGGCGGAGGCGGGGGAGGGCAGGGAGAGGGGCCTGCGGCCCGGGGGAGGCCCGGGCCAGGGGCGCTGGGGGGGACTGGCGGGGAGGGCCCCGGGGGTGGAGGTGGGCGCTGAGAGGAAGCGGTTGGGCTGGGCACTCGGCAGGGCCGGGGAGGGAGAACAAGCGAAGCTAGGGCAGGGTCTGACATGGGCTCCTGGTTTGCGGGGGCTCTTCTGCCGTTGGGCCTCTCCTGCGGGTGGTGGGAGGCCGTCGGGCGCCGGGGGAGCTCCCCAGGGCTCCGTCCCGCCGGGTTTGTCACCCCTTTGGTTCCCCCCCGCCACCTCCCTTGCGGGGGAGTTTCCTTCCCCTTTCGGCAGCGCGGGGAGAGCTGTCTCGGGTGTCCAGGCGCTCTGCAGACACCCAGCGCAGGGGTAGGCAGTGACTGATCTCTCTGCATTTGCTGGCAGCTGACGGGCAGAAGGCAATGCAAACAGAGTCCAGCAAAACTTCAGCAGGCGCTGGGGGATCCTCCCAGCCTGAAGCATATAATGGCCAGGAAACCCAAGGGGATCAGCACCCGGATACATCCAAAGGGAAGGAAGAGCACAGCTCTGAATCAAATCTACTCGATAAGAGAGAGACCAAATTGAACACAAGTGACAGAGGGGTGATGGAGAAGGACCAGAAGGGCACAGACACCTCTGGTCAGAGCAGCAGCGTGGGGAACCAGAACAGGAGCCAGGGTGGCAGTGGGCAAGGCAACAGTCAGACTGGTGATGGCCATGACAGCAGCCCCAGTAACCAGGGCAACGGCAATGGCGGTGAGCAGGACAGTGGAAACGCTGGTAAGGAGGGCAGTGAGAAGGAGAGTAGTGACCACAGTAATCAGGCCAACGAGAACCCCAGTAACCCGAGCAGCAGCGACCAGAGCCAGGGCAACAAGTCAGGCAGCAGCAACATAAACCAGGGTGGCAACACCAAGAACCAGGACAGCAAGGGCGAGAACCAGGGTGAGAACCAGGGCAGTAATGGTGATAACCAGGATGGCAACAGCCAGGACAAGGGTGATAACAGGGTCCAGGGTAACAACCAGGACAGCACCACCAACAACGAGGGCCAGGGCAGCAATAGTGCAAACCAGGGCAGCAACAACCAGGACAACAAGGTCGAGAACCAGGGCGGCAGCACCGAGAACCAGGGCGGCAACACTGAGAACCAGGGCAGCAACAGCCAGGACAAGGGTGATAACAGGGTCCAGGGTAACAACCAGGACAGCACCACCAACAACGAGGGCCAGGGCAGCAATAATGCAAACCAGGGCAGCAACAACCAGGACAACAAGGTCGAGAACCAGAGCGGCAACACCGAGAACCAGGGCAGCAACAGCCAGGACAAGGCTGAGAACCAGGGCAGCAACACTGAGAACCGGGACAGCAACACCAAGGACCAAGCCAACAACCAGGATAATCAAACGGACTCATCAAGAGATAAAAATGCATCACCACAATCGACTTCCTCTGCTGGTGAAGGTGACAGCTTTTTAGACGATGAAGAAGGCCCCGGAGAGGAAGAGGATGATGTTAAAGAAGGCAGCGACGCCTCCTTTAATAAGGAGAGAGAGAAGAGCATTCCTTCTCTCCCCAGGGACCAGTCAGAAAGCAGCCACTTCTTTGCCTATCTGGTTACCACGGCTATTATCGTTGCTGCCTTATATGTTGCATATCACAACAAACGCAAGGTGAGCGGCTGTGCTCCTTCCCCATGCTCTCAACATCTCCCCTGCCCTTTAGGAGCTTCCTTTCTCTGCAGAGTCACCACTGCAGAGTGGGACTTGCTCAGTTGAAGACCTTTCCCCTTGCCCTGACTTTTCTCTCTCACCGATACCTCCCGCTTGCTGCACAGCATGGATTTGGTTGATATTAATTTGAGCCATGGTCCAAACAGCTTTGGGAGGAGCAGGATGGGTGTTGTAACTAGGAACGGGGTCGGTTCTCTGTGGAAATTGGGTAGCCTCGGCTCTGGTGGTTATTTTCATCTGAAGGAGGTGAAAAGGAAAAGATCTATGAAGTTACCCTATGTTTTCTGTAGCAGGTTGCAGAAGACCTGGCCTTAAATAGTCTTGCAGCTCAAGTGACACAACTGTCTTTTTCTGTTTGTTTTTTTTTTTTCTCCTGTAAAGCTACTTTTGAGGTAGGAGAAAGACAACAAATCCTTACTGTTTTCTGCATGTTAGGCATCGCCTGCTTTCAATCTTAGCTAGGTTTATATATTGGCATTAGTTTGTTTTGAGTGCTTTTTCAAATGAAATGTGGTCACTAGTAGGAGGTAAGTGAAGCCGCTCTTTGGCTCATTAGGAAGTGCCTGTGTTTGAAGTGAGAAAAGGCTTATTTGGTTGCTGCTGTTCACTCACCTTGTCCCTGCTTCTATTTCCAAAGATCATTGCTTTTGCTCTGGAAGGAAAAAGATCGAAAAGTGGTCGACGGCCCAAATCTGGCGATTATCAGAGACTGGATCAAAAGGTAAGATCTCCCTGAAAAGGGTGCTGCCTCATCCCGGGAGCCAGGCAGGCCGAGGGAAGGGGCTGCAGTGCCAGGTGTATACTGTAAATGCAATATAGTGGCTTTTCACATACAGAAATGGTCACAAAGCCTTGGTTGGTATTGGAAAGCAGAATTTCTAGCAAAAACCCTGCTCTTGTTCTAGAAACAGAGTTTTGCCAGAAAATGGAAGCAATAATGCTGAGAAATGGTGGCGCAGAGAGCTAACAGAGCAGAAATTTGAGTCTCGAGTTCAGGTGTGCTGAAGAATAGTTTGTCACTGACTCAAATGACTTTTTCAAAGAAGTTTTTAGTGGGAGAAGGGCTGGAATTGGGGAGAATTCCCTTCCTTCTTCCCCTTGAAACTTTTTTCTTGTGTTTCCTTTAAGTCAGCAGTGTCTGTAGTATTTTTTGCAATGGAAAGAAGAGGAGACAAGGAAAGACAATTTTTTAAAGTTGAAAAATTTAAGCTGAAACTTAATCTTTCGGAAGGCTGTCAGCATTTGGGGGGTGGTGACCATGGCCATTTTCAAAAGCCGTTAGGGATTTTGCATACAAAACTCAAGGCAGTGTCCTCAGCTTGTTGTCAGCTCTGCAGCAGCGCAGTGCACTGTTGGGAGCGGAAACTCAGCTCTCCTTCCCTGAACTGCAGCCATGCCTGGCTGGGGAAACTGTCTTGAGTGTCACTGAGACGATTTGCCTGCTTGAGCCTCCACGTTTAGTCTCACCAATATTTGGGGAATTTATTTCCCTTGCCAGGAATTCCCTGCCTTGTCCCTGAGGCAGGCAGGCAGTTAGAAAGAGCCTGGGTTTTATTTGAAAGCTGGTCAGAGGCACTCAGCCTGCCGAGTAGAAGAGCCATGCTGAGCTTTCAAATTGTTTAAATCTTTCTTTTTGCCTTTCCAGATCTAGATTCCTCCTCAGATATTCACTGGAATAATGACGGCTGGTGATGAAAATGCAGGAACACGGGGGCACCCACCAACTCCCCTGCTGTGGTGCCCTGAGTTGCAGCTGTGCTGCCATGTTCAGATTTCAGACAACAGGAAGAAGGGGAAATGCTTTTCGTTTTGCACCTGCACCTTGGTAACGTTAAACCTCTCACTTCCTCGAAACGCCTTTCTCCTTTCCCAGCTGCCTGAAGATGAACTCATTGGGCGTCTGGCTTCTGGCCTGCAACCCAGGAAAAGCCAGTCCCCAGCACTTGACAGAACCTTTATGTCCAAATTAAATGGAATTTGCCATCTACTGTACTGACGTCTCCTCTTGGGAAAAAAAAAAAAAATCAAACCCAAACCGATAAATCCGCCTGCGAAATGAGCCATCTGACTCTTCCCCTTCCAGAGTCATAGAGCTGCCTTTGGAACCAGCACAATTTTGCTTGAGACATAGACGTTCTCCTCTTCTGTCCATTGTGTTTGGATGCTAAAGTTTGGCGCGTGAGTGATTGCACTAGTTCGGAAGTGATCTGCCAAGGACTCTGATTTGATTATTTTCTCTCTCTGCGATGAAGACGATGTTAGGGTTTATCATCTAGATTCTCTCTTTCGCGCATATCTTCAGAAATGCTGGAGCAGGCTTTGGCCCTTGCGTTGTAGCTTAAACTTCCCCCACCCGCATCTTCTGCTCCACGCGGGTCTTTTCCCTCGCACTCCTCAGAGTTCGGCTGTTTGCACTAAGGTGACAGTTGTGGTGGGATGCTGTGAAGGAGGACAGGTTAGGCTTAGAAAGCTTTGTGCCAAATTGCTGTGGTGCAGCTTGTAGCAGATTTTGCCTTGGAAGATTGCTTTCCTACCCCTTGTAAAATGGAGTTATGTGGTAACGTAAAATGTACGGTAACCCTGAAGTGTTTGTGACAAGGGAACTTGCAGTCCTGCACTTCAAAAGCGCGGTATTGAGGCCCTGGAGTGTCCAACTCCACTGAACGAGCTCCCTCCAGCCGAGCGCTCAGCGCTGGCTCATGCTGGAGAAGTGCCGCTCTCCCGCCCGGCTGAGAGGCGAGGGGGCTACTGGTCCCTGGGTTGCACAGGCCTTGGCTGTGCCTCTCACCTTGGCAAACCCTCATAGCCGGCAGCGCGGGCACCGTCCTTTCTGCCCGTGAGTCACCACGGGGTGTCTTCTCCCCGAGGTCACCTCCTGAACAGGCGGCCGACATAGGAAAGGGCTCATCCTGCAGCTGGCACAGCCTCTTCCCGCTCTGCCCCGGCTTCGAGGAGTTTTGTGTGGTTGAATGTACGTGTAACCGGCTGCTTGTCGCTGAGCTGGTCACTTCGGTATCACTGCGGAGCACTTCAGCTGGGGCCTGGGACGTGCTGCTTATATTTAAGGCTGCAAAACATGCTGATTCATGAGTTACAGCTGTGAGGTTGTTTTTAGTTTTGTACTTCTTCTCCAAAGATGTTTGTTTGAGATGGGACGTTTCTGCAGAGGGTGTGAAGTGCCTGCCCAGCTCATGCTTTTTTTTCTTTCCAATATGGGCAGAAAAAAATTGGTATGAGGCACCGAGAGCTCTTCACACGGGTACCCGTCCCCACCGGAGGCTCGTGCCAGCTGCGCGTGAGTCACCCTCCCTGGACACTTGCCGCCTGACTGGGCAGGAAGAATCCCAGTGGGGCTGGCTCCCTCCAGCTGGCTGCGAAAGCTGCTCGTGGGATGAGGCCGGCCCTTTTCCGGCCTTCCTGAGGTTGTGAACAATTGGTAATCTGCCCTGCGGTTGCTAAAGATAGTCACGTTTGACAAGGGCAAAGACATTTCCGTGTCTGGATATGAAAGCTACGGCTGTGTTTTTATTTTTTTTCCCCTGTTTTTCCCTGTGTAAGAGGGGAGAGTGGGCTTGACCCTCTCCTAAAAGAAAAATCCTCTTTTTTTTTTTTTCTTTTTGCTGGCTGTTAGCAAGCACAAAGAGTGGGAGAAAGTCCTTGTTGGCTTTAAATAACTTTCAAGGTTTCCGTAGTAAACTTTTCTGATGCTAAAAGTACTCGCAGAAGCTATTTTGGAGAACAGGAGCGTGAGGTGGAGGGAAGAGAAAGGAAAACAAGTCTGGGAACGTAACCCTTGGGGGAAATGTGCCTTCTGAAAAGGGTGGGAACTCCTGTAACAAGACTCGGCTGTTTGAGAGATCCCTCAGGATAAGTCCGAGGCTGGCTGTTGTGGCTGATTTACGGACAGGATGCGGGTGGGAGGGGGTGGCTTTTGTCTGGTGACAGCAGGGGAAAAAAAAAACCAACTCCTCTTCCAACATGTGAAATACCACGTGCTCCTGAGCTGCTCAGCCCTGAATTTTTAGTGTGCACGCTGTTTTCCTGCTCTGTCCTTTTTTTTTTTTTTTTTTTAAATTGAAAAATAATTCACAAAGTTGTTTGTTTGGTTCCCTCCCCCCACCGTCTGCTTGCTTTTCTATCCCATGTGGTTTTCCTCTCTGTGTTGGAAATCCCGCCCTGGTTCCAGCAGTTCACTGCTAACAGCGAGCTGAAGCGAGGGAGCTCTTTGGAGCGCGGGACTGTCATACCTCAAACGTCTCGACGGTCAGGTTGGACTGAGCGTGAGCTCGTTAGTTGGGTTAACGAGGATGTGTGTCACCTCCCGCTGGGGGCTGTTGGTTTGCTCGGTGTCCGCCATGGCTCTGGCAAAACAGAAATGCCCATTTTCCGGGAAGTGCAGGGCTGGGGGAGAGGCAGAGCTCACGCCGGGCTAAATCGGGGGAATTCCCCCCAAATCTGCAACCCTGCAGTTCCCCAGGGTGGTGTGTTCCTGACAACAGTTGCTGCAATCGCTCGAGCTGCGTGAAACCTCTGGGAATGACTCACGATTTGTTGATTTTTATGGTATTTAAATTTATGCCATGTGTTTCAAACTGGTCAAGGTGCGTGTAACCTTTTCCCTTTGGACACAACATGTTTTTTGTTGGTACATAGTTTTTTTGACAAATGTTATTGCTTTTAGGCCAGCTGCCTTGCTGGTTTGAATCAGCAAATGGTTTGTTTTATGCGACAATGAAATGCAAATTGCTTTGAAGGATCAGAATTTTTATATTTCTTTATACTTCTTTTTTTTTGTTCTCTCTGTGGTGAAGTCAATAAATGGATTTAAGAACAATAAATGTGGAGTTTTCACTTATTTTTTTGTGAGTGTTCTTTTCACGGTCTCCTTTGAAACCTGGCAACAACAGTGCAGGTTAGTTCCTCTTTATGCAAAAAAAAAAAAAAGGTTTTAACAAAACCAACAGTCTTTGAGCTGAGTGATTTGTGTTCAGAGCTTTGTGTGCTCCAGTTGCATGTGCAAACTCCGTCCCCTGGTGACCAGCGAACCCTGCAGCCGGATGGGGCCGAGACAGGTTTCAGCTGAGAGCAGATCTGGAAGTTTCCAGTCTGCTTCACCGCGGGCTGGTGCCGGCAGTGCCATTCTCGGCCAGTGTGGCCCCTCGCACACGTGAGAGCCAGCGGGGCCATTTCGGTTATTTTTAGGACCTGACCTTATGACAGAGTTTAAACTGCTCCTACAGCTTACTCGTGGATCTGTCCTGCTGTATTTCTTCTTCCACCCGCAGGGAGGCTCCGAGGAGGATGCGGATCCCAGGGCAGCAGAGACTGGGAGAGACTGGAGAAGCGAGAGCCCGGGGTGCCAGCCTGTTCCCCACGGCATGGGAAGGTGCCATGATGGATGGCAGATGACGAGGGCGCTTCTGGGTAGCGTCTACTGCTGCTTCCTGCAGCAAATGGAAGAAACTTTCTCCTTTCCCCCACTTTTTCCCTAAAAGGAGAAAATCCGCCCTCCTGCACTCTCCTCCAGCTTGGCTGCCCCCCAGCTGCCTGGCAGTGCGCGCAGAGGGCGGGTGAGGACAAAGGGGGGGCCGCTTGTTTTCCCACTGATGGAGTTGCTGAGAGCTGGGGGGAGGAAAAAAGGGTGGAAATGGGGCATTAAGATGAAAATTCTTTGTTCATCTGCACGTGGGGCTGGATTGAGTGCTCGTCTGAGCCTTCCTACGAGGAGATCAGAGCGCTGCTCTGCTGCGTGTCTGTAGGGCCAAGAAACAAGAGTTACCAAATTGTACTCCAAGAGCTCTTTGAACCTGCTTCCAACCCAGTTTGAGGGTGCTGTAAAGGTCTCAAAACTGTTTTGTTCCTACAGGTGGAGGGAGTACGGTGGGGAAGGAGCGGCCCTGCATGTCCCTGGAGGGAGAGGGGCAGCGGCGTCAGCGTCCTGTCCCGCGTGCCGGGACGTGGTGAGTGTGGAGCGTGGGCTCTGCTGCGCCCCGGGCCTCCCCGTGAGTCAAAGTCCGGGCGTGGAAAACAACTGCTAAACAAAGCCGAAATGATCCGTGGGCTGGGTTGGGCTGTGCTTATCGGAGCTGAATTGCTCCGGGCTGTGCTGGGAAATAGGGATAGGGCCGGAGTTCTTCCAGGAGGGCAGAGGCGGTGCAGGTTCAACACAAGAGCTTCACGCGTGAGTGCCAGTGAAACCCTGCCCGCTGGCGTGCAGGTCTTGGCCCCTCCACCCTCCCTCCTCCCACAGGCGCCTGGGAACCGGCCCCGTCTCGTGGACCAGGGACATCCCCGGAGCCGTTCAGGCTTTTTTATTGACATGGTTTTTGTGCTTATTCTTGGTACCAAAGAGGCCGCGGGAGGAGAGAACCTTAAGGAAATACCTCCTGTCCCTGAGATGTGCCAGCCCCTCCGTCCCCTCCGTTTGCATCCTGGCTGCAGCTGTTCCCTCTCCCCTTGCTCACTGAAGAAGGACTCTCGCAAAGACCCCGTTATCCATCATGAACTCAGAACTACCTTGAGCAAACACTCCCAAATCTACTCCCTGAGCCTGCTCCAGGTCCCAACTTAACCCACCAACCTGCAAATCCTGCTAACCAGCCTGTTTTTTGGTTGTTTTTTTTTTTTTTTTAAGCCTTGAATTCTTAAACAGCCCCGTGAGCAAACAACTCAGCCGTGCGGTGATCCTTACAGCAGGGCAGCGGTATTTTCGTTACGGGTGGGGCAGCAGCCGGGTAAACACATCAGCTTTGCCTCGGTAGGACAAAAGCCTGTGGCTTCTGCAGGTTTGTTTAGATTAAAAAATGGGTGAGATTGTGTTTGCAAGGTTGGAGCTCTTTCATGGAAGAAAATCAGGGGGAGAAGCAGGTGTATGTCCCCCTTGGGAGCTGTGGCTGGTGGTGGCACGAGGGTGCTGCTGTGGGTGGCGGTGGCACGAGGGTGCTGCTGCGGGGCGTTTGAGTGTTGCTGCACCATCCTGTGCTCAAATCGCATCTTTCTGCTCTGCAGAAGGTCCCGTGGTAAGATTTGCTGCACTTGCCTTGTTAAAACCCTCCCTGGGTAGCTCCGGCACGTGCCGGGTTGAGCCAGTCACCTTTCCAGAGGGGTTTTCTCCTGGTTTTCTTGTCACTTGTCCTTTTTTCTCCGTGTGTGACAGGGGACTTCTTGCAGCCAAGGCGCTGCTCTTCATCCCCCTGGGCTTTCCAGCAGAGCCAGCGGCTCTCAAACACCATCCACCCCCTCCACGATGGGCGCCGAGAAGGGGAAGACCTCCTGCAGCAGGTTGGTGACGAAGCAGGGCATCTCCTTGCACCCCTGGTAGGTGCCCCTGGCCTGGCAGCGGAAGGCCACCTCCCAGTTAATGCGGGTCATGAGGCGGTTGAGGGCCAGGTGACGTTCCTCTCCCTCCAGCACCTTGAGCAGGGCCTGGAGGAACATGGAGCCGAAGATGTTGAGGAAGGCCACGTAGCCTGCGGAGCGCAAAGGAAGGAGAGTGTGACGTCGGCTGTGCCGCAGGCTGCGATGGCAGCGCTTCCGAGAGGAAACGTCACTGGTGCGCCAGGGGCTGTCCCTTACCTGGGCTGCAGGCGAACATGACGACGGTTTGGGGGGGGATGGAGAGGTAGTCTGAGAAGCCGTCTGGCTCGGGCTCCCCACTGTCACACTCCACCACCACCCCCTGGTCGAATTCTCCCCCCCGGCAAGCCTGTGGGCAGAGCGGCCATCGTGAGCTTCCCCGACTCTGCGCTGTCCCTTCTGCCCATCGCCAGGGCCAGCCCAAGGGTCCTGGGGGCTCTGGAAGCTCCCTGTGGACCTGTGCCCCCTCCAACCCATCCCCTACCGCTCCCCGAGTCCTGCAGCTCCGCACGGTTCCTCTCCCGTCTCCATCCCCTTCTTCCCATCCCATCCGTCTCCATCCCCTTCTTCCCATCCCATCCGTCTCCATCCCCTTCTTCCCATCCCATCCATTGGGCATCCTCCTCCCTTCTCATTCGCAGCTTCGCCAAGCCTCTCCTCCCGACGAGCCTGGATCTGGGGCTCCCTTCTCTCTTCCCCGCACATTTCTCATGAGCCTGGTTCCCCTTCTCTTTGCATTTACCCTTCCCCTCCCCGGTAGGTGTTGTGCTGCCTGTGCAAACCCAGAAATACACCTGGAAACGCAAGAGTCCACTGGGAAAGTGCTGGGAAAGATCCCCCTTGGAGTGCAGCCTAGGGCAGACCAGTTCTGCACAGTCCTTTGTTCTACGTGATGGTTTGGTCTTTCTTGCAGGGACGGAGCGCCGGGCTGGTGTTGGGAAGGCGCTGGAGAGGGACTAGAGCTCTGAGGGCCCATCTCACCCCTACCTGGAGCCACCTCAGCTGGGAGGTGTTGGTTTGGGAGCAGAGCAGTGGACACCTCCCAGCGTTAGGGGCGAGGGGACGCTGCCCTCGCCTCTCCCTCGGCAAACGCCCCACCAAACGCCGGCGGTAAATCCTCGCTCGAGACGAGATGTCTGCGACACCCCAGCACCGAGAGGTGGACGGAGGCCACCGGCAGCGGCAGGGACGCGAGAGCCGTGGTGGCGCCGAGGGGACCAGCCCTCCTCTTCCTGCCCGGGCTCTGGGCACCCTCAGCCCTGCGGAATTTGCTCTACAAGGCCAGCGTTCGTCAGCACGAGCACGAGCTGTGCCCGCGGATCGAGGTGCTCATTTGTTGGCCTGTCTGGGGGCTGTCCCCAGCTGTCACTGCTCCCTGAACAGGAGCCAAGCCCTTTACCAGAAGGAAACGAATGCCCCGAGTGATTTATACTGGCTTTCAGCTGAATGTGTATTTGTCTGTTTGCAGAGCTCACGCTGTCTGCTGTGAGCCATCCAGTTGCTGGATTATTTGTTTGCTCAGTGAGCCGATCCCGCCTGTCGGATCAGCGTTAAGGCGTACTTCCAGGCTGCTTTCCTGCGAGGGCATGTTCAAACTCCCCCTCTGAGCTTCTTTTTTTTTTTTTTTTTTTTCCTTACTCCATCACCAGTTCACAGCTGGGCTTCTCCCAGCCCTCCCCCAGGAGTCTGCTGCGCACAAACGTCACGGTGATGGGGTTTGAAGGCAGCTTTTACTGATTCATCTATATCCCAGTGGTGTCTGGGAAGAATATCTGCTCCCAGCAGTGTCACGTATCGTGGCGAACAATTGGGTTTCAGCCCAGGTCACCCAGAGGGTGCAAAGCACCGTGAGAAATGTTCCTGTCTGGAGACACCGGGAAGAGACCGGGGCTGTTTCCCAAAGAAGGGACGCGTGTAGGGGTGATGAGAGACTGGGAGAAGGGTGTTTGCAGTGAGCAAAGACACCTCAAAATCAGCGAAAGCAAGAAAAAAGAGGGGTGGAGGGTTGTGGTGGGAAGCTGGGGAGTGACAAAAGGATTGAGCTCCACAATTAAAACAGACTTATCCCGGCAGTGACCTTAAGCTTCTGCCAGTCTAATCCTGCGCAAACTTAGCAAAAAGGGGATCAAATTATCATGCTGTTACCTGGATAAAGAAGATCTTGGGGATTTTGGTGAGCACCGGGCACTTCTTTGAGGATAAAATCTGGAATATTCGGGTCAGTTTAACTGGCTCCGAGTCACAACCGAAGATGACCCCCTGCTCTCCGTGGCTGGAGATGATGCTCACGAAGTAGTCCCCGTGCTGGCGGCGGCACTCTGCAAGGACACGGCAACACTGCTGCCGTCCCACCTCGACTCGGGGAGTCCCAGGGGTGGGACATGGGAGATGGCTGGGCGCGGGGGGAGACGAGGAGGGGGCTTGGGGCTGGCAGGGGGACGCCTACCTTGCTGGTAAAGCTCTTCTATCTCCTTGGCGGTCTTGTTGTGCATCAGCTCCACCTGGTAGTTGAGCCGTGAGAGCGCCTTGGAAAGCTGCTCCGCTTCCCGCCTGGCTCCCCTCCGTGTCCCAGGCACGGTGTCACCGTCGCTGCCGCAGAAGTTGGTGTTGACGATGACAAGAGCCCGGCTTTGCCTCGGCTGGGACATGCTGGGGTGTCCCCTCGGGTGGTCGGTGGCCTCCAAACCCCCACCGCACCGGCGGGAGCTCTGGCTTGTCTCTGCGCTGTGCGCGCTCCTTCGGGAAGTCCAGGGGAGCGGATCCCGGCTGACTCAGCGCTGGCACGGCTGATCGTCAAGGACAAGGCAGAAGCAGTGGCCTGTCACCTGCTGAGGGAGTGCGGTGGCACCTGGGTGCGAGTCACGGGGGACAGGGAGAGGGCCATGGCTCGCCCCAGGGCCAGTGGCCATCGCTGGCTGCAGGAGGGCTGGGCTGGCACCATCTGGCCCAGAGCTTATGGGGAGGGGAAGAAAAAAAAGAGGAATTTTTTTCTCCAAGGGCATGGTGGGGGGTTGGGGAGGGTTGGGGGGTGGACACGCCTGCGTGGTGGGAAGCACCAGGAGCAGCTGGGTGATTCCTCCCTGCCCTTCTCTGAGTCTTGGTTTCCCCCAAAAGCCAGGCAGCTCCTGCTCCCCAGCGCTAGTTGCAGGGAAAACTGCCCCTTTCAGCTTCCCCCATGGGGCTTTTTGGCCAGCGTTGTGCATTGCCTCACCCTGCCCGCCCCCAGCCAGCCTTACCCGCTTGGGGTACCCAGTTATGGCACATCTGCAATTATTCCTCCCCGAAAGCCACCTGTGCTGGTGCAGGACGAGCCCCCAGCAAGACGCTCACCAGGAGGGGTCTCGACTGCACCCCCTCTCTCCTTCCTTTCCCCAACCCGCCGACCCGCAGTGCCGAACAGCACCATTCTCACCCCAGCCCTGCTGATCCCACATCACAAGGCACAAATCACAAGATGCTGCTTATTATTTTATTTATTCCTGGTCTCACATGCTTCCCTTCCCATTCGGAGAGGGCTTTGATCGGGTTCCCAAGCTTTTCCCGGCAGACAGAAAGGCTAGACTTGTTTTATTGCTCAAAGGAGCGGGGTTTGCACCATGGCGTGTCTCCAGGCGATGGGGAGGGGTAGAGCAGCACCGAAATACCGGCGGTGGCAAGGGACTGCGGAGCACGCTGGCCCTGCCCCTCCACTGCTACAAAGCAGGACTTCAGAAGCGCCCCACAGCTGGCGAAGCGTCCTTGCTCTCAAGTAGCTTTGCTTAAATTAATCCACCTGGTCTTAAATAGCCTGGCTTAAGGTAATCCACCCTTCGCACCTGGCTGTGAAGTGCCAGAAGCAGCTGCTAACCCCACCGCCCTGGTGACAGGGAGCAGCCCCTTCCTAAAGGACCGTCTCTGTGAGCTTCTTCCAGGTGCCTTCGTTAAAACGCCGCGATGGGGCTCAGGCTGGAATGACTCCCCCTCGCTCAAACCTGCCTGACACTGCCTGGACAAGCCTGTGCGTGTCCCCATCTCAGGGAGGTGCCGCCTCTGCAGCCCCTGGGGCTGCCGAGTCCCACGTGGAGCTTCAGGAGCCCAACTGGGCACCAAAACTGCCATCTCAATGGGGAAAGTCATCCCTGGGGGGCTTGCTCCCCTTGACCCAGTGGGTCTGGGGGCTGCAGGGGAAGGTTGATGCTCTTCTGATGGCCCACACGGGCCTCGGACACTGGTGGGGATCGTGACCCTTGGGTGTTGCTGGTAGAAAATGTTGTGTCT
This sequence comes from Fratercula arctica, assembly GCA_947846985.1. Taxonomy (NCBI): domain Eukaryota; kingdom Metazoa; phylum Chordata; class Aves; order Charadriiformes; family Alcidae; genus Fratercula; species Fratercula arctica. Next base: position 1,466,416 of record CANTUZ010000023.1, on the reverse strand, counting down.
TTCCTTCTGGTGTGACCTGTTTTTTTGGGTTGCCTTGACTTCTCTCCTGGCCACTGCTGCACATGGCAGCTTTTGGAGCCCCTCTTCCCGGCACCGGGAGAAGGGGTTCGGCCTCAAAAGGGTGGTCAGGGATCAGCGCTGGTTTTTACTCAGACGTGGTGGTGGAAGCAGGTGAGCTCTCGGCGGGTAATGTCCAAGGCAAGCTGGCTGGAAGTTAGGAATGGCATCTTCCTGGGATGTAATCCTTTGGTTTTGCATTAGAGAGGATGTGCTATGGGTGATTGATAGCTGAAAAGAGGGCACCAGGGGTGGTCCGGTGGACTGGGGGTAAAGGGAGGTCCTGGCCAGTGGGACGGCAGGCGTTACTCCCTCTTCTTAGAGTTGGTGGCCTCCGTGCGCTTTTTCAGCTGCACCACGTCGACGTAGAGATTGCGCTTGAGGACAGCGCTGGCGCAGATGAGGGCTCCTTGCAGGGCTCCCATGAAGCCCCCTACACATACATCCTGCCCTGGAAGAGAGCGGGAGGCGGCAATGGCAGCGGCCGTGGTCCCCCGTGAACAGACCATGCGCTCCATCCCCAGCTGACCACCAATGCTCTTCTGAACATCACCATCCCAAACATGTTCCCTACCTTCCAGCTGCCCCCATGCCGTCCCTTGGGTTTGAACCCACAAAACCCCTCCCTGTTTGCGCCCTTCCTTCTCCCCAACAGGGTAAGGGCCTCATCCTGCCCAGCTACAACAAATCAGCGCTGGGCACGGAAACCATGTCCAGGAGCTGGAGGAGGCACAGGCCTCTCCTCCTCCTGTTGGGACCAGGCAACTGCATTTTGACGTGCTCCAGCAGCTCTTGCATCGCCCCATGGCACAGCAGTGGCTTGTCCCCATATTTCATTGAAGGACTGAAGGTTTTTCTCCCCATACCCTGCTTCCCCAGAGGTGTCCTCATCTGAGAATGTGGTGGTACCTGTCAGGTAGAGGTTGGGGATGGCCGTCTGCGCCCTCATGGTGGTGATGGCTTCGGCTTGCATGCGAGTGATGCTGTGGTCAATGCCGTAGATCTCCCCCTTGTGGCTGGCGATGTAGTGCTGGTTGGTGAGGGGCGTTCCCCCGGAGATGTATTCGATCTGGGGGGACAAGGGGTCAACATGGTCTGCGTGGGTTAGGCGTGGTGCTGTGGGGGGTCTCCTCGTGCTCCAGAAAGCTATTTTCTTGGGGGACAGGTTTGCTTGCAGACCCTTGGGTGGTGGTTCTGGCCGAGTTTGGTCACAGAATGGTCCTTGAGGACCATCATAGAATCACAGAATGGTTTGGGTTGGAAGGGAGCTTAAAGACCATCTAGTTCCACCATCCCCCCACCTTGTACTATGCATGGTCAGGAGGCAGTGGCAATGGGCTGGTGCCGTGCTGCCTACCTGGACCTCATGTCCAGCAGACCCAGACCCAGCTCCTACATTTGCAGGATGGAGAACCCCTGAACCCCGAGTTTTCTCACCTTGTCCTCGATGAGAGGGTAGAGCTTGAAGACAGCCTGCATGATGGCATCTACAAAAGTCTTCTTCAACTCCTCGTAATCGTCTCCCCGCTTATTGACCTGCTTGTCCTTCCACTCCTCAAACCACTCATATTTGGCAAAGGTCACGATGGCCATTGTGGATTTACCTGCAGCAGGACGAGGTTGGGGCTGTTGTCCCTCTGCCCACGTTCACGCCACCATTTCGCTGCCACAAACCCAACCCTCCCCATGCAAACACCTGGGATGTCCCCAGGTCTTTGTGGTCCTGTATCCTTCATCCACTTATCTTGAAGACCACTTTCCACGAGCAACCTGCTCAGCAGCTTTCACCATGGCTATTTTAGGAGAAACTCCTCATTTGCTGTCATCAAACAAACCAAGCCCCAGCAAGAGTTTTCAAGCCACTCCCAAATGTGTGTGGTTGGGCTTCAGCCATTACCTGGATGCCTCATTTCCCAGGTGGGGTCCTTGGCCGACGGGCAGGTGACAAACAGGAGAGGGATGTTCTTGGCTGCTTCTTCCCTGGAAGAGGTCAGGTAGCGATTCGCTCTGCAGAGAGATGCGAGGGTTTGAGGTGGGTTTGGGTGAAAACCTTTCCCTGAATATTTGTTATGGCCGAATGCCCATGCAGTGAGGAGAGCCAAAAGCATTTTCTGAGTCACCCCCCAGGAATTCATCTCCTTATACTTAACGAAGCACGTCTAAGGTGAAGCCAAACCTACATTTCATCCAGGTCATTTCCTGGGTACATGAAGTAGTTGGTGGCCTCCAGCCCCAGCTCTTCCCTTGAGCCATTAAGACCTACGAAGACGGTGAAACCCCCTTCACCGTGTGCCGCTATGTGAAGCTGAGACTGGATCTCTGCGACAGGGAGGGAAGAAGGGGAAAATTAGTATTTTCAGGGATCCTCAGCTATGGAGAAGTGGTTTCTCCTGGAAGCAGCCCCACTCATATCTTCATTGCTCCCATGTTGACTTGTAAAACGGACTTCATGGAATCACTGAATTTATCTCGAAACGTCCCATGTGCACCCAAGGGGTGGTTCGGCAGCTCCTGCAGACTGTAAGGAAGGCAGCGGTGCTGCCATTTCCTACAGGGGATGGTTTAGGGGACCCACAGCTGGAGCTGTTGCTGTATTTAATGTATTTAATGAATGGATTCAAATGTGCTCCTGCTCCACAAATGTTGAATGGTTGTAGACCAGGACCGTATCATTGCGCAGAAAGCTTCCACCCAACCATATCCCCCTTCCCACCCAACCGTGTCCACTTCCACCCAACCGTATCCCCCTTCCCACCCAACTGTGTCCGCTTCCACCCAACCGTATCCCCCTTCCCACTCAACCGTGCCCACTTCCACCCAACCATGCTCCTTCCAAAGCAGCAAGAAGATTTTGTGGCAGTGCTAAACCCAACTTTAAGTGGATGTTTCACCAACTTTCACAAGTTTCGGGGCGCTACGCTGCGGTTTTTAGGGAAACCGAGCGGCAAGGCGCAGCTTTGCCAACAGTATGGTCAGTTTTGGCAAACTAATTTAGGCTTGACTAAAAACCCTGCAAAGAAATGTATGGCCAGGGATGGTGTTCTGAATGCCATGGAATGAACGACAGGGTTTTGGCTAAGAAATAATTAATTATAAAGGAGCCACTTTCTGATGTGGCTTGCAGGGGCTAATGCTGTAGCCCCAAAGAAACCCAATGCCGCTGTTTTACCAGGCAGTGCCCGCGCCTCCGCTGGCAGAAGCCGCTCGTAGGTGTTGAAGATCCCGGCGTCCGAAATGATGACGGGAGCGAAGACGTTCACCAGATCTTGGCCTTTCTTGACGCTTACGCCTGGAAAGGAAAGGCGAGGTGGGGAGGAACAGCGCTGGTGAAAAGTCCTGCGGTGGCAGGGAGTAGCCACGTGTGCCCCGTCCCATGCCAGCGCTCACCGCAGGCTTTGCCCTGCGAGTCCAGCAGGATCCTCTGCACCGGTGCCTTTGCCAGCACGTTGCCTCCGGTTTTCCGGATAACGGGGATGGTGTGGAAGGCGATTTCCCCGGCTCCCCCTTTGGGGTACCACGCGCCGTGGAGGAAGTGGTTCACCAGGATGCTGTGCATGGCGAAGCTGGCTTTGGAGGGGACCACACCTGAAAAAAAAGATGCCGTTTGTGCTGAAATGTGGGTTTGTGGCTTTTCCTGAAGTTTTTAGGACAAGGAATGCCCTGTCCTCAGCTGGACGCGGTGCTGTAAGGCAGGACGGAAGGGTCATCAGTACCCGGAGGAGCAGGGAGGATGTCGGGCGTGGGTGGTCCCGGTGGCTTTTTGGTACTCGGGCTGCACCGGGCGAGTCCTGGGGACTGGGAGCGAATCCTGGGGGTGGGCGGGAGGGGTACGGCGGGGCCGGGGAGGTGGGTGCCAGCGAGGGGGGATGTTCCCTGGCGTAGGAGCGATGCTGCCATGCCGCAGAGCCCAAGGAGGCAGAGGGACAGGGATGAAGGGGGACATGGGGACAAGCGGCCACCGGCCTGGGGACGAGGATGCTGGCAGAGCACCCGTGTGTGCCACATCCCTTGCCCCCAACCTGCAACAGCCACGAAAGCGAGAGAAAATAGGCTTTTCTTGGGCGGTGGTTTATTTTTTTTTGCCTCTAAAGGGTTTAACACCACCTCCGGAGGCTCCTGGCCACCTACCGTAGGCGGGGAAGATGTAGCTGAAGACGGCGCGGAGCTCGGGGTCTGCGGTGAGACCCTCCACCACCTCCTTCAGGCTGCGGGAGGCCAACCGGCAGAAGGCGCTGAGCCGGGGCAGCAGCCCCGAGCGGCACAGCGGGGTGACCAGCGCCCGTGGCAGCATCTTCAGGAGCACCACCAGCATTGTCCCTTGGCCCACGCTCTGCGGGGAGACGCACTCCATGAGCACCCGCTGCCGGGGGGGGGGGCGGACAGCCCCAGGGTGGGCCCGAGAGATGTTCAAAAGCCGCTTTTTTCCCCTTAAATTCACCCCTGGGGAGTGGGAAAGGGCTGACGGCGTCTCCAGCGTCGCGTCCTGGGGAGCTGTGGGCAAGGGGAGTGCTTCCCCCGCCCCTGCAAGAAAAACCCTCCCCTCTGGCGGGGGCCCCCAATCTTTGCATAGTAAATGTTAATTTATCCCTGTTTGATAATCATTGCGATCACCCACCGGCTGGGAGGTCCCACAGCATCATCCCACAGCGCCCGGGGGGGCTGTCGGGGCTCGTGGCTCCCCAGCACATCCAGGAGCATCCGCGGGGAGCGGGGTTAAAGCTCCGGGTGCGACGTCAGTTTTTTGAGGCAGAAAAGGGGGATTTTTTTGACATGTTTCCCACCACTTTTGGGGCGGGTTATGCAAGGCCGTTATTCCTTGCAGTCGCCCGGTGTCTGGGTGTCGGGGTGCGGAATTTTCCCTCCCTGCAGAGGGGCCACAGTCATAAAAAATTAATCCCGGGGGCAAAGACGAAGCCTCCTCTACCTTCACCAGCCGCTTGAACTCATCAATTGCAGCCTCCTCCCCGGGAAACTGCTCCTTCAAGGCTCGGAAATATTCCTTCTCCCCGGAATAGATGCGGTAGGTCCTGCCACGGCCGGGCTCCCCCAAAACCACAGCGTCATAGGCGGCCGGCAGCCGAGCCCACTCCAGCTGCCCTTCCGTCAGCTGGTCCACCACGAAGCGCATGACGGAGCCCTCCTGCATCTGCCCCACATAGTGAATACCTGCAAGACAGACTCCTCATTTATTTGGGGGTTTTCTTCCCTTTATTTTTACACCTCACTGTGTACCCCTGGGACGCACAGGACCCCCATGCGGAGGGGAAAGGGAAAAGCTGAGAAACATCCACCCCCCCTCCCCGGGGCGAAGGGAAAACTGAGTGCCTGCTGCCAGGATTTTAAGCAGCTTTTGGGAATTTTGTTACACATTGATATTTCGCCTTTCTCCATCATGTCAATAATTAATCATGCCCAGCTCAAGGGATGAAGGGACGGACAGAGCTGGACTTTGTCTTGGCTGGAAGGAGTTTGCCGAGGGAAACATGCCCTGAGGTGACATCCCCCGGACAGGGAATTCTGTAGGGGCTGAGCTGGATACAGAGAATTTCATTGGATCTGAGCTGGATTAGGGGGAATTTTACAGGGTTTTGGTGTTTTTCCAAGGCAGCACCTCATCCTTTGGCAGGAGGATTCGGGGCGAGGGAGGGTGTGTGATATCATGCAGAAAAGCGCTTGTATAACGCAGGGCGGGTGCTGCGGATGCCCGCGCCAGGTCCCCGCCGGTGTTTTGGGGGCGATTCCCACCACAGGCACCCCCCAGATCCCCCACCCTGCAGCTGAGCCCCCCCACAACAATCTCAGGGGGAATTTGGGAGCCCAAATCTGGAGGGGGCCATACCGGTGTCGAACTCAAAGCCCTTCTCGGTGAAGGTGTGGCAGCAGCCCCCCAGCTTGCCATGCTGCTCCAGCACCAGCACCCGCTTGCCCGCCTTGGCCAGTAGCACCGCGGCCGCCAGGCCCCCGATGCCGCTGCCCACCACGATGGCGTCCAGCCCCGCAGGGACTTTGTCTGCCGAGAAAACTGGGAAACGGGGGGGGCATCCTCAGCAGGGGGGATGGGGCACCCCCCGAACGGGTGCATGGTACCCACAGTGACCCTGAAACCTCGCAGGGGGGTGATGCTGCTCCAGGAGGTGGTGCCACCTCGCTGGGCGATGCCACACCAGGGGGAGACACCACCCCGGGGGTAATGCCACCCTGGGGGGTTCATACAGCTCCAGGGGGCGATGCTGTTCTTGGGGGTAGGTGCCACCCCGGTGGGCGATGCCACCCCCAAGGGGGTTAATGCCGCTCCAGAGGGTGCTGCTACCTCACCAGACAGTGCCACAGCGGGGGGAGATGCCGCTCGGGGGGTCCTACAGCCCCAGGGTGGGATGGTGTTCTTGGGGGAGATGCCGCCCCGGGGGGAGATGCCACCTCGCCGGGCAACGCCACACCGGGGGGAGATGCTGTGCCAGCGGTTGATGCCACCGCGCTGGGCGACGCCAGCCGGGGGGGTTAATGCCACCCCGGTGGGCGATGTCCCCCCGGCGGGGGCAGGGGCGGGGGGCTCCCGGGGGGTCAGAGCCCCGTACCTGTCTTGACGACCGTCCTGCGGGCAGCCTTGTCGGTGACCAGCGGGGCCGGGGGGCGGCGGGCGTCGGCGGCAAAGGGGCTGGGGCCGGCCCCCGCGCCCCGCAGCAGCCGCAGCAGCAGCAGCAGCAGCAGGAGGAGGAGGAGGAGGAGGAAGAGCAGCCCGTACGGCCACATGGCGCCCATCCCGACTGCCGGTGCCGACCCGCGGCCCCACACCGCCCCGCCCGAACGGGCGGCACCGGGGGGCGGGAGCGGGGCTGGGAGGGAGACTGGGGGACACTGGGGCTGGGGGCCGGCACTGGCCGCTGGGGGTTGGTACCGAGCACCGAGAACCGCTACTGGGCACTGTCAGCTGCTACTGGGAGCTGGTACCGGGCACTGGGAGGTGACACCTGATACTGGGAGATGACACGAGGCGCTGGGAGATGACACTGGGAGGTGACACCTGATACTGGGATATGACACGAGGCGCTGGGAGATGACACTGGGAGGTGACACCGGGTACTGGGAGATGACACGAGGCGCTGGGAGATGACACTGGGAGGTGACACCTGATACTGGGAGATGACACGAGGCGCTGGGAGATGACACTGGGAGGTGACACCGGGTACTGGGAGATGACACGAGGCGCTGGGAGATGACACTGGGAGGTGACACCGGGTACTGGGAGATGACACCGGGCGCTGGGAGCTGGTATGGAGCACTGGGAGCTGGCACCGAGCACTGGGAGGTGACACTGGGCAGTGGGAACCGGTATGGAGCACTGTTGAGGTGGTGGGGAGCACTGGGAGCCGGCACTGGGAGCTGGTATGGAGTACTAGGAGGTGACAGAGGGCACTGGGAGCTGGTACCGAGCACTGGGAACCGGTACCGGGCACTGGGAGGTGACGCTGGGCGCTGGAGCTGGTACTGGGAGCTAGCACCGGGCACTGGGAGTTGGCGCTGGGAGCTGGTACAGAGCACTGGGAGTTGATGGTGGGCAATGGGAGCCGGCACTGGGAGCAGGTACCGGGCACTGGCCCCGCTGGCCGCCCCGACTGCGTTCCGCGCAGTTTGACCCTCCCGCGCCACCGTCCTCCCCCGCGGTGCATGCCGGGGGCTGTAGTGCCGGGGGCGGACTACATCTCCCGGCGTGCACCGCGGCCGCGCCTGCGCACTGCGGAGCCGGCAGCGGCGGGCGGGCAGGGAGGCCTCGCCGCCGCTTCCGGTGGGCGCGGGGTCAGAGGGCGGCGGGGGTTGATGGCGGGGTACCGGGGACCGGGCGGGGGCCGCGGGGGGGGGCCCTGAGGGATGTCACCTCCCCGGGGCCACCCGGCCCCGCCGCCTGAGGCTCCGTCGCGGCCCCCGCCGGGGGGAGGCCGCGTTCTTCCCCGCAGGGCATGAGCGGAGGCGCCGGGGGCTCGGAGCGGCCCGAGGAGCAGCAGCGATTCCCCCCGCCCGGCAAGTCCCGCCCCGTGCGTGTCCGGCCCGCGCCCTGCCCCTCCCGAGCGGGCTGAGCCGCTCGCGCACCCGCCCGGGCCCGGGCAGAGGAGGGGGGTGGCTCCCTGAGGGAAGAGCTCGGGGTTTTGGGGGCCCCGCCCTGCGGAGCGGTGGGGTTTTGGGGTCTGTTCGCGGGGGTGATGGCTGTGTCTCTCTCTGTCCCCGCTCAGATCTTGGCTCTGAGGCAGAACGGCCTCCTGCAGGCTCTGGTGCGGGGAGCGGGGCAGCTGGCGGGCGCTGGTGAGCTTTTCTGTGCTTCCCTCGTATTGATCTCGGTGTCTCCCGGTGGGGAAACGCCCGGGGAGCTCGAAGGGAGCCCGGGGAACCCAGCACTGGTCTCACGGGCAAAGCTTCCAGGCTACGGCTTGGTGAAGGCTTTGCCTCGCTTTGGCCCGTGCGTGCCAAGGAGGAATCTCGCAGGGTCTCAGGGGGGCTCCAGTCGGGGATTTTCCGTAGAGAAGGACAAATCCTGCCCTGAGATGTCCTGAGGGGAAGGGAGCGAAAAGCCTTCCCCACCCCCCACGTCTCCCAGCCAGCCCTAAGCTCCAGTGTGCCTTTCTTTTGGCAGAGATCAGTGAGGAGCTGCGGCGAGCCCAGGAGGAATGGGAGGTTGTGGAAGAAATCCAGTCAGGTACAGCCCAGAGAGCAGGAGCAGGGGACCATGCAGCTGGGGGGCATTTTTTTTGTGGGGGGAGTGCTGGGGAAAGTGCTGGAGGTCTGGAGGGAGAGGGAGGGGGCAAGAAACCTGCTGCCTTCCCCCAGCTCCCCAGGTCTTTGCCCTCCTGCCCTGATGGAAGCTGAGAGTGAGCTCCTTGCACCAGAATGGCCATTCTGGCCTGAGGTGGGAGCTCATTTCAGCTCCAGGAAGCCGGAGCAGAGGGGCAAGGGCTCACACTGTGGGGGGCTAATGCCATTTTCTGCCTCCCTGCAGGGCTCTGGGGGACATTGGCCAATGCCGCACCCCCGATCTCCTTCAATGAAGCACTGCAGTACTTCCAGACAGCCGACCTCTCCGAGTGCAGGGTACGGGCAGGGCCCCGTGCTCTGGCCCTCTCTCGGGGGGTAGTTTTAGTAAGTAGGTGAGGTGGGAGAAGCACAGCGCTCCCCTCTTTCCTTTCCGCCTTCCCCCAGCTTGGCTCTTTGTGTGATCCTGTCCCTCCCCGCTTGCCCATGGGTTTTTCCTCTGCCCGATTGCCCGAGGGACTGGCCCTCATTGTGTCTTTGCCTGTTTTCTCCTCTACAGAAGAAGGTCCAGGCGACGGTGCGCAGGCAAGGCCTGGCTGCTCTCGTTCACTTCCTCTTTGGCCCTCCCCGGCTCCAGCCGCAGCTGCAGGGAGAGCGGGAGCTGGCTCTGGCCATGGCGCAGTGTGAGTGTTCCCCTCCGTGCGAGCTGCTGGCCTGGCCAGCATCACCTTTATCATCCCAGCTTTGTGGGAGGCAACTCGAAGCGGACCAGGGCTGTAGTGGGGTCTCTGCCCGCTTATCCCATGGCAGCCACTTATCTTGGAGGACGTGTCTCCGTCTCCTTTGCTGCAGATGTGCTCGCTTTTGGGGAGGAGCGATGGATTTCTTGATCCCTCCCTGTGGTGCCACAGTAGATGTTCCATGTGTACACCTTGACACGGCACCAGGCAGGTGCTCCACGGCTCCGCAGCCCTTCCCGCTCCTTGTTTTTGTGACCAAAACAAACAAGACCTGAATCCTCCCAGTACCTTGGCACGGTGTGTGTTGTGTCTGGCTGTCATGTGGTGGATTGCACATGCTGAACACGTGGAAGGTCCTCACCTGGCTTTGGTGGTGGTTCCCCAGCCAGCGCTACTTCAGTCAGCAAAACTTCACGTGATGCCAGAATTACTAATTACCCCCACGCTCACGCAACACACAGTTGTATTATTTGTGTTTCTGCACCTCTAAGAGATTTTCCTCTCCGTCCCTTCTCCCCTCCAGCAGGATAAACACAGCCAGGACATTCTTCTTGTCACCATAAGCCATTCTCTGCTGCAGGATTCCATTTCCAGCCAGACTCTGGCTTTACCCTGCAGTGGGTGGTGGTTTCTTTCCCCACCATGTCTCTGTGCTGGCGTTTGAGGCCAGCGGGGCAGGGATGCTGAGGGATGTTTTCTCTCCACCAGGTGGTTTGGATGATAACGAGAGGGTGCACATGAGAATCCTGCAGACCATTTACAAGAAGCTGACCCGCTCCAGGCTGGGCTGCCCACGCTATGGGGCGCATTGGGAAGAGCTTGGCTTTCAAGGTAGGGCAGGGGGAGAGACCTCTGGGGCAAACCTTTGCCGAGAGGGATCTTGCTGGTCCCATTCTCTGCTCTGGAGGTGGGATCCAGAGGCAGTGCAAAGGGTTTGGTCCTCATTCCCTTTCCCTGCACATAGCTGCTGCTATTTCATAGAATCATTGAGGCTGGAAAAGATCCTTAAGATCATTGACTCCAACCATTAACGCAGCACTGCCAAGCCCACCACTACCCCATGTTCCTCAGCACCACATCTGCCCGCCTTTTAAATCCCTCCAGGGATGGTGACTCCACCACTGCCCTGGGCAGCCTCTTCCAATGCGTGACAACCCTTTCCGTGAGGAAATTTTCCCTGATATCCAATCTAACCCTCCCTTGGCGCAACTTGGGGCCGTCCCTTCTTGTCCTATTCAGCTCCCGCAGTCGCTCCTCACAAGACTTGTGCTCCAGACCCCTCACCAGCTCTGTTGCCTTTCTCTGGACCTGCTCCAGCACCTCGATGTCTTTCTTGGAGTGGGGAGCCCAAAATTGAACACAATGTTTGAGGTGGGGCCTCAGACCAACACTCCCCCCCGCAACTTGGTGGGGCCTGCAGACTTACCGAGGGTGCACTTGATCCCCCTCGCCCTGATCATCGATTGAAATATTAAAGAACGGGCCCTGATCCTGAGCCCTGGTGTTGTAGCAGATCTGTCACTGCCCTGGCCAGATGTCACAACCAGTACAACATCTGGACTGGCTGGCCAGGTAACACCAATATCTGCTGCCACAGTTGTCTGTGTCCAGCTGGCACAGCGTAACCACTTTGCCCGGGCCATTAATGCTCTTCATTAGCAAGCGATCTCTGCGGCTAATGAGCCATCTCTGGTGACGTTTATAATCTTCGTTTATTAACAAAGTGCAGGTCAGGGCTCTGTCACTAAGGTTGCGTCGCAGGTTGCTTTCAGCCTCGGCTGTGGGAGAAAAACAGCGTGATTAAAGCTGTCACGAGCGGCAGCACAGGAGTTTTCAGGCTGGATGACTTGTGAGTTAAATAGGCCGGGTTTTAATGAAGCCTAAAACCCTTGACAGGAGGGGAATGACTCCCGCTCCTCCGTCCTGACGTGTACATGACTGGTTTTAAGTGTTAGTTTAGCAGCGAAATGTGTCCTGGGGTGGGTAGAACTTAAAACTACTAATTCATAGAATCACAGAATGGTTTGGGTTGGAAGAGACCTTAAAGCCCACCCAGTGCCACCCCCTGCCCTGGGCAGGGACACCTCCCACCAGCCCAGGTTGCTCCAAGCCCCATCCAACCTGGCCTTGAACCCCTCCAGGGATGGGGCAGCCACAGCTTCTCTGGGCAACCTGGGCCAGGGGCTCACCCCCCTCACAGCAAACAATTTCTTCCCCAGATCTCATCTCAGTCTCCCCTCTGTCAGTGTAAAACCCTTCCCCCTCGTCCCATGGCTCCCCTCCCTGCTCCAGAGTCCCTCCCCAGCTTTCCTGGAGGCCCTTTAGGGACTGGCAGGGGCTGGAAGGTCTCCCCGGAGCCTTCTCTTCTCCAGGCTGACCCCCCCCAGCTCTCTCAGCCTGTCCCCACAGCAGAGGGGCTCCAGCCCTCCCAGCATCTCCGGGGCCTCCTCTGGCCCCACTCCAACAGCTCCGTGTCCTTCTGCTGTTGGTGCCCCAGAGCTGGAGGCAGCACTGCAGGGGGGTCTCCCCCGAGCGGAGCAGAGGGGCAGAATCCCGCCCTCGCCCTCTGCCCAGGCTGCGGGGGGTTTCTGGGCTGCCAGCGTATGGTGCCGGGGTGTGTTGAGCTTCTCACCCACCAACACCCCCAGGTCCTTCTCCTCAGGGCTGCTCTCCAGCCATTCTCAGCCCAACCTGCATTTGTGCTTGGGATTGCCCTAGCCCATCCCTAGTGGAGGTGTGGGAATGGGTGCGTGGGTAGGAGAGCGAGGGCTTGTTAATATCCGCGTGAAAGAGACTACAGCACCCATTTGGCTCCGCTTAGCGAAGTTCCCCAAAAGCTTTCCCTCAGGATGTGACTCACTGGGGTTCCTCTGCTCTTGGAACATGGTGACAGGGTATAAGCAGCCCGTGGAAGCGCAGAGGTGACCAGAGAGCAGCTCTGGGCTCTCCCTCGCTTCACTGGGCTGTCCCGCCCTTCCAGGTGCGGATCCTGGGACTGACCTGCGCGGGACGGGGATGCTGGGCCTGATGCAGTTGCTCTACTTCGTCATGGACGCCCAGATGCTGCCACTAGCTCACGAGATTTTCAGGCTATCCCAGCATGAAACCCAGGCACGTCCTTCCCCCTTTTTCGCTTGCTCCCTGCAGTGGTTCCCCTGCTCGCGGAAAGGGAAGCACAAAAACTTCTCTTCAGTATAAGGGCTTGATTTTTCTTCTGCTGCTTGATCCCCCTTGCACTGGTAAAGGGAGGAAGGTGGTCCCCAAAGAGCTGCTCAAAGGTTGGAACCAAACTCCAGGCGTTGGCTTTATGCTGGGAATGAGGTTTTTAGCATCCTGATGGAGATCAGGGATTTGCTTCTAGGATCCTGGGTTGGAGATGAATTTGTGCAGGTTAAAAGGGCCGGAGAAGTGGGTGAAGAGCAGCGCAGTGTGAAAATGGGAGTGAGTGGAGCCCTTCTCCTGAAATTTGGCATTTTACTCCTGGATATGGTTGGGTTTAAGCCTACATATAAGCTCAGCTTGACCCACAGTGCCCAGCTAAGCCCGTATCCGTAGTGTTGCTGTCCTGCCACGTGGATCCCACGGGTTGGGGGCTGCAGGGACGCAGTGTAAGAAGGCAGGAGGTGTTGTCCAGGCTGCCATAACGCTCGTTCTCTTGCAGAGTTTCCCCTTCTGCATCATGTCCGTGAACATCACCCGCATCGTCATCCAGGCCCTGAGGGAGGAATGTCTCTCCAGGTGAGATCCGGAGCGACCGACAGCTCTGGAGCTGGGCTGGGTGAAATTCTGGTGGTTTTGAGGTCTCAAAGAGAGTCCGTGGCTGGTTCCCTGGAGCAGGGTCGCTCCCCGGCAGCTGAGCCCGTCTCTGTCCCTTCCAGGGAGTGCAACCGCCGGCAGCAGGTCATCGCTGTGCTGAACGACCTGTACGCGGCAGCCTTCCTGCAGCTCTACCGCCTCTGGAAATGGCAGCACAAGACCATCGCTGACTCCGGCTTCCTCCTGAAGGGTTTGTTTCCCTGTGCTTTCCCCTCCTTTCCCAGCCAAGGACGATAACCCCAGAGGAGAAACCCGGTGTGTTCTCAGCCCGGTCGTGTCCTGCTGAGCCCATCCCCAAGGGGTTAACGCCCAGAAAGCCCCAATCGTTCATCGTTTAACCTTCACACCAAGACTTTCAACAATCTGAGTGCCATGTGGGGCAGCTTTTTCCCCCGTTTTGCATCTCAAATCTTAAAAATGAGCAGCTGTGGAAGCACCTGCTGAGTCCAGAGGGCTGCCATGTCCCGGTGGCTTGAGGCAGGTGACAGACAGGGACATTTCTGGCTGCCTGGGCTCGCTCACGCTGCGCCGTGCCGTTGCGTAAGTCCTGTTTGTAGCACAGAGTGTAAGCGGAGTCGCTTTTCTCAGCGAGCACTAAATTACCCAGCTGGGTTATTTACCCCAGAGGAGACTGATGTCAGCAGAGCCGCTCGCTGTGCCGTGCTAATGGCTCCCTCTGAAAGTGGGGTCCAGCTGTCGCCATCGGGCTCTGCTTTCATCTCCCCTCCCTGGGCTTTCCCTCCTGGTGGGATCACGGGGAGCTCCGGCCGATGCCGGGGGGGTTGGTGAGGAGCTCTTTGTGCTCTTTCATCCCAAGCAAAACGTAATTGTGCCCTATCCCAAGGGAATTTTACCAGAAATAATACACAGGTGGAAACCTTACCCTGGGAGCACGCTGCATCCCCGACACCCTCCACACCTCACTCTCTGTCCTCACACGTTTCCCTCTGACCTCTCCAGAGCTGGAGCTCTCTGCCAAAAAGAAGCCGAAGCAGCTCCTGAAGTCCCTGGAGGCCTACGTGAACCGCGGCCCTGCGTCCGACGGCCTCCCGCGCCCGTCCCCTGCCCCTGGCGAGGAGATGGACTTCACTGGCGTTTGCGACCCGCAGGTTGAGCTGGAAGGAGAAGCCCGGCTGATCTGACAGGCAGGGAGGCGTGCCGCAGGGAGCACCACTTGCTGCTCGGCTCACGGGGAATGCTCGGCGAGGGCCGTGCGGGCCGAGGTGGTAGCCACAGAGCGATGGGAGGTGGCCACTGCCCTGAGAAGGATCTGGAACCAAACCGAGAGTGGTTGGGAACTGGGACGCCACCAAGGGTAGATTTTTTGCCCTAAATCCCCAGAAAAGTTGGCTTGGTCCTTCCCTGCCGTGCCGGCACTGCTGGGTGCTGCGGGAGCGATCCATGGGACCCACCCCTCTCCAGGCAGGAATCCTATGGAGCGGAGGAGGAAAACGTGGTTTTTCTGAGCCACAAACCTCAGACTTGGGCTGGTCCGTCTGTCTGTCCCCAATCCGTGCCCCTGTCTGCCTTTACCCCGAACAGGAAAGGTTAGTGATGCTCCAGGCGGAGCTGGAGCGCGGTGACGGGGCTCCCAAATGGAATCACAGCTCCGTCAGCAGCCATGAGGGTGTAAAACCCCTGGCTTCGGGCTGCAGTACCTTGGTGGGGGTAAGAGCATGAGCAGAGTCCCCCCCAGCAAAGCTGAGGCAGGGCAGGTTTGGGGAGCCCCCCCTGAACTCCCGCGGGGCACCAGTGGTGTGTCAGCACCTCAGTCGGTTATTAAAGGGAGGAGAAAGCGCTTTTCTCAGTGTTAAGGATGACTTTTGGCCTTGGATTTGGTTCTGGTTTGTGCAGCTGGGTGAGGGGAGGGTTCGTGCTGGTCAGGGAGGGTGGGGAAGGGTGAAGCAGGGTCTGCCCGGCCCCTGGGAGGACAATTTGGGGCTCAGGGGCGGGAAACCTGCTCTAGAGGAGAGAAACCAGGGTGGGATCCTGCCCCGCAGCACCCGGAGCACGGAGAAGGGGAGGGAAAATCCCTGCCAGCCTCTGCCGGGGCAGCTGCTTGGGATCAGGGAAACCTGGGTTTAGAGGAGACCAGGCTTTGGCTCGCAGGTTCCCGAGGTGCCATTTCCCAACCGGCTCCCTCCTTCCCAGCCCTCCCTGCCTCAGTTTCCCCCTTGGTGAAATCCGAATCACCACCCAGGGACAAGCTGGGAGCAGCAGCGGCTGCTCCGTGCCTGACGCCAGCCTCCAGTAGGTGCTTCAAAATGATCCAGAAGCATCTTCAGCCCACAAAAGAGGGGGGGGGGGAAAGCACCTGGATCTGGAGATAAAAGGTGTGTTTGAACAGGAGAGCTGGGGAGCCCATGGGATAACGGAGCGGTTCGTTGCCAACAGCTGCCAGGCACTGTTATCCCACTGCAACGGCGATTGCTTTCCCAGCAGCGGGGTGGAAAATGCATCCCCCAGCTGAAAAAAAAACCCAAAACCCTAATAAACGGGCAAAAAGGAGCCCAGTGTTGTTTTTTTTCTTTCCTAATCCTGAATCCCTGTGTGAGTCGGTTGGGGGGGGGGGGGGTGGACACGGCGCAGCCGGGCTGAAAAGCACCGCGGGGGTGATGTGGGGGGACGAGGAGCGCGGGGAGGTGGTGAAACGGCGAGTGGGGCCGTGGCTCCCTGGGGATCTGGGGAGGGATGAGGTGCTGGGGGGGACACGGGTACTGGGGGGGTGGTGTGGGTGCTGGGGGGGGGCGGGGCATGGGCATCAGGGAGGGATGGGGGCGCAGGGTAGGGATGTGAGTACCGGGGAGGATGCGGGTGCTGAGGGAGGGAGGGATGTGGGTGCCAGGGAGGACACGGGTCCCAGGGAGGGAGGGATGCAGGTACCGGGGAGGGACATGGAGGTCTGGGGGGATGTGGGTGCTGGGGAGGGGATGCAGGTACCAGGGGAGGGTGTGGGTACCAGGGAGGGATGGGGGTGCTGGGGGGAAACGGAGTGCTGGGGAAGGGATGTGGGTGCCAGAGGAGGGGGAGGATGCGGGTCCTGGGGGGGCGTCGGTGCCAGCAAAGGGGTGCAGGTACCAGGGAGGGACGTGGGTGCGGGGGGCCGCAGGGAGGGCGGGATGCGGGTGCCAGGAAAGAGACGTGGGGACCGGGGAGGGGATGCGGGGGTCGGGGGGATGTGAGTGCCGGGGGAGGATGGAGGTGCTGGGGAGGGATTTGGGTACCGGGGGGGGATGCGGGGCCGGGAGCCACGGGGAGGCAGCGGAGCCCAGAGCGGAGCCCGTCGCCGCCCATCCCTCCCGGTGCCGCCCGGTTCCGCCCCGGGGGCGGTGGCTCAGCGCCCCCCCGCCCCTCCAACACCCCCCGCGTCCGCTTAAAACCCCGCGGAGGCGGCGCCCGGCAGCGCAGAGACCGGCGACACCGACGGACACCGGGCACCGGCACCGGTACCGGTACCGACGGGAAGGGGGCACCGGGCACTGACACCGGGCACCGACACCGGGCACCGACACCGGGCAGCGGCACCGACGGGAAGGGGGCAGCGGGAGCGGGGACGACGAGGCAGGGCACAAGCAGCATGGCAGGGGACACGGTCGTCCCCCAGTGCCCCGCGGCCTCGTCCCCCCGCAGCCCCGGGCAGCGCTGAGCGCCGGCGGCCGGACCCATGGCGGGCCCCCAGGGCGGGTACTCAGTGCAGGCCACTGCCGCCATCGCCGCCGCCATCACCTTCCTAGTGCTCTTCACCATCACGGGCAACGTGCTGGTGATCATGGCCGTGCTGAGCAGCCGCTCGCTGCGGGCGCCCCAGAACTTCTTTCTGGTGTCGCTGGCAGCCGCCGACATTTTGGTGGCCACCCTCATCATCCCCTTCTCCTTGGCCAATGAGCTGCTGGGCTACTGGTACTTCGAGAAGACGTGGTGTGAGATCTACCTGGCTTTGGACGTACTCTTCTGCACCTCCTCCATCGTCCACCTCTGCGCTATCAGCCTGGACCGGTACTGGTCAGTCACCCGCGCCATCGAGTACAATGCCAAGCGGACACCACGGCGCATCAAGTGCAGCATCTTCATCGTCTGGACCATTGCGGCCGTCATCTCCCTCCCGCCCTTGGTCTATAAGGGGGAGAAGAAGGCGGCGGCGGGGGGGGCGGCCACAGTGCAAGCTCAATGAGGAGGCTTGGTATGTCCTCTCCTCCAGTGTCGGCTCCTTCTTTGCCCCGTGTCTCATCATGATCCTCGTCTACCTGCGCATCTACCTGATTGCCAAGCGCCGCTCCCGACCTGCTGGCACCAAACTGGGCTCGGGGCCACCCAATGTCACCCCCTCCACCTCCAGGGACCCCCCGGGGACCTGCCCGCCAGCCGACAGGACCTCGCTGCTCAGCCCCGAGGAGCTCCCAGTGTCCCCCAGCCCCGGGGCAGGGACATCCCCGCCGGCCGGGGATCGCCCCAGGGACACCTTGGCCACCGGGACGGGGCGGGTGGTGCTGGCCCGTGGGCCGCCGGCACTGAACCCGTGGCGGAGGAAGACTCAGCTCAACCGGGAGAAACGGTTCACCTTCGTCTTGGCCGTGGTCATCGGCGTCTTCGTCCTCTGCTGGTTCCCCTTCTTCTTCCTCTACAGCCTGGGTGCACTCTGTCCCCACCGCTGCAAGGTCCCCAATGGCGTCTTCCAGTTCTTCTTCTGGATCGGGTACTGCAACAGCTCCCTCAACCCCGTCATCTACACCGTCTTCAACCAGGACTTCCGCAGGGCCTTCCGCCGCCTCCTCTGCCGCCGCCGCGCCCCGACACCCTGGTGAGGGGCTCTGACCCCCATCCTCCTCCTCCTCCCCCAGCTGCACTCACTGCTCGCAGCACCCCCGGGGTTTGGGTGCCCCCAAAGTGACGATGGGGTCCCCCGTCCCCTTCTCTCGCCACATTTCCCACGGGGATGGCTGGGGGGGGGCACATGCCACCACCCCTGTCCCCAAGCCTGGTGGCATCCCGGCAGCTGCCCCCACATCCAAAGTGGCGCCGCGGCCTTTTAACAATAAAAGATATTTTGTAATAAGAAAAAAATGTCACTTTTTGTCAAGGAGGGAGGTGGGCTGGGGGGTGTTTGTGTCCCCCTCCCGGTCCCAGGGGACTGCTGGGGACAGGAGCAGTGGCCCATGACGGCCGGCAGTGGGAGGAATTTTTGCTGGTGGAGCGGGGGGCGGCGGGGGGGGGGGGGCGGTTATTTATGGCAGTGCCCGGGAAGGAAGAAATAATGATAATCCAAGGAAAAAAAAAAAAAACAAAAAATCCCCCAAGTATAAATCTCTGCAGCTGCCACCACCGGCCCTGGGGACATTCACCCCCGCAGGGGGACAGGGACAGAGTGCGGCCTCCGGGGGCCCCGCTGGGGTGGGGGTTCATGGGTGTCTCGTATAGGGTTGTGCTGCCCACCTCGGGTGAGGGTGATGCGTGTCGGGGGCTGCAGGGGGGGGTTGTGGGCTGTGACCCACACCAACGTGACCCGCACCACGGTATCATGACCCGGCTGAGTGTAACCGTGGGGCATAGTGGAGCATCGTGACCCACGCTGGTGTATGACAGTGTATCGCGACCCAGACCCACAGCAGGGTGTCACGACCCACGCTGCTGTGTCATGACTCACGACAGCCTGTTGTGACCCACAGAGGTGTGTTGTGACTCACCCTGCTGTACCGTGACCCACGGCATGCAGTGACCTGCACCGGGGTATCATGACCCGCACTGGGGTATCGTGACCCACAGTGGGGTATCGTGACCCACACTGGTGCATCGTGACTCATGATGGTGCACGGTGACCCACGCCAGTACACAGTGCCCCACACCAGTGCACTACGCCTCACACCAGTGCCGAATCCCCATGGCCGGTGCCCCCTGTTGCCGGGGGACATCGCCCCTCTGCAGTGGCCCCATCTCCTCTCCCCATGGTGGGACTTCACCCTGTCCCAGCCCTCGGGCAGCCTGTTCCCAGCCTGGCGGGGCCGGCGGCCGCTGGGAGGATGCTGGGGGTGGGAGAGGTCGTGCGAACGGGGCTGGGGCCAGGGCCATGGGGCTGCGCACGCCGAGCCCATGGCCCCCCGCCAGCCCGGCCCCCGGCAGCCGGACCCGCTCCTGGCCCCCAGCACCACATCCCGTAGCGGCTCCTCTGCCCCACGGCTGCACCCGCATCGGCTGCTTCGCACCCCACAGCATGGGGGGAGATGTGGGGCCGGTGTGGTCTCATTGGGTGTGGGGGCTGGGGGTCTGGGCATGGTCTTGTTGGGGCTGGACGTGGCCCTGTGGGGCTGAGCATGGTCCTATGAGGCTGGGCTGTCCTGTGGGGCTGGGCACGGGGCTGGGGGTCTGAGCATGGTCATGTGGGGCTGGGTATGGTTCTATGGGGCTGGACATGGTCCTGTGGGTCTGTGTAAAGTCCCACAGGTGTCCAACCATGGTCCCATGAGGCCTGTCCCCAGCAGGACCCACCCCCCCACACCCCCCAGCGCTGCCCCCCCAACCCTCTCCCCCCGAAACAGCCTGCGGGTTGCCATGGCAATGTCTCAATCCAACCCCCTCCCCCAGTTATCGCCGCCAGGATAATTGCCATCCCCTCATTAGTGCTGGGGAAGCACCGGGAGGGAGGGGTTAATTAAGACAAAATATTAATTGTTGAGGTCTGGTTTTCAGCTGGGGGTGGGGGGTAAGGCTCAGGACCCAAACTGGGTCCAGTATGGAGACACTGCCTTAAACGGGTGTTGCAGAGAGTGTGGATGACGCTGTGAGGTATAATGAGTTCTTGCCAGGGCTCAGCCTACTTCTGCCAGGGCTTGCCCCTGCTGTGGAGCTTTTAATTAATACTGGTTAATTATTTGATAAAAATATCATAATAATACAATAGACTTGCCCAAACCCTCAGTGCCGGTGCCTGGGATGACCCCTCCTGCAATCTTTTATTTTATTTTTAGGGTTTCGACAAAATTTGGCCACTTCCGCTAGCGGAGGAATGCCAGGCGTGAAGGCGGCGGGGGGGGGGGGCTGGGGGGGGAATTATTCCTTGACAGGGAAAAAATGCACATTCCCATTCAAATATTTAAAAATAAGGCGCTGGGAGTGGCCGCGAAAGCTTTTTATTTGTATTTGTGTTTAATGGCAGAGCAATAAAAGCCAGAGAAGGGAAGACGCAGTAACCATAGCCACGGCGGCAGCCCATTTACGCTTAAAATATTTCAAAATTTAAAATAAAAAGAAAAATGGGTCAGGTCTTCCCTTTTTGGTGCTATTTCAAAGGGTCTCTGGGTGATGCAGCATGAAGATGCTTTGCTGTTATTGGGGTCCCCCAAAAAGCCAGAAAAAAACCAGGAAAAAAAGTGAGAAAAAGCTAGAAAAATTGCCAAGGGGCCGGTTTTTGGTGAAGACGGGCTCAGGGCCGGCAGGATCCGGCCAAAACGCCCCCCTCCCCCCACTTCTTGCCCCCTAAAATCTCCCCAAGCCCCGCGAGTACCGCAGCAGCCTTCCCCCCTCTCCCTCCTCTTCCCTTCCAAGTAAATAAGTTTTTTTTCTTTTTTTCTTACGTTTTTCCTTTTTTCTTCTCTTCCCCTCCCCCCTTTTTTTCTTGTCTGTTTTTCCCCTTTTTTCTTGTCTTTTCTTTTCTTTTCCTTCCCCCCCCCCCCCCCCCCCCCCCTTATTATTTCCCTGCTGGAGGACGATTAAGGGATAAAAGCTCTCAGCTGCACTTAAAGGCAGATTAAAGGAGGAGGGAAAGTGTCAGCCCTGGCAGGTGAAAAACGTTGCCTTTTTTGGGGTGTTTTCAGGCAGATTCATCCCCTTTGGGCTCCCTCAGTTCCTTGCTGTCTCCTGGAGTTTTTTGAGGTCTGGAGGGCTGGCTCTGAGGGTGACAGGGATGGGGACCAGGGATGGGGGCTGAGAAGGTGGTGGGACACTGGTGGGACACTGGTGGGACTGGTGTTCCTTGGGGTGACTGGGGATGGGGGCAGTGGGGACCTGGGGTGGAGGCTGGTGGCCCTGGGGGTAGTGGGGACCAGGGATGGGGGAAGGACACCGTGGTGGGGCTGATGTTCTTTGGGATGATGGGGGCAAGGGATGAAGGCTGATGGCCCTGGGGACGGTGGGGAAGAGAGATGGGGACCAGGAGTGGGGGGGTGGTGGGGACCTGGGATAGCGAAGAACTGTGGGATGGAGAACTGTGTCCCATTCTGGGCTCCCCGGTCCAAGGACAGGGAACTGCTGGAGAGGGGACAGCAAAGGGCTATGAAGATGATGAGGGGACAGGAACATCTCTCTGATGAAGAAAGGCTGAGGGACCTGGGTCTTTTTAGTCTGGAAAAAAGATGACTGAGGGGGGACCTTATCAACACGTATAAATACTTCAAGGGGGGGTGTCAGGAGGATGGGGCCAGGCTCTTTTCAGTGGTGCCCAGGGACAGGACAAGGGGCAACGGGCACAAACTGGAACACGGGAAGTTCCATCTCAACGTGAGGAAAAAACTTCTTTGCTGTGAGGGTGGCAGAGCCCTGGCACAGGCTGCCCAGAGAGGTGGGGGAGTCTCCGTCTCTGGAGACATCCCAAACCCGCCTGGGCGCGTTCCTGTGCCACCTGCTGTGGGTGACCCTGCTCTGGCCGGGGGTTGGACTGGGTGATCTCCAGAGGTCCCTTCCAACCCCTGCCAGTCCGGGATTCTGGGATAGGGACCAGGGATGGGGAGGTGATGGCCCTGGGGGTGTTGGGGACCTGGCATGGGATTAATGTCACCAAGAGTGACCAGGACCCGGGATGGGGCTGGGACCCTGTGATGGTGCTGAGACAGATGGCCCCAAGGGTGATGAGGAACCTGGGGAGGGGCTGAGACCCCATAACAGAGCTGGGGTTGATGTCCCCAGAGGTGATGGGGACCTGGGATGGTGATGGAGACCAAGGATGGGGGGGCTGATGGGGACATGGGATGGCATCCCACAATGGGGATGGGGCCGGGGGGACCAGGTACAGGGGCCTGATGTCCCTGGAGGTGTTGGGGACCTGGTTTGGGGGTAGGACACCATGGTGGGGCTGGGGTTGGTGTTCCTGGGGGTGAGGGGCTTGGGATAGGGAGCAGGAATGGGGGGCTGATGTTCCTAGGGGTGCTGGGGACCTGGGATGGGATCCTGTGGTGGGACTGGGGCTGATGTTCCTTAGAGTGATGGGGACCAGGGATGGAGATGGGGACCAGGGATGGGGGGGCTGATGTCCCTGAGGGTGACGGGGTCTTGGGCTGGGGCTGCTGTTCCCAGAGGTGGCGGGGACGTGGGGTGAGGGTAGGACCCTGTGGACTTATGTCCCCCAGGGCAAAGGGGCTTGGAATAGGGACCAAGGATGGGGGGGGCTGGTGTCCCCAGACACGTCAGGGACCTGTGGTGGCACCCCATGGTGTTCCCAGGCCTGAAAGCCCTGAGTGTGTCAGGGGCCTGGGCCCGGGACCCCGTGGTGGGGCTGGGGCCGGTGTCCCCGGGGGTGTGGGGCACCGCCATGGGGACCCGGGGTTCGACAGGGGTGGGGGGCAGGGCAGGGGGCGGCCATGCCCGGGCCGGGCCGCCCCTGGGCCGGGCGCGGCGGGGGCGGAGCGGGCGGCGCGGCCGGGCCTGCGGCGGGTGAGAGCGGGGCCGGGGGGCGACCCGCAGGCCCTATGGGGCGGTGGGGCCTGTTACCCCCCCCACACCCCGGGCCGCGTGGTGTACGGGGTGTACGGGGCCCATATGGGGCGTGTTGTTCTCCCCGAGGCCCTACAGGGGCTGTGGAGTGTGCAGCCTCCCCCAGGGCCATATGGGGTGTGTGGGGCCCATGTGGGGGGTGCTGTCCCCCCCCCAAGCCCCTGTGGGGCGGTGGGGCCTGTTACCCCCCACCCCGGGCCGTGTGGGGCCTGGGGGGGTTTAAGCCCCCTCACAAGGCCCTGCGCGGTGTGTGGGGCCCATGTGGGGTGAGCTGCCCCCCCCCCCAGGCCCTATGGGGTGTGTGGGGTCTGTTACCCCCCCCAAAGCTCTACGGGACAATGTGGGGCCCACGGAGGGTGTCCCCTGCCAGCATCCCCTTCCGAGCAACCCCAACCTTCCAAAATAAGCCTTTCTGTCCACTTCTGTCTTCCCCCCCCCAGGACCCTCGAGCACCCAGCTCCTCTTCTTCCTGGTTTGGGGACGTCCCCCCACCCCGACCCCACGCCAGGGTCCCCAGCACCACCCCCGCAGAGGTAGGTGACTCCCTGGGGACAAGGACAGGCACCGAGGGGATGCTGCCATCCCCAGACAAGGGGGGACACCCCTGCCCCCCATGCCATGACCACCCTCCAGTAAATCTGGCCGCAGCTTTGCCCTCGGGGGGGTTCCCAGCACATCCCAAACCTCGCTGGGTCTTCTTCCCTCCAGCCTCACTTTTCTTTACCCGCCCCCCACACCCCCCAGCAACATTTTAAAAAACAAATTATTTTTGTTTTCCTCCCTCCTCTTTTTTTGGGGAATAAAAATTCCTTAAAACCACCCCGTGATGACTAGACACGATTTAAAAGCCCCGAACACCTTGTAGGGGGGCTCTGGTGGAAGCCGCCCCTCTCCTCTGGGTGTCTCCGGGCTGGTGTAGGGGGGCTGGGGCCGGCCGGGGGTCGGGATCCCGGTGGTTCGGGGGTTTTGGGTGCAGATTGGCATCTCCGTGCCAGGGGGAGGAGGATGTGGGAGGGAAAAGTCAATTGTAGCAGCACTGGAGCTCGATTACGAAGAATAAATT
The DNA here is from genome assembly GCA_947846985.1 of Fratercula arctica. Lineage (NCBI taxonomy): Eukaryota > Metazoa > Chordata > Aves > Charadriiformes > Alcidae > Fratercula > Fratercula arctica. The sequence continues at coordinate 1,442,305 of CANTUZ010000023.1, read as the reverse complement.
CTTTCCCCCAGGGTTTTTGGCGCGTTGGTTGCTGGGTTGGTGTTTTATTTTATTTTTTTCCTCTCTCTTTTTGCGCTGTAAACCATCCATTTCCCCACCAAGGAGCAGGTCCCTTCCCTGCAAAGCGGGGAGAGGGGCGCCCACCCCACCCCCCCCCAGCACCCTGCGGCTCCTGTGCTGTGTCACCCTGTTGCCGGCAGCTCTGGTTATGGGGATGGGGGCTGCAGGGTCCGGCGTCTCCCCGCCTCTTGCTGACCCCCTCTTGCCCGTGTCCCCCCAGCTGAGCTCCAGGGGCTTGTCCTGGGCGCATCCCCAGGGGCTCATCCCTGCACCGAATGCCCTGCCCAAGCGCCCCTGGGGTGCTGATCCCACCGGACCCGTGTCCCCACGCTTCTCCGGTGACCCAAATGTAGGTGACTCCTCGGCCAGGGAGGGGGGAACCATCTGGAGTCTCCCCTTGGTGGCAGCCCCTTCCGTCCCAGACAAATTTTCTGTATTTCTCGCCAGTAACGGGACTTCTCCCCACAGCACGAGTGCATTTTGGGGAGCATTCACCGACATTTGGTATCTCCAGGGTGAGCAGGGTTTGTACCATCCCTCCCTGCCGCTCTCTGTCTTTCCTTCCTCAGATGAAAAAGTCGGTCTGCGATTCGGGGCAGAAACTGGAAGTTTTCATCCCTTTTCTGGGCAAGTACCGTCCGTTCTCAGGACGTTGCTGCCAGACCTGCACCCCGAAGAGCTGGGTAAGAGCGTGGGGTCCCTGGGTGCTGGCGAAGGGGACGAGCCCCATCCGAAGGGTCTTGTGTGCCTGGGAAGAGGGCTGGGGGCTGGAGCAGGGCAGGTGCAGCTGAAGCCTTTCCCCCTTGTTCAAAGGCTTTTTCCTTCCAGGATGGATTCTACCACAAGCACCTCTCCTCTCTCGGCTTCCGCGATGCCATCCGGGTGACGGAGGAGGACACACGGTGAGGACGGGACAAGCTCTGTGCCAGGGGGTGCTGGGCAAAGCACTTTTTTTCCCCAGGTTTTTGTCCAAATCCCCATGGAAGTCCCTTCCCCTGCTGGGCAGCAGTGTGGGGACACCTCTCCATCATCCTTGCTCCCTAATTAGTCCGAAAAGGAATTATATTAATTATATTTTCAAAGGCTGGAAGCTGCATCTCCAAGTGCAGAGCATTAATAACAGCACAGGGGTGAGGGCTCGGTCTGTTCCTTGGTTACTGTCACACTCGGGCTGGGAGGAGAAGTCAGAGTTGAGGATCTGGGGTTGTTTCTTTTTTTAAGCAGGACTTGATGCTGTTGGGAAGAGCTCGCCAGGGGGGCTGGGGGTGTTTTCGTTCTCTGCCCTGGCTTCAGCACAAGGACAAGCTCACACACGCAGCCCTCGGAGCCCCTGGGGAGAGGTGAAGTGGCCTCGTCCCTGAACCCTCCGGCTCTTCCTCCTCCCCATGGGCCCCAACACCAGACCTCAGCTGGTGTCCACCAGCCTTTCCCCCGGCCCAGGAGCTGACGTGGAGCCCGGGAGCTGTTTCCTTGCCAAACGCCCGATGTATTTTTTGTTCCGGAGGTGCTGGACTCCTTCGGTTCCTCTCCCCTTTTCAGAGCGGTCCCTGGTGGCTTAGCAATTTTGCACTGTATTTTTCCAAATCGGGTCATTATACTCCATTCAGCTTGAAATATCCCAGCTCCAGCTTTCAAACTCTTTGAATAATTCATCTCCACTTGCAGCGACTTGGGAGTTGCGGAATGGGTAAAAAGAGCCCGGTCACGGGTGTCTGAGATCACGAGCGGAAAGACAAAGGTCTGAAGCTCCCGTGTCCCTCTCCAGCCACCCACAGCCCTTTCGCTGCGTTGCCACACACTCTGCCATACCTAAAACCTTGGTTGTGCCCCGTTTTGGTGCTGCCTAGCTCTGATTTGGTGGCAGATTTGGAAAATTCCCCAATTTGGGACCTCTGCAGCATCCCTTGCGTGTTTCTAGTGATTGCAGGTTTCCTTGGGACAGCACTGCAAGGACCGGGGTGGCCTGGAGCATCACTCTGCTGCTGCCTCTGTTTTCCCAGCTGTAAAATGGGGAGAAAAAAAATCTCAGATTCTGGCAAAGGCCCAGTCTGAGGGAGGCCGAGCACCCTGGAAAAGCCTCTAACCACCGGGACATGGCTGGCTGTCTCCCTGCCCAGGTACCGGGGCTGGCTGGTCCGAAGAGTCTGTGGTTTCCTCGCTGTCTGGGACTGGAAGGTTCCTGCAGACACCCCCAGAGACCTCCCGGCCAGGATCTGCCACAGCAGGAGGTAGGTGGGAGCAGCCGGAGGGGCTCTCCAGGGTCACCTTCACTCCAGGAAGGACCCGGGTCCAGCAGCATTGTCCCTCAATCCTGCGGGATCCCGTTCGGTCACTGGAGCGAGGGATGCACTCGTCTGCGCCTGGCGGAAGGGAAATGTGCCAGCTCCGCCTCGCTGCTGCGCCTTTCCCAAAAACTCATCCCCAGGAAGGGGCTTTGCAGCCGCCCTCTCCCAGGCTCAGCACCCCCAAAAAGGGACTGGTGCCCCGGCTTGGTGGGGAACCAGCTCTCCCATCTCCGGGCTCTGCCCCAAGACACTGCTGAGGCTCTCCCGATCTTGCCCCATCCTGGGTGATGTGGCCTTGTCAGGCAACTGTCACCTAACTTCTCATCATCGCTAATTACGCAGCAGGAGGCTGGCAGCCAGTACACTGTAATTACTGTAATGCAGAATGCTTTTTAATCCCTCACTCTGCCTCATGCTTCCCTCCTCCTCTCCATCCCCTTTTCCCAGGGTACAGGACGTTGCTACCGGCTGGTCTGGTGGCTCAAGAGGGGACGGCACATCCCACCGGCAGTGGAAGGAGAAAATACTCGAGATCCTGGCTGAAATCCAGGCCCCGCTCTCCCTCCTCATGCTGAGGTCTGCGCTCCCTCCCCAGGGAGGGTTGTGGGTGCAGATCCCCCTTCACGAGCACCTCCCACCTCCTCCTGGAGGGATCCCAGTTCCTGGCTGGGGCATTCCCGGTCTCTCTCCTCCACGCCAGGTCTCTCCCACTCTTAATTTGTGTATTAAGCCCCTTCAGATGGGCTTTGAGCTGTGGTTCCGTGCCTGGATCCCACATGCCATCCTTTTGGGGAGATGCAGGTGGATCATTTTGGGGATGCGTGGGGATCCTTTGAGGGATGCACCTGGATCCCTCGGGGGACGCATGTGCGGAGAGCCCAGGGCTACACGGCAGGGCAGGCCCGTGGGGTCCTGCACAGCTCCCTGGGGATATTTCCCCCAGTTCCTTCCAGGGAGCTGGAATCTGCCACTGGAGTGGAGAAGGGAGAGAAGGGGGGAAAAAAAAAACCAAAAAAACCCCCAACACTGGGAGGATGGAAATCAAAGCAAAGCAAAAGGGAACTTTTCCTTTCTCTCTCCTCTTTTCTTTTTTCCTCCTGTCATTGAGAAATTGGCAATTAAAGGTTGCATTGTAGCCTAATTGCTTGTCTGATTGAGCTGTAATAAAAGAACCCTCTGAGCAGCCTGAAGTATTTAAAGGGAAGAAATTATCCAGGGGATAAAAGCGTTCGGATCCTTCTCGTAAACAGCGTGCGGGAGGACGGGGAGATGGAGGGGTAATTGACTTCAGCTTTTGTTGCCGGGGGAGAAGGGGGTGGTCTTGTCACATCCAGCCTTTAATGTTTTAACTTAATTTATTATAAAGCTGTTTATTTGCTTTACGGGAGCTGAGAAGTGACATTTCAAGTCGAGCTGTCTCATGCAACCCACTTTTCTGCCTGGGTGGGGAAACTGAGGCAGAGCAGGTGGCCTGGATGAGGTCTCGGGGGGGTCTGGGGGTAGCCCTGGCCCCTGTGGGGTTGCTCACTTGCTCATTTTCCTACAGGCTCTGCAACTGGGCTCTGCTCAAGCTCCTGAACCGCCTCTTCCTTGGTGTGCAGCTCCACCGAGGGCAGCTGGAGATGGTGCTGAGGGCCGCCAGGACGGTAGGGAGTCCAGCCAGCCGCTCTCGCCCCACGCCTCGCCGGCGGCATGCCGGGTGCTGAGCCCTGGCCACCTTCCTTGCAGCCCAACGTGCCGCTGGTTTTCCTCTCCACCCACAAATCCCAGCTGGATGGGCTGCTCCTGACCTTCCTCCTCTTCTCCCAGGGGCTGGGGGTGCCCAGGGTGACAGTGGGCAGCCAAGCCTGCAGCCCTCGCCTCCGGTAAGGCACGGGGATGCCAGCATGGGGCACTCGCAAAGCCCCGCAGCCATGGTGGAGAGCTGGGGGGACCCGGCCCCATGCAAGGTGGGTGCCCCTGGTGGCTTCTTTCCCCCACAGAGCCTTGCTCACCCGCCTGGGAGCGATTTTCCTGCCTTCAAGGATGGAGCAGGCACCGAGTGACCAGGAGGAGGGGCTCCTGGGGGCTGTCCTGGCCGCGGTACGTCCTGCCCAAGGTGTCAGGAGGGATGAAACATCCCCCCAAGCTCCAAAAGCACCTGGCAAAGGTGTTTAGGGGTGTCTCAACTGCAGGCTGGCCGAGGCGTGCGGCTGTGTGATGGGTGCTGGCAGCTCCCGTGCATCTCTGGGGTGCTGACGGTGCCCCTCAGCCTCACGCAGTCTCCCCCCCAGTACGTGGAGGAGGTGCTGAGGAGCCGCCAGCCTCTGCTCATCTTCCTGGAGGAGCCCCCTGTTGCCCTGCACCTCTCTGCCCCTGCCCAGCAGTGGCTGGCCATGGTGTACCGAGCCGTGCAGGATGGCGCCGTCCCCGACGTCCTCCTGGTCCCTGTGGGCATCGCCTATGACGTGATCCCTGGCGGCTCGCAGCAGGAGGGAGCGGTGAGAGGTTTTGCCCACCCGAATTGCCGGGTGTGTCCCTGGGAAGCGGCCCTCACCTCCATCATCCCACTAATGCTCTGGTCCCCTCTCCTCCCAGCGTGGTGAGCAACCCCTCGGCCTCGGTGCTTGCCTCTGGGCAGCGTGTGGGGCCCCACGCTGGAGCCGCGGCTGCGCCCGGGTGGACTTTGCCCAGCCCTTCTCCTTGCAGGTACAGCAGTGGGGCTGGCAGCGGGGGATCCTGGCCGACCCCGCAGGGTTTATTGCCACGATGGTTGCTGTGCAAACCCCTGCGGGGTGGATGGAGGGATTTGGGGTGGATCTGGTGTTGTCCAGGGGATGCAGTGAAGGTTTATTGCCATGATGGTGGCTGTGCAGCCCCCTGCAGGGTGGATGGATGGGCTTGGGCTGGATATGGTGTTCTCCGGGGGATCTGGTGTTTTCCAGGGCATCCAGTGAGCCCAGCACCGGGGAAGCTGGGGGGCAATGGGGCAGTGCTCGTGGGCCCTGGGGACCCAAGGGATGAAGTCTGCTCATTGGTGCCCTTGCTGTGAGCGCCAACAGGCTGGATTTGTCCTCCTTCCCAGGAATTTGTGGCCAAAAACCTCGTTGGACAGAGCTGCAGGGGGAAGCAGCTGGAGGAGCTGCTGCTGCCCACCATCCTCGGCACGTGGTAAGCAGGCACCAGGCATCGGGGCAGCATCTCACCCCCCACACCTGTGCCCGGCCCTGCTTTTTCACCCCTCTCGCTCCATTTTCTCCAGCTCCAGCCAGCTGGACACCAAGGTGACAGAGATTTGGAGTCCCAGCCCCGCGACAGCCACCGGTTTAGGGGTAGAAGAGGAAATATTGGTGACCAAACTGGGCCTGCACTCCCTGAGCGGTGAGGGGGTCCCACTGGGCTCGGGGTCGGGGGGCTCATAGCCCAATGGCTAACAAGCGCCTCTCCTGCGCCTCGCAGATGGCGTTGCCTGCTCTGCCGTCATGGCCGTGGGGATCACAGCCGCACTGCTGTTGCACAAGCACCGAGAGGTGAGATGAGGAGGTGTCCGGGTTTCTCTTCCTTTGGAGCAAGATTTCTAGAGCTATCCAAGGGACCAGCTCATCCTCCTCTTCCTCCAGGGCGTTTTCCTCTCCCGGCTGATGCGGGACTTCGCCTGGCTGCTGGAGGAGATCCTGCTGCGCCAGCGCGATGTGGGCTTCTCGGGGCAGCTGCGTGCCCTGGTGCAGCACAGCCTCACCCTGCTCCGAGCCCGGCTCACCCTCTACCACCTTGCCCCCATCGGTGATGTCCTGGTGGTCCCTGAGGCCTCAGCGGTGGCCCTGAGGGAGCTGGGCCACCACAGCGCTGCCATCCTGCCCGTCTTCGCTAGCGAGGCAGTGGGAGGTGAGGAGTGAGGCATGGAGGAGGGAGGATCGGTGACACTAGGGATCAGTGACACCGGGGGAATTGGTGACGCCACTTTCCTGGCAGCCTGCGCCATCCATGCCTTGCTGATGGAGGTGCTGCCCTTCCTGGGGGAGACCATCGGACCCTCCAGCATCGTGCTCAGCCAGGACGAGCTGCACCGCAAGACCCTGGAGCTGCTCCTGCTGCTGCCCCTAAATCTCCTGGGGCTCCAGGTAGGGGCTGGCGGTGTGGGGTGGCACTGCCATCGTGTGGAAGTGGCCTGTCACCGCTGCCTGCCTGGCAGGGGGGAGTCCATCCCCTTTCCTCCTCTCCTCCAGCCCTGCCAGCCCCTGGACTGCCTGAGCCAGGACATTGTGGACAAGCTGCTCCTCTGCGGGCTGCTGGAGGCTGAAGAGGTGGGTGTCCCCCCAGGTCCCCTTTCCCACCCTGGGGACAGACAGTTCAGCCCTCGCTGCACCCTCCGCTCCTGGCCGGGAAGGGGATGTGGGACCAGGGTCACTGTGAGGGGATGGGATGCTGGTGGGGTGGCACCAAAGGTGAGGTGGCACCCGACTTGTCCCCGCAGCCGGAGACCGAGCGCTGGGTCTGCGACTTGGCCCCGTGGCCCTTCTGCAGGCGGCGGCCCTGGGTAGGGATGGACTTCACCGACAGTGACAGTGACAGCCAGGACGAGGTCCCTAAGCGCTGCTTCAAGGTACTGGGGCTGTCCCCCCCACTGCTGCCGTGGCAGGGTGAGGCCAACCTCCCCAATCTTGGGCTTCCCCCCTCCAGCTCAGTGAGCCCCCGGGCTCTCCCGGCCTCCTCCTCTTCCTCTGCCAGCTTCTGCGCCCCGTGCTGAGGACCTACACCCGAGCCGTGGCTTTCCTGGACCGACCCAGCTGGCCGCAGCCCGGTAGGACCCCCCCGCGGGCTGGGCAGCTGTTTCTCCACCCACACTAGCCCCTCCCTTGGTTTGGCTTTTGGGGAAACTGAGGCACAGCCAAAGCTCCCTTGCAGTCCTGGCTCTGCACCGGGACCAGAGAAGGGCAGAGGGATCTGACCCCCCGCTCTGTGTCCCCCACCCCAGAGCCAGCCTACGTCGAGGCGCTGCTGCAGTTCCTGAGCGAGGAGGATGCTTTTGGTGAGTCGGGGTGGCGGAAAAATGGGATGTCCCTCCTGCTTTGGGGTCAGCACCCCTCCAATCCAGGCTGGGGGTGCCCAGGGGGTGGGACGCAGGTGACCCTTGGGGATTTCTCTCCCTCCAGAGCACCCAGACAGGAGCCTGGCCCTCAGCTCCCTCCAGACCTTCAAGGAGATGGGGGTAAGCATGACTGGGCTCTGCCAGCCCCCCCCAGCCCTCAAACCGGCCCCCAAGTGATGCCCCTCTCCCTCCCCAGGTGCTGGAGGAGGCGTGGACCCCCGCCGGCCCCCTGCTCCGCCTCACCCAGCCCTTCCAGTCCAGCGCCAGACGGGGCAAGCTGGAGGCCTTCATCCAGCAGTTCACCCAGCTGTAGCTGCCGGTGCCATGCCGGTAAAGCTGGGAGATACCGATAAAGCTGGGAGCAGGTACTGACCCACCTCGTGCATTTATTGACTGGGGGGGAGGGTTAAGGCAGTTGAATCGGGGTGAGATTTGGCGTCTCTGTCTTCATACCACCTTGTTGCAGATGGTGCCCAGCTCCTCGATCTCACACTGCACCTCGTCGCCTCTCTGCGAGGGGCAGGGACACACTGGTGTGCCGTGCCCTTCTATGTCCCCTTGCCCTTTTATGTCCCCGCGCTGCCACCTCCGCCTTATTTTGAGTCCCACCGCCTTTCCCTCACCTTAAGAAACACGGGGGGCTTCCGAAAGACCCCAACTCCAGGAGGGGTTCCTGTCAGCAAGATGTCCCCGGGGACCAGCGTGACGAACCTGGGGGGGACAGCAGGGGTTGGGGTGGTCCCCCCGGTCCCCTGGGGAGCGGTGCCACCCTCACTGTGTGTGTCCCCCACCTCCCGGCCCCTACCGGGAGACCCAGGCGATGAGTGTGGGCAGCCTGAAGACGAGCTGGCTGGTGTTGCTGTCCTGCATCACCTGCCCGTTGACACTGCAGCGGATTCTCAGGTTGTGGACATCTGGTGGGGAAAGAGGGGACCTGTCACGCTATTGGGGGGACATGGGGACAGTGCCGTGGGATGCCCACCACCCTGTTGGGACAAACATGGGTGCTTTTGGGCAAATGTGGTGCCTGCTGGCTCCTGTGTTAGCCAGGAAAGAGCTCCTGTCCCATCCCCATCCTGTCCCTGTCCTGTCCTCGCCTGCCACCGCCTCCTTGGTGACTAGAGCCGGCCCCAGGGGACAGAAGGTGTCGAAGGTTTTTCCTAGCAGCCACTGCCTCCCATTCCTCCTCATCTGCCAGTCCCGCGCGCTGACGTCATTGGCCACTGTGAAGCCCACAACATGGTCCATCGCCGATGACTCCTGGAGGGGTGACACAGGGACCTGCTTAACCAGGCGGGGGACAGGCGCAGAGGAGGGGTATGGCAGGGGGGGTTACCTCGATGTGCCGCCCCTCCTTCCCGATGACGGCAGCCAGCTCCACCTCCCAGTCCACCTCCTGGGGGGGGAAAAAGGGGGTGCTGGAATGGGGCTGCACCCTCCAGGGTGGGCTGGGGACAGAGCGGGGGGGGCAGTGATTCTCACGCTGCTGTCCTGGGGGTGCACGATGTCATCGAAGGGGCCGATGATGGCGCTGGGGAACTTGCTGAAGATGATAGGCTCCCTGGGGACGCTGACGCCCTGCTCCTGGCAGTGGTCGCGGTAGTTGAGCCCCACAGCGATCACCTTCTGCGGGTCCCCCACGGGCGCCAGCAGCCGCACCGTCCCCCGCGGCACCCGGTGATGCCCCGACTCCAGCACCCTGAGGGGTCATGGAGGTCGGTGGCGGGGCTGGCGCTGGTGATGGTGCCGCCGACACCGCCAGCGCGGTGTCACCCACCTCTGTGCGGCGTCACCCACCTCTGTGCGGCCATCAGCGCGGCGGGGCCCATCTCCAGAAGGGCGCGCGTGGAGCTGGGCAGCCCCGGCTCGGCAGCGCTCAGGTCCAGCAGGGCCCCCCCTGGACCTTCCTCCAGCCCCAGCCGGGGCTCGGCCCCCCCGGGGCCCCGGAACCGCACCAGCCGCAGAGCCCCTGCTGGCCGCATCCCCCCTGCGGGACACGGGTCCTTGGGATCCGGCACCCAGGGAATCCCGGCACCCCCCTGGGGGGGCCCCCCAGCAGGTGGATCCCTGGGGGCAAGGAGGGAGGGGAAGGGGCAGATCCTGGTGCAGGAGGGATCCTGGAGGGAGGGGAAGGGGCAGATCCTGGTGCAGGAGGGATCCTGGAGGGAGGGGAGATCCCAGCCTGGGGCAGGGATAGGGGGCAGTGGATCCCTCCACTGGGGCAGATCCCTAGTGCGGCAGCAAATGCCCCCCTCCCCGGCAGGGAATGGATCCTGGTATAGGATGGATCAGGGGAGAGGGGGATCACCCCAGCACATGGGGGTGGGGGGAGCAGATCGCTGGATCCCATGCAGCCGCAACCCAAGGATTCCCCCCCCGTCCCTGATCCCTCCACCTGCACAGGGGGATCGCTGGAGGATTCCCTCCCAGTCCCACACTCCTGTCCCAGGGATCCCCCTCGCCCTGATCCCGCTCGGCCGGATCCCAGGGGACATCACCCCCGCCCCCGCACTCACAACCCCAGACCCAGGGAATCCCCCTCGCCCTGATCCCCCTCGGCCCGATCCCAGGGGACACCACCCCCCCCCGCACTCACAACCCCAGACCCAGGGAATCCTGTCCCCTCCCCCACCCCGATCCCACACAGCCCCGATCCCAGGGATTCCCCCTCCCCCCTGTTCCCAGGGGATTCCCCCGATCCCCCTCCCCGCACCCGATCCCGCTCAGTCCCGGTCCCGGGGATCCCCCCACATACAAGGGGATCCCCCGATCCGCCCCCCCCGGTCCCGAGGATCCCCCGACCGCGCGGTGCCCGGTCCCGGGGGGGTCGGAGGATCCCAGTCCCACCTACGTCACTCCCCTCTCAGCACGCGCCGACCCCGCGCCGCCCGCGTGAAGGTCTCGCGCCGCGGCCCCGCCCCGCCCCCGGGCTGGCCAATGGGAGCGCGGAGAGGGCGGGACCGCGCCGGCGGCGCAGCCAATGAAAGCCAGCGGCGCTCGGCCGCACCTCCCCCCGCTGAAGGGGCGGGGCAGCGGCGTTGCTAGGAGACGGGGCGCGGCCGCCATGACAGCGCCCGGCCGCCATGACAGCGCCGCCACGACGGCGCCGAGGCCGGGGCCGGCCGGGCCCCGGAGCGGGAGCAAGCCGGGCCCAGGCGGGTGTTTCTAACCTTTATTTCATGGAAACACGCAGTGAGTGAGCGAGCGACAGGCGGCTGTGGAGGGGAGGCCGGTCCGGGGGGCCAGGGCGGGGACCTGGCTGAGGTGCAGCCTGGCCTCGCTGGCCTATTCGTGAGGAGAAAAAAAGCAGAAATAGCCCAAATAACCCTCCCGCAGAGCGAAACTGCCTCTGCTGCTGCTACCTCGGGGCTCGGGACTCGCCACCACCTCTCTGGCCCCCCTGGGCTGTGCACGACTCTTGCCTCCCCCTTGGCTCCCCGGGTGGCACATTTAATCCCTAAATCATTGCCATTTGTTTTATTTAGAAAATTCCCCTCTCTCCTGGTACCGCCGGAAGGCAGGGAGTGGCCTAAGTCCCCTTAAGCACTGCATTGGGTTGTGGGGGAGGAGGTTCGTGTGCTTTCAGTTGGCTGTCGGGAGCTGCCATTTCACAGCTGTGATGGAGACCCCCTCCTCAGCTGGGTGCTCCTGTGGGGGCTTCTGCGCCGCACAGGGCAGGGGTAGCCCCGATGCGGGGTGGAGTGGGGGGGTTCCCCCCAAAATGGGTCTGGCTGGCGGGGTGGGCTCTGCCAGGAGCCATGCCAGGGGTGGCTTGAGCGGACGAGCCGGTAAAGTCACCCCGTATCTCTTCCTCTCTTGTGACTGGAGTGTTGGGAGTCAGGTGGATTATTTTCTTCTTTCTTTTAACCTCTCATTTTGTTTGAAATAGTAGAAAAAAAAGTCCCCCTTGGGCGCTGGCAGGGCCAAGTGGGTGGTCCCAGGTTCTAGATCACATTCTCAAAGATCTGCATGGAGCTCATGATGTCCTCATCCTGGATGGGGCAGGAGGGAGAGGTCAGAGCCCCCATCCCCCTCGTCCCCTCCCTCCTGTCCTCACCAGAGCTGTTGTCCCCCGGCCCCCTCAGGACATCACTTTGGGACAGGATGAGGAACTCGGGTTCAGAGGCCTGGCAGTGAGGAGGAGGAGGATGGCATCAATGCCGAAGGCCCCTGCAGTGCTGCTCACCTTCTGGCATGTCTCCAGGAACTCCTCGAACGTCACCACACCGTCACCGTTCCTGTCCATCTTCTGCAAAGGAACAGTAGGGGCTCAGCGGGGATGGCGCCGGCAGTGGTGGCAGCCCCGGCTTGTGACACTCAGGGGGGGTTGGTGTCTGTCAGGAGGGGACGAGGCAGGACGGTGTCACCTGGAAGAAGAGCTCCACATGCTCGGCAGGCGCGCTATCCTGCAGGGCGGGGTGGGTGCAGCGCCCCATCATGTCATAGATGGACTTCATGATCTCCAGCATTTCCTAGGAGGGGACAGAGCGGGGACTGGGTGAAAAGAACCCTCCGAAGGAGGGCACCTTTGTCCCCCAGCACCTGTTTCCCCCATTCCTGTCACTCTGTGTGTGTCCCCTGCCATGCTCCTGGCCCTCTCAGGCCTTGTCCCCCCCTCCGCATGTCACCTCCTTGGTGATGTAGCCATCTTTATTAATGTCGTAGAGGTTGAAAGCCCACTTCAGCTTCTGGTGCACTGTCCCTCGCAGCAAGACGGAGAGGCCAATGACAAAATCCTGCCGGAGAACCATGGCCGTGAGCGGGGACATCCTACGGGCACTGCCAGCACCCCCGGGGATGGACCCATGTCCCCCCAGCTCAGCCGTTGCCCCCCTCCACTGGTGCTGTGGCGCTGCCATCGATCACGGGATGCCTGGGGGATTTTGTTCATATTGATCCCGTTTCTATTCTGGCTCGCAGCTATTTTAATCACCAGGGTAAAACTGGCGCCGGCTGCCCCTGCCGCAGTGCCCGGAACAATCCCAGCACAGGCTCCTGCCAGCGAGGAGACCCAAGATTTTGGCTGTTGCCACTGCACCGAGCTTTTATCCCCCATGGCATGCGGGCGAGGAGGAGGATGTGATGAATCACACCGCTGGGCACGTGTACAGCCACGCATACAGCCGGAGCAGCGCAGCACTGGCACGGCTTTAAAGGCTGGGAGGGAGAAGCCAGGTGCGGGAGCGGGGCTGGGAGCCTCACCTGGAAGCAGAGAGCCCCGTTGCGGTCGGCGTCGAAGGCGTCAAACAAGAAGTGCGCATAGGTGCTGGCATCTGCGAGGGGAGGAAGGCGGGAGCCGGTGAAGCCCACACGCCGGGATTGGCATTTTGGCATTTTCCCTGGATACTGGCACCCTCCACTGAACCTCCCACCTCGGGGGTTCCCGACTCACCGCCTTGGGGGAAGAACTGCGAGTAGATGAGTTTGAAGGTCTCCTCATCCACCAGGCCGCTGGGACACTCCTGGGAGGGGAGCGGGCACATGGTGAACCCCGGATCCACCAACCCCCCCCGCCATGACCACAGTGGGGTGAGGGGGCGCCCCCCCCCCCCGACACTCACGCTCTTGAAGCCACGGTAGAGGGACTGCAGCTCCTTCTTGGTGAACTTTGTCCGTGCCAGCAGCCGCTCCAGCCCCTCGGGTTGGTGCCTGACAGCCGAGAGCTCCAGCTCGGCATCGCCGCCGTCTGCCAGGAGACGCCAGCACAGACCTCCCCGTCGGTCCCACAGCCTTTCCCGCGTCATCCTGGGCTCTTCCAACCCAGATCCCACCCTGCTTAAAACCAAACTCCCCTCCCTGACCCACTGGCAGATCCCAAATCCCCTCGTGCCAGGATGAAAAGCTGCAGGTTCCGCATCCCAAGGGAGAAGCCGTCCCATCCTGGGGGTTTTTCCCCGCGTTCGCCTCCGGCAGCGTCTCACCCCGGCCCCGCGTAATGCTGCCTCTGCCCGCGCCCTGCTGGGCGGAAGGTAATTAATAAATGATGGCTCATTAATAATTCCAGCTTGGGAAGCCCCTGCGGAGCTGTTCTGTGCTGAGATGGGGATATCAGGAACTTGGGGCTGGGAGAGGCTCCGCCGTGCACATCGGTAGGGACGCCCGAAAACCCCAGGGTCCCCCGGTGAACCCCAAGCTGGGGGGGTTGGGACTGGGGTCCCCGGTGTCCCATCTCAGGGGTGTTTGGGGGGGAATTAGGGGTCCCTGGTGTCCCGTCTTAGGGGGGTTCAAGGGGTCAGTGGGTGTTGGAGGTCTCCAGTGTCCCACCTTGGGGGTCTTTGGGGGACTGGGGGGGGATTGGGGGTCCCCAGTGTCCCATCTCAGGGGGGAATTGGGGGTCAGGGGCGATTGGAAGGCCCTAGCATTGCATCTCAGGGGAGTTCGGCGTGTCAGTGGGGGATTGGGGGTCCCCAGTGTCCCATCTGAGGGGGGGTTGGGGTCAATGCAGGACTTGTGGGTACCCAGTGTCCCGTCTCCAGGGGGTTTTGGGGGTCAATGTGGGCTCAGAGGCCCCCAGCATCTCCCTCAGGGTGATTTTGGGGTCAGCGTTGGTCGGGGGGGTCCCCCAATCCCACCTTAGGGGGATTTTGGGGTCAGCGTGGGTCGGGGGGGTCCCCCAATCCCACCTCAGGGGGGTTTTGGGTCAGTGTGGGTTGGGGAGGGGTCCCCCAATCCCACCTCAGGGGGGTTTTGGGGTCAGTGTGGGTTGGGGGTTCCCCAGCATCCCCTCAGGGGGGTTTGGGGAGGCTGGGGCTGGCCCAGCCCCCCAGGGAAGGTCAGAGCAAGGCTGGGCCATGACGCGGCAATGCTGGACACCCCGAGGTGGGGTGGGGGGCTGCAAATAAATGAGATTAATTAATTAAAATTAATTAAGGGAGGGGGACATGGAGGGGGTTTACCTTCCGCGGAGATGGGCTCCAGGATGCCAAACTGCTTGAGGACGGCGATGAAGAGGAGGATGACAACGGCCACAGCACAGAGCTCCATGCCCTGGATGCCCATGGCCGGCGGGGAGGTCCCTGCGCCCCCCACCCCAAAGGGGGGTGCTGGGGTGGGGGCGAGGAGCCAGTGGCCGCTGGGTGCCCGCTGCAAGCTGGGCGCTGCCGCGGGGCCGTCCCTCCGTCCCTCCGTCCTGCCCTCCTCCCTTGGCACGCGCCCATGGCCCCCCCCGCCACCCCCACCATTCCTATTTTTTTTTTTTCCCATATTTTATCCCTTTTTTTTCCTCTTTTTTACTCCCCCTTCCTGCACAGGGGGCCCCACCCAGCACTCATGGGTGCCCCCTTCACTCCAGTGGGTGAAAAAAGAGCACAGGCCTTAAAACTGGGTGAAATAAAGGTGGGTTTTGGGCCGGCTCCGTGCCCAAGGAACAGGCAGGCAGTAATGCTCCCCCCCGCCCCGGGGGGGGGTTAATGGGAGTTAATTAGCGGGAGGTGGCTAACGAGCGGCGTGGGATGGGGGGCATGAGTAAGCAGGGGCATGAGGGAAGGGCTCCCCGGGGACACTGAGGCAGGGGGGTGGGGGGGCTGTGCCCATCCCCCCCCAGTCCCCATGGCCATCTGTCCCTGTGTCCCCAGTATCCTGCAGTGGCCTTGTCCCCAAGGCCCCAGGGACATCCCTCCCCATCCCCTGAGAATGTCGTGTCCGCGTGGTCCTGGGGACATCTGTCACCAGCATCCCGGGGGTGTCCCGTCCCCCTGGGACATCGGCCTGTCCCCCCGGCATGTCCCGGCCCCCCCGGGCTGTTCCTGTCCCCAGGGACACCATCCCCGGCCCCCCGGGCTGCCCCCGGCCCCCCTCGTCCCCGGCCCCACGGCCACTCCCGCTCCCGGGGGCGGGGCTTATGCCCCGGAGGCGGGGCCTGTCGTCAAGGGCGGGGCCTGTCGCCAAGGGCGGTGCGCGCCCACCGCTCCGAGGGCGTGGCTCAGCCGCACGCCCCGCCCCTCCACTTCCGCTTCCGCCGCCGTCCTCGGAAGCGCCGCCCGCCGCCGCCGCTGCTGCCGCCATGGCCTCAAGGTTACTGCGGGTGAGCGCGGCCCTGCGGCTGCTGCCCGCCGCCGCCACCCGCGCCGTGTCCGCCCGTCACCTCGCCGTCCCTGGTGAGCCTGGGGGGACGGGGGGGAGCCAGAAGGGGGGGCGGTGGCGGAGGGGGAAATGGGCGGGAGGGCGGGCGGGGGCCCGAGGCGGCGGCCTCCCGGTGTGACGGCGGTGTCCCGCAGGCGGCCTGGCCAGCGATGAGGAGCAGGCGACAGGGCTGGAGCGGAAGGTGATGGAGGCTATGAACAAGGGCCTGGTGAGTGCGGGGGACGGCCTGGGGAAGGGGCAGGGCCTGGGCGGCGGGGGGGGCAGCCGAGGGGGTGGGATGGGGGATGTTCTGGGGTGGGGGTGGGTGACAGGGACAGAGGATCCTTAGGGGGTCGGGCAGGGGCTGGGGGGGGCGGGGCTGCCCCTCCCCCCGCTCACCCCCCTGCAACCCCCCCAGGACCCCTACAGCATGTTCCGGCCCAAGCGCTACGCGGGGACCAAGGAGGACCCCAACCTCGTCCCCTCCATCACCAACAAGCGCATCGTGGGCTGTGTCTGTAAGTGTCATAGGCCCCCCCGTGTCCATGTGTCCGTGTCTCTGTCTGTGTGTGTCCCCCCGTGTCTGTGTCCCTATGTGTGTGTCTCCCTCCATGTCCCTCTCGCCGCCCCCCCATGTCCTGTCCACCCCTCTGTGTGTGTGTTTCTGTGTTGTCCCCTTCCCTGTGTCTGTCCGTCCATAGCCCCATCTGTCCATCTGTTGGGCCCCCCCCATGTCCATGTGTGTCCCCTCCCGCCTCCTTCCCTCCGTCCCACCCTCCTCTTCCTCCCTCAGGCGAAGAGGACAACAGCTGCGTCGTCTGGTTTTGGCTGCACCAGGGGGAGGCCCAGCGCTGCCCCTCCTGTGGTGCCCACTACAAGCTCATCCCTCATGAGCTGCCCCACTGAGGGACTCCCCGGACCCCCCAGCACCCACGGAGGGGCCCGTGGGTTACACCGACCCCCCCAGCACCCACTGGGCATCGTCTGGGCCGAGCTGAGCTGCCCCCACTGTGTGTGTCCCCCATAAAGAGTTTGTGTGTGAGACCCCGACTCTGTCTGCACTGGGGGGGGAGGGGAGCACCCATGGGTACCAGGGCTGGGGGGGGAGCACCCGTGGGGATGAATTCATAGCTGTTACTGCCCTCACGAGCAGGGAGGGGACACGGAGCAGGGCTGGTGTGTGTCCCCGGGAGGTGTTCATGACCTTGGAGTGGTTTTTGGGGTGGAGGGGCCCCACCATCCCCATCCCTATGCCCTGGGGACTCTGGGGTGTGTCTGTTGGAGGTCTTGGTGTCCCCCGGGCTGGGGGGCTCTGGAAGCAAGACCTGCTTGGGGATCCCTCTATCCCCAAAAGAAGCCCACAGAGGGGGTCACAGCCCCCCTGGACCCCCCCCCCAACTCCACATGAGGTGTCCCTCCCAGTGGAGGTTGTGGTTGTACCCTGGAGGGGGCCTCAAATGGACACTGTCCTCCACGGTGGCCCCACCAGGTGGCCATGGTGGTGTCCAACCATGGAGTCAGAGGCCCCAGCAGCCCATGTCTGCTGTCCCCTCCTTGCCTGCCATGGCCGTGTCACCCTTATCCCCTGGGGAAGGTCTCCAGCACCTTACGGGGTGGGGTGAGGCTGAGCAGGTGCCGTGAGGTGGCTCCTGTCCCTCCTAAGCAGATATGGGTCCCCCTGGCCGCAGAAAGAGCCAGCTCTATGGCCCATTGCTGACCCGTGGTCCCTCCTTCCTGCCCCTGATGGGGGCAGTCACCTCAGCCCCGCCACCCACAGCTCTGCAGGGCCTTTTGTTGCTCTCCAGGTGGCCCCGGCAGCACTGCTGGTGACCGTGTGTGGTGGCCAAATCTCCCCAGGTGGCAGGGGGTCCCCGGGGAACTGGCTCCATGGGGCAGGACCCCTCCTCCCGCTGCTGGGCGGCCCTCGGGGGGCAGCTGGGGGACAGCGGGAGCTCTCGGGGCTGCCTGGTCCTGGGAGGGCGGCTGCGGGGGCCCCAGGAGGTGCTGGAGGCCCCCGAGGAGTCCCAGGGGGCCGTCGGGTGCCCACTGTGTCCCCCTCGCCCACTGCTGACGTGTCAGTGACGCCGGGCAGGTCGGCGATGACGTTGTATGTTGGCAGGGCTCTGGCCCCAAGGGTCCCCGGGGAGAGCTTGGTGGCTGCCGCATCCCCGGTGTGGTCCCTCCCTCTGCTGACGTTGTCGATGATGCCAAGCTGGCCGGCCATGACGTCATACAACCCACCACCCCCCCCCCCAGTCCGGAGGGGGCGGGGCTCTCTATATCACCATCTTCCCTCCCCCCGCGCGCGGCCAATGGGAGCCGCCGGCGGCCGTGACTGACAGCGCGGGGGGCGGGGCTCCGGCGGGGGGCGGGGCGGCGGCAGAGGGCGCGCGGGGACGCGGCGGGCGGGGCGGGCGGGCGGTGAGTGCGGCGGTGACGTCACCCCTCTGTCGCAGAGGGGCGGCGCGGGCGCGCGGGGCGCGCGCCGGAAGCGGGGCGGCGCGGGGCGGTGCGGGCGGACAAGATGGCGGACGGCGACAGCGGCAGCGAGCGCGGCGGCAGCGGCAGTGGCAGCGGCGGGTTCGCGACCGGCCGCGGAGGCGGCGGCGGGGCCGGGTCCGGCGGGGGGTCCGGCGGCGGCGGGGCCGGGCCCGAGCAGGAGACGCAGGAGCTGGCCTCGAAGCGGCTGGACATCCAGAACAAGCGCTTCTACCTGGACGTGAAGCAGAACGCCAAGGGCCGGTTCCTCAAGATCGCCGAGGTGGGGGCGGGCGGGTCCAAGAGCCGCCTCACGCTCTCCATGGCGGTGGCCGCCGAGTTCCGCGACTACCTGGGCGACTTCATCGAGCACTACGCCCAGCTGGGCCCCTCCAGCCCCGAACAGCTGGCCCAGGCCGCCGGGCCGCCGGGTGAGGACGGCGCCGGCCCCGGCCCCCGCCGCGCCCTCAAAAGCGAGTTCCTGGTGCGGGAGAACCGCAAGTACTACCTGGACCTGAAGGAGAACCAGCGCGGGCGCTTCCTCCGCATCCGCCAGACCGTCAACCGCGGCCCCGGGGGGCCGGGGGGCTTTGCCGGGGGCCCCCCTGGGCTGCAGAGCGGCCAGACCATCGCCCTGCCGGCCCAGGGACTGATCGAGTTCCGCGATGCCCTGGCCAAGCTCATTGACGACTACGGGGGTGAGGAGGATGAGCTGGGCGGCCCCGGGGGCGGTGGGCCGGGCGGTGGGGGGCTCTACGGGGAGCTGCCCGAGGGCACCTCCATCACCGTGGACTCCAAGCGCTTCTTCTTCGACGTGGGGTGCAACAAGTACGGCGTCTTCCTGCGGGTGAGCGAGGTGAAGCCGTCCTACCGCAACGCCATCACCGTCCCCTACAAGGCCTGGGCCAAGTTCGGCGGTGCCTTCTGCCGTTACGCTGAGGAGATGCGCGACATCCAGGAGCGCCAGCGGGACAAGCTCTATGACCGCCGTGCTGGACCCCCGGGACCCGGCAGTGGCAGCGGCGCCGGCGACGACTCCGATGGCGACGACGTGGATGACGACTGAGCCCTGAACCCCACCGCCAGCTCCCCCCTTCCCCCCTTGCCCCACATCCAACCCCCCGGGCCCCCCACCTCGTTTCTCCCGATTACCCCCCCCAAAAACCCGCTGCCAGAGAGACGAACCGGCGCGACACCAACCGCGACGCTGACTGTGTCCTCGCACGCACCCGCCGTCCCCCCCCAGGACTCTCTGCCCGCCGGAGGGGGACGGGACACCCCCATCCCCTCTCCCCTCCCAGCGCTGCCATGGTGCCCCCCCTCACCGAAACCAGCATCGCGGAGCAGAGCCGCCGCCGCACGCCCAGACCCTCGCTGGAGCCCCGCCAGCCGGCGGAAGAGGAGCCAGGCGGGGGGGGACGGCGGCAGCAGCAGGAGCTCAGGAGCGAGGGGGGCTGTATCTGGACCAATGTCCGTGCTCTCTTCTTCTACTTTTTCCTTTATTTTCCTTTTTATTTTCCTTTTTTTTTCTCCCCTTTCTTTCCATATTTTTGGTTTTTTTCAGTTTTTTGGGATGCAAACTGCTAAACTCCAGGCGCCCGAACTGGAACCCGCGCCCAGCTAGTGCAACGCTGGCAGGTTCCTGAAAATTAAGGAAGACTTTCTCAGTTTTAATGATTTTTTATTTTTTTTTTCCCCCTCCGCCTTCCCCCTCCGGTGCCGGGGGGCGCGGGGAGAGGCAGGTTCACGCAGGCACAAAGCACAAGGAAAACTCAACAGGGCGCATGATCTTCCCCTTGTCTCCGCACCGGACCCATTTCCTTCCTGGGACCCTCAGGCGCCAAAATCCACCCTTTTCTCCTCTTTTTTTTCCTTCAGCCTTTCCTCAGTACCTCACACGGGCGGCTCAGTAGCACCAACCAGACACTGCACCCCGGCAGCTGGGGGCTTCGGTGTTGGTTTGGGGGTTTTTAAAATTTTTGGGGGGGTTTTGGGGAGGTTTTTTCCTCTCTTTTTTGTGTTTTTCCCACCTGGCCACGCCGGCTCTGCCACGCCAGAGCCAGCAGGGTCTCTCTGGCCATCACCTCTCGTATTAAATGGTTTTTTCCACTCTCAAATGTTTGGGGTTTTGGTTTTTTTTTTTTTAAGTTTTGGGTTTTTTTTTTAATTTTAGCTAAATCAGGTCAATCCTGCGCTTTCCAGAAAGTTGGGGTTTTTTTTAGCCACGTTATCCCAGGAACTCTGAACTGAATGGGGTTCATCACTCTTCATTCCAAAGTTTCAGGTCTTCTTGTCTGATGGCTTCTCCAGTTTTAGGACTTTTTTTTTTTTTTTTTTTTAAATTAAGCTTTTTTCCACTATTTTCTGGGAGCCTGCACGTGCCCGCCCTCCGATCTTTTAATTTATTCTCGCGGATCCCGGTGTCTTCCCTCTCTCCGCTCGCTCCGTATTTATTGGGAAGCGAGGAGCGGCCGGCAGTGACTCGTCTTTGTGAGGCGACGGGGGGGGATGCCACCTCTGTCCCCCGCTCACCCCGAAACCCAGCAGAGCCCCGGGGTACGTCGTCTGTCCGTCCGTCTGTCAAACTTCATCCCGCCCTTCCCTGCCTACATAGCTCTTTTTAAAGGGATTTTTAAGGCGAATTTCTTCCGTTTATCCCGTTTTTAACTCTTCTCCGTCGCAAAGGACTGGGTTTCCTCACTCACATGGGAGCAATAGTCTATTTTATCTCCATGTCCAAACCGCGTCCGTACTGTATTTTGTACCCTAAGGCAGCTCTTTCCAGTGACGTCCTGCTGTATCCACCCGTCGTTCTCGGTTTGGCGTTGGCCGCGCCTTCGGTTCTTTGCCGCGGAGGAAAAAAACAAAACAAAACAAACAAAAAAATAAACCAACAGAAAATGCCGCGGACGGCTCCGGATCGGGGGAGAGAGTGGCCACCGCTCGGCCACCATGGCTCCGTGGCCATGGACTTGCCGGCGTTGGGCTGCCGGGAGCCGGTTGCAGAGACGCAGGCGGTACCTCTCCTTTTATTTTTGAAGAGGATCGTATATATATATATATATATATATATATAAAAATATATATATATTTCTTTTTTGGGGGTTTTTTTTTTGGCTGAATTGCAGTGATTTAGCCGTACCTTTCTACTCTGGGGTCGCCGCCAGCCCAGCTCGGCTCTCTGTAGCCACCTAGGAAATGCGTGGAAGAGGAAAAAGGCAAATAACGCCGAAAAAATAAAAGCATAAAACCAGGACCCAGCATTCGCTTTGGCAGCCAGAAGCCTTTCTCCTGCCGGAGAAGCGATGTATCTGTACAGGAACCTTCCGCAGCTCCATTTGACCTTCCAGCACACGGGTGAGAAGAGCAGAGCGCGTCGGGGGAAGAAATCTCGCAGCGAAAAGAACATCCAAAAAAATGCGATAAAAATCAGAGCGAAAAGGGTTTTTAACCTGCCAGCAACCAGCGAGAGCGATTCGGAGAGGTGGGCGGACGAGCGAGGACTTGGGTGGTTTCTGCGAGGGGGGAGAGAGATGGTTGTTCTTTGGTGAGTTTTGGGGTTTTTTGTTTTGGTTTTTTTTTTTCCAGTTGGCTCAGCCTGCGGCTGGCGGCCGATGGGCCTTTCCCGAGGAAAGCGGGACGACGGTTTCGCTGGAGCCGGGTTCTGCCGGTGCCGGCATCTCGCCATGGACCGACCTTGTCGCCAAAAACACCTCCCTGCGGCCGGGGCGCGGGGCAGGTCGGAGGGTTTGGTTGTTTCCTTATATATATATATGTATATACACATGTGTGTGTGTGTGTGTGTGTATATATATGAGATTTGGTTGGGTTTTTTTTTTTCTTTTTGGTTTGGATTCTGTAGAAAACGGGCAAATTGCTTATTTTTTTCTTTTTTTTTTTTTTTAACCGAAAGGGGGACAAAAAAAAAAATATCCCAAATTCTTGGAGCTTCCAGATTTCTGTTGCCCCAGAAGGGACAGTTTCAGAGTGCGACTATCGCTGTACAAAAAAAAAAAAAAAAAAAAAGAATCTTGTAAATCTTGTATAGCGCCCCAAAATCAATGTAAATACCCCAAAACGTCCGGGCCGAGGGCCGGGAGCTGTTGGCAGCTCCATTAAAAGTTAAAACTGCTTCAATTTTTTCCCAAAAAAAGAAAAATATGGAAGAAAATCAGAATTATCCTGCCTTGTTTCCAGCCGTTTTGGGGTCACGGGCAGGAGGATCCCCTCGTGGTCCCTCACTGACGGCCGGGGACGACGCAGGGGGAGGTGACCAGTCCCCGGGGCTGCCGTGCCGGGGAGAGCGGCCCTTTCTCTTGTTGGCGATAAAAAAACAACCCCTCGCCGGCTTCTCTTTTAAAAAAGAAAAAAGTTAAAAAAAAAAATAGAAAAAAATGGAAAAACAAAAAAAAAGAAGTGTGAGCGAGCAATGACGGTACTTGAGCTGATGCACAAGGAATCTCTCAGCAGATACTTGCTGCCGGGAGCGGGTTCCTGGTGGGAAATGGGAACGGGCCCAGCGTCGTGGCGGTTCGGCGGGTGCTGGGGGAGATATTCCCGGTGGGGTGAGGCTCAGCCGCGGGCGCCGTCGGCCTCCTCTTCCTCGCGGAGCCGGTCGATCCAGCAGTGCCTGTGCCAAGCACTTGGTGCGTCGGTGTGAGATCCCGAATCCAGGGGCCAGGACGGATCTCGGATGGAGCCGAGACGGGAGAGGAAGAACTGGAGAAGAGATGCGGCACCGGCGTGGGCAGCTTCTCACCGCGGTGGTGGTGGGCGAGACCTGGGAGCCCCGCGCCAGTGTCTCTCTGGCACCACGGTTTGGGGTCGCCGGTGGCATCCAGGCCTCGAAACCGTGGCGTTACCGGCAGGCGGGAGCCGTGAGGATTTCTGGCCTCAAAGCAGCGCCGATGCCATGGCTGAGAGTGGGCCTGGCGCGGGAGGCTCTCCCATCCCCGGCACGTGGGGGAGGTGGAAACGTGCCAGACGGTAAAACATCCGTGCGGGAGAGCACTGGATCTTCCACTGAGAGCCGCCGGGGCCGGGACTGGCTTCGGCCAATATCTGCTGAGAGACCAAAACGTTCACCCCAAAGTACCTTGAAGAAAGAAGAAAGTTTTATTCCTCTTATTTTTGTAATGAAAGAAAAACAAAAAATAAAGCAAACCATGCACTTTAGGCGGCCCACTGCAGGGCTGCCGGCGCCTGGGGGGGTCCCGTCCCCCCCTCTCCCTTCCTCTGCGGCCGGCGGGGCGGCTTCGGGAGACGCCAGGGAGCAGCCGGCGGTTGCCGAAGGCAGGTCCTGGATTTTACCACTAGCAAAGACGACGCCCGACGTGACGAACTCCTCATGCTAGCGAGCACTCCTTACCGTAGCAGATTTTTGCAAATGGAGTTTTACAAGTCTATATTTAAAGAATTGTATGTTTGTAACAAATAAAAAGTATGCGGAAAAGTGAATGAAAAATCCAGCCTGGCCCCATCTTGCTCCTTTGGGGGGGGTCCCCAACGATCCTTGGGAGGGCGTCTCACTGGTGCCACTGTCTTGGTGAAGGACAGGGTGGGCAGGGTGAGGGGTGGCCCTGTGGCATTCCAGGGGTGTTTTGGGGTGTCCTGGGGACCCTCAGGGCTCTGGGGAGGGGGAGCAGACACCCTGAGGGCTTGGGGGGGGGCACAAAGGGGGTATGTGGGGTCCCCAGGGGTGTCCTCAGAACGAGGGCAGCTGTGGGGGGCACCGTGGGGCACGTGGGGGTGTACGGGATTGGCACTGTGGGGAGGGAGGAGGGTTTGGCACGGCACATGCGTGTTGCGTGTGTCACGGCTCGTGCAGGCATGCTGGTGTGTGCAGACTGGCCCAGCACGTCGTGTGCGCCGTGCACGTGCCTGCGTGGCGTGTGTGAGACGCGTACACGGCTGTGCGGCATGTTCGTCCCATGTGCGTAGCATGTTCACTGCCGTGTGTGGTGTGTTCACAGTGTGTTCACCCTGTGTGCGTGGCATGCAGCCCGTGCCATGCCGGGTGCCAGCAGCGCGGCAGCCTGCTCAGTGCGGTGACGCAGGCGCCGCAGCCCTCGCCGCATTTAGCTCTGCGGCTCCCTGCGGGCACGGGCTCATCTGAGGACACGAGCAGGAGCCGCCTGCGCATGAGCCGCCGCCGCACCGCAGCCCTGCCGCCAGCGCCACAGCCAGGGCCTGGCCTGACCCTGGCCCCAGGGGGGGCTCCATCCCCTCCCTGCGGGGTTTGGGAGCTGCTGGCAGCATCTCCGGGGCCCCTGTCCTGCACGTCCCCCGGATGTCGGGCTGGGCAGCTGCTCCCGCTCCCCCGGAGGGAGCTGGGGGGCCATGGGGGGAGCAGTGGGGACAGCTGGGCAGGCCTGGATGCGCAGCAGGCGCCTGCGGCAGTTGCTTCTGGGGCAGGTGCAGGAAGCATTCCCTCCCGGGAGGCAGCTGTGGGGCTGGGGGGCACCCCTCAGCTCCCCATGGCAGTTGCAGCGGTGGGGGCAGGGGCTGCCTGGCGCCCCCCCAAACCCTGCCCAGTGCTGGAGGGAAACTGAGGCATGGTGTGAGGCGGCTGGGACAGCCGGGGGGGCACAGTGGCAGTGCAAAGGTGCCTTCCTCCTCTTCCTCCCCCCTCCCCCAGCCGGGAGCTCCCTACCTGCTCCTCCAAGCTCCTTCCACCATCCTGGGGCAAGGGCTCTGCTGCGCCGGGGCCCCTTCAGCTGTTCCTGTTAGCCATCCACCCTTTGCTCTCTAAAATCCAGTTTCTCTTACAAACTTAACTATGTCACATAAATTGGGTTCGACTTGATGCTGGAATGGGCTCATCACAGCGCATCAGAGTTTTTATTTCCCATTACATGCTCTTCTGTAACACCCCACCCCACAACAGTCCAGAGCAGGAATTTGGGGGGCTTTTTTTGATCCCTGCCGTCCCTTTTGCCTCTCAGTGTCCCCTCCCTGCCCTCAGCCCTGGTCCACATCCCGCAGATGGTCTGTGTCACCTCACTGCCCTTATCCCACAGGGCAGGACCAACCTTTATTTCTGTACTTCCTGAAAAACACAGACAGAAGAACTCAAAGCCACTGCTCGCCTGAGCCACTGCCGGGCCTCAGCCTCACCCGGGAGGGATTCCCCCCACCTTGGTGCGGCCCCCGCCGGCAGGCACCTCCTCTGGGCACCAAGCCGGGGCAGACAGCAGCCTGACCGGAGTCGTAACCCAGCTTTAACCCTCTCCAGGGTGCACCCCAAGCCCTTCAGTCAGCCGTGGGGGTGACGACAGGGTCCGGGCCGAGCGGGAAGCTCCATTCTGCCCCGAGGGAGGCGGAGGGGAGCGGCAGGGCGGCCCTGAGGCCTACGGGGGCCGTGGGCCATGGGGGGCCTGTCAGGAGTCGGGCCCCACTGCCCGGGGAGACACCGGCCCACAGACGAGCAGACGCAACCAGGCCCAAGGACGGCCCTGAAGGAGACCCTCTCTGCCGAAGGGAACCTGGCCGCCACCGGTAAGAGCCACAGAACCAGGTGAACCCCCTCCTACACCCTGCTCCCCTCAGCGCAAACAAACAACACGGGGGGCGGGGGCAGAAATGGGCGGGAAAGGCTCCTCTCCTTCCATTGGCTCCGCCAGCTGTCCGCACTTCTGGCCCCGCCCTCTTGGGGCGCTCAGCTCTTTCTATTCGGTAGAATCTCACGTCACCCCGATGCCCCGCCCACCGGCTCGGCGCCGCCGGCCACGCCCCCCGCCCTCACCCCTGCGTGCCGTGTGCAAAGGAAAAACAGCCGTTAAACGGGCCGCGGGGCGGAGCCAGCGAGGGGCCAAGAAGCGGTTCTAGGATTGGCGGCTGCGGGATGTTCAAACAACTATGTGACTTCCTGATTGGCTGGTCGCTGCCGCGGCAGGTCGGGCTCCCTCCTCGCGCTCGGGCGGGTTATTGTCTGGCGGCTCCTGAGGCGGCTCCAGCGCGGACTCGGGACCGGAGCTCGGGCGGCGGTGGCACCATGGTGAGGGGCAGCGGGCGGCTAGGCCCGCCCCGGACCCTCCGGGGGAGGGTGGGGGGGGCTGCTCCGGTACCGGCCCGCGGTGGGGGGGGCGGGCGGCCCCGGGGCCGGGCTCTGTCAGCGATCGGTGACCTTGGGCCGCGCCCGGCCCTGCCCGGGGGTGCCCCGGGACCGAGTCGCCCCCCTGCCCCCCAGCCGTTGTGTAACCGGAGCCTCCCGCCGGCTCGATCCTGGTGCGAGGCCCCTTCTGGGATGGGGCGGGACCCCCCCGTGTGCTGTCAGAGCCTTCCTGGGGGGGCCGGGAGCCGTTGTGACCACCTTGAGTCCATCAGTTCCGGTGAAACTGCGTCTGTACGGCTACTTTCCGCAGTTACGCATTTATAAAGTTGTCTGTAGAGTAAGGAAGTGACTGTCAGGGGCGGAAAACGCGGGGAGCGGCCTGAAGGATGGCTGTCAACCGGCCCGGGGGAGTCCCCCGTGCCCCGGCGGAGCATTTAACTTCCAGGGTTTCGGTTCCCCCCATCCACTCTGTGGGCTGAGGCTCGCTGGTGACTTCCCAAGGAAAACTCTGATTCCGAGGAAGGGGGCGGGGGGGGGAAGTGGGGGTTTAATCCTCCCCGCTGCCTTCTTCCTGTGATCCGGCAGCTGAAGCCCGTGGAAGCCCCGGCCGCAGGGTCTATAAGCGTCACTGAGGGTACGAGGAGGCTCTAGAACGGCACCGATTGCTAAGGGTTAATGTGGAAACTGCTCTACGAGATTATGCAACCCTCGCCGCAGAAAACTTATGCTCAAGGATATCTCATAACATGTGGTGACAGATAAAAAGTTACTTATTGAAGTGTTTTAGTCCTGCTTGAAGCACCGAGAAGAAGAAAAAAAAAAGTGGTTTCCCTGCTGCGTGAGATACAATGTGTTAAATCTAGTGAGGTTTCAGTACGGCAATGAGCTTCCAGTGAGCAGCTTCCATGGGGAGAAGGGAAGGAGATGTCACGTTTCTGCACCCTTCAGTGCGGTCCCCTCCGGACAGAGGAATGAATTGCTCCCGTCTCTGGCCCGACTGAGCCCCGGGGAGAGATACTGCCCAAGGAAGAGGAGGAAATCTCCATGCTGAGATTCGTCAAAGAGCCCTCGTTTCTCCACTGGGAGGAGAAAGAACTTCCTTAGGGAGCCGGTGGTGGCTCGGCTGTGGGAAACTGTTGCGGTGTTTCCTCTGCAAACCCCGAAGATGGAGACAAACCTCAGGACTTCCGCTGTGAGAATTTTCTTCCCTCTTTTTAGACAAATATTACGTAAAGAACCATCAGGTGGGCAGCTACTGGCTGGAAAACTTGATGGAGAAGTGGGAAAGTTCACAGCTGGCTGATAAAAGCCATCAGTGTGAACAGCTAGTGCTTTTCCCAGAGCTGTCTTTTATTTTTAGAGTGAAGAAATATCCCCAGATCCTCCTTCCTGATTTTTGAAGTTTTACTGAGTGATGTTTTCTACTGACAAAAGTAACTCCTGACGCTTCACCGCAGTGAAGGCGCTTGAAAGCCTTTCTGGACATGTCTCCATCATAACAAAGCAGAGCCAAACGCTTCTGCAGCCCCTCCTGTCCTGGCATCAGCTGCCAAAATGCCACGTGGGTTTGCCGGCTGCTCGCATTCCCACTGCCAGGTCTCCACCAGTGTCCCCGGTGCTGCTGCGGGGAGGAACCCACCTGTGCCCAGTGCTGCTGACCTCACCCAGCGCCACTCTGTTTCCTTTATCGCCTCCAGATCAAATATCTTCCCCTCGTGATTTATTTTTTTCCCAGCTGGTGCAAGTGTGTGGTGTTAACTCCCTCCTCGTTGGGATGTGACAAGGATCTTGGACATCCCCATGTTAAATATATTTTAAGGATTAATGTGCTCAATTACCGTTGCCTTGGTCTCCTGGGGATCTCTGGATCCTGTGTTTCCTTCTGAATGAGCGGGAAGGGCTGGTGGCAGCTTCCAACTCCCTCGCAGCAAGATGCAATTCTTTCTTTTTTAGAAAGGGATGGGAATTGTGGGATCAATACAGGGTGTAAAAATGGGGATTGCAAGTACCCAGTGTGTTTTAGGACTCTGCTTTCCCTCTGCAGGGGCTGTATGGGGGCTTCTCCACTCATTGCAGGCTGAGAGACTTAATTTGGGGGAGGGGGTGTGTGTGCATTAAAGATTTCTGGGGCTCCTGGGTGATTTTCTGCTCTGGAGCCCGAAGGGAATTACCCTTGAATCCTGCTGACCTGGGCTGCAAATTCCTGTGTACAGGCCCAGCATCCTGCCCTGTGGACTGTGTCAGGATCCACCTTCAGAGTGCAGAAAACCAGTCTGGAATCAAACTGTTCTCACAGATGCTGCAAAAAAAAAGGGGGTTCTTTGGGCTGGTTTCCCCCCATTTGGTGTTTTCTGGAAAATAATGGGAATAGTGGTGGCAGGAGCCTCCTGTCAGACCCCCCCTTGTCCCCTCAAATTCACCTCGTTTGAGAGGCCGAAAGGTTTCCTGCAGCGGCAGAGAGTGTGTTTGCCTCTGGATTATAGCGCAGCAGGTCTCTCTGGATTAATTAAGGATAATTAATAGGTGTGTTTCTCTCTTGCAGGCTGGAGGTAAGGCGGGAAAGGACAGTGGGAAGGCCAAGGCCAAGGCCGTGTCGCGCTCACAGAGAGCCGGGCTGCAGGTAAGGCATGACGGCACCCGCTGCTTCCCTGATTTCATCCTAAAAGGGGAATTTCTGAACAAAACTTCCCCTTCTGGGAGGCAAGGTGCCCCAAACCCTCTTTTTTTTTTTTGGGTGAAAACATAATATTTTGTGATTTTTATGTTGTCATGAGGACCCAGAAGCTGTAGACAGGCAGGATGGGGAATCTTTTGGGCCCAAATCAGCATAATTAGACAAATGTACTGGGGAAGGTGTAGGTGTTAATGAGGTGTTAATTGTTCCCACCCCAGTTCCCTGTGGGCCGCATCCACAGACACTTGAAGACCCGCACCACCAGCCATGGACGAGTGGGAGCTACTGCTGCCGTCTACAGCGCAGCCATCCTTGAGTACCTCACCGCAGAGGTAGGTCCCTTCATCTGCAGGGGCAAATGTTCTTTCCTGCAGGATCCTGAGTGTTTTCCCGGTTTTCTGGCAGGTGCTGGAGCTGGCGGGCAATGCTTCCAAAGATCTGAAGGTGAAGCGGATCACTCCTCGCCACTTGCAGCTGGCCATCCGCGGGGATGAGGAGTTGGATTCGCTCATCAAAGCCACCATTGCTGGTGGGGGTGGGTATTGTCCTCACTGTCCCCTTCCCATCCTGAGCTGGGAATTTTAGTGTGAGGAGGGGGAAAAATACAAGGAAAATACACAGGAATATGGCAGAGGTGATAAATACCAGAGGCTCACTGCTTCCCCGGATCTGACTGGAGCACCGGGGGGGCGATCCATCGAGCAGGAGGAAATGTTCATACTGGTTATGGCAAAATTCTACTGGGAACAGAGGATTTCTTTTGAGTTTTTTGGGATGTCTTTCTGTATGTGATGGGAATCTCCCTCTTCTCTTTGCAGGTGTAATCCCCCACATCCACAAATCCCTCATTGGCAAGAAAGGACAGCAAAAAACAGCATAGAGGGAAAAGAAAAAAAAGAACAACGGTGTACGTGGGACAAGAAATCGTGGGGATACATGGATTTTTGGGTTTTTTTAAGGCATAGTTTAAAGGAAGCAAATAGAGGAATTGCCTGTAGCGAGGAGGTGGTTCTGGGCTGTAGGGGAAGCTGTACCCTGGCGGGGGGCGGCGGGGGGCTCAGGGCTCCCCCGCCTTTTATACAGTGGGATAAACCATTTTTTACAAAAATGCGCTCCTCCTGTGTGTCGGTGACGGGGGGGGGGGGGGGGGGAGGGGGGCAGACCCCCCCGCCGACCCCGGCCCGCGCGAAATGCAAATGTGCCCCGGTGCCGCCCCCTATGCAAATAGACGGGGCGGGGCGCGCCCCAGGGCTCCAGCCCCACATGGCCGCGGCTGCCCGGGGCTCCCGTGCGTCCTGGAGCTGCCTCGCTCCCGGCGTGGGGACCAGTCCATCCATCTGTCCCGGGCACGGTGGGCCTGGCTGTCCGTGTGTCCTGGGTACGTGGGTTCCCAGTTGTCCATCTGCCCTGGGCCATATGGGGGTGAGGTGTC
Source organism: Fratercula arctica (assembly GCA_947846985.1). Classification (NCBI taxonomy): domain Eukaryota; kingdom Metazoa; phylum Chordata; class Aves; order Charadriiformes; family Alcidae; genus Fratercula; species Fratercula arctica. Next base: position 1,412,194 of record CANTUZ010000023.1, on the reverse strand, counting down.
CGTCTCTCCTGGTTATTGGGGTGCTGGGTGTCTGTCCGTCCTGGGTATATGGCACCCAGGTGTCCTTCTGTCCTGGGAACGGACATCCTGTCCGTCTGACCTGGGTGTGTGGTCCCAGGTGTCCATCTGGGGGTTGTGGGCCCTGGGTGTTCAGGTGTCCTCAGCACCATGCTCCTGTCCTTCTGTCCGGGGTCTGTGGGCCCCAGGTGTCCTGTGCGTCCTGAGCCATACTGGTCCCAGGTGTCTGTCCTGGGTACTGGGGTACTGCTGTCCATCTGTCCTGGGCTGGTGGGGCCCAGGCATCCATGTGTCTGTCTGTGTCCCTGTCTGTCTAGGGTGTCCATCTGACCTGGCTGGGTGGGTCCTGGGCAATATGGGTGTCAGGTGTCCTGTGTGCATGGGTCCTGGGTGTCTGTCTGTCTGTCCTGTGCATGTGGGCCTGTGGGTGTGTCCTGGGGGTCCGTCTGTCCTGAGTATCAGTGTCCCAGGTCTGTCTGTCCCGTGTACGTGAGACTCGGGTGTCCGTCTGTCCGAACCGGTGCTGGGGCGGGGCTGGCGGCGCTAGGGAGGCTCCGGCACAGGCAACACCACTGCCCAGTTGCATCAGGCGCCAGGAGGCCACGACGGCCACCGGCCCCGGGCGCCCTCAGCGCCGCCCACAGCGCCAGGGGCGGCCCCGGCGCCCCGGTAGCGGCTGGTGGGGCCGGGCCGGGCCGGGCCTGCGCGGCCTTGGCCGTGGGGGTGCTGCCGCCGTTCTCACAAGATGGCAGCGGGGAGGTGTTGGGGTGGGGCGGGAGCGAGGGACGGGCGGGCGGCCCGGGGAAGGGCGGGGGCAGCCGGTGCCGGTGTGTGTGTGGGTCGGCGGGGCCCCAGGCCGCACAATGGCGGCGGCGCCGCTCGGCCCGCAAGATGGCGGCGGGGCGGGGCCGTCTCCGCCGCCCGCGGGAGAGGCAGAGCGTATGCGCGAGCCGCGCTGCTGCACGGCGCGTGCGCCCGCCGCCCCGCGCCTCGCGCCGCCAGCCCCAGCGGCGGGCTCCACGCCACGGCAGCGGGGGGGGGAGCGGCGGGGGACGCCGGTTCCCGCCCGCTCCGCCGCGCCCCGCGGGGAAGGGGTGCCTGGCCCCGCTCTCCTCTCGACCCCGTTCGCCGCCCGGCCGGCGGCGGGGACGGCGGGGCAACGGCGGTGGGGGAGGCCGCGCTCGGCGTTACGTAACCGCCCCCCCGCCCGCCGGCAGTGGTTCCGTCGCCCCGCGTTCAGCGCTCGCCATTGGTGGCAGGAGGTGGCGGGGCGGGGCGAGGAGGGTATAAATAGAGGCGAGGCGGCAAGAGCCACTCTTAGTCCGCCGCGGCCGTGCCAGCTCGCACCGTTTCTGCGCGCCCCATCCGTTCCGCCCGCCGCCGCTCCGCCGCCGCCGCCATGAACGGGCAACTCAACGGCTTCCACGAGGTGTTCATCGAGGAGGGCACCTTTCTCTTCACCTCCGAGTCCGTGGGCGAGGGGCACCCAGGTGCGGGCCGCGGCGGGGCGGCGAGCGCGCAGGCGCGGGGCGGAGGGAGGAGGAGGAGGAGGAGGGGGATGGGGAGGGGGTGCTCCCGGCGGGGGGGGGGGGGGGGGGCGGGGAGGGGTCGTGTCGGACAGGTTGGGGGGGCTGGGGGGTATGATGGTGGTGACGCCACCGGGCGCGCGCGCAGTGCGGGGCGGCGCGCGCCGCATTGCGGGCCCCGGTGTGCACGTGCTTCCCGCGTGGGGCGGGGGGACACACACACGACACACGACATGACGCGACACGCACCGGGGGTGGCGGGGGTCGTAGTCGGGTGACGCAACGGCGAGGGGGGGCCGCCGTGACTCAGCCGTGACTAAGCAGCTCCCGGGGGTCGGCGGGACTCGGTATGTGTCCCCACCCCCGCCCACGGAGCGTCCCCGGTTCTTCCCTGGGGTGCGGCGGGACCCGGCGAAGGCCTCCTCCCCCGGCAGGGTCCTTCGGAGCACCCCGAGCTCCCGTGGGGGTCCCCGCCTCGCCCTCCTCCAACTCAGCGCTGGGGCTGCCCGAGGGGCTTAGGAGTCCCCAGACGTCCCCCTTCCCCCCGGCTGGGGGTCGGGTCCCCCCGTGGGCACGGTTTACCCCCCGAGCTCGTAGGCTGTAGCCGAGCACGGTGCTATGGCGTGCCGGGCTCCCTCCCTGCCTTTGTGCCGGCCTGTTCGGGGCACATGACTGGGAGCTGGGCAGGCAGCTGCCTCCCTGCCCTGCCTGCGGGTGCAGCGCTCCCTGGCTCCCGCCCGGCTCCGGCTCACCACCAGCACCCACACCCCCACGGCGTCACCAGCGCCAGCCTGGGGGTGCCTTTGGGGCTCCCTGTCCCGCAGCTCATGCGCTGCCACAAAGATAAAAAAAGCTTAGTGCCCGCGCATGGGTGTAAGGTTCGTTCCCGCGCTCTTTCACCCCAAGAGACAGCCTCCTTTTGCCCCAGGCCAGCGCTGGCCTCATCCTCTCCCAAATCCGGCCCAAAAGGTCGCCGCCAAGGACATCCACGCTCCCAGGGAAGTTGCTTATTTACCACCGAGCCCCAAGTGGCCCTTGGGAAGCTCTGGGAGCAGGAGGGGGATTTCCCTCTCCCTGAAGAAACCATCCTGGGGGCTGGAGGGAACTGGTTCCAGGAGGGAAGGGGCTGCGGGTCCCCTTTGGAGGTGCTGTAGGTGGCTGAACCCCAGCCCTGACCTAGCTGTAACTGGAGCTTAACTGGTAAATGCCTGAAATTCCAGGCTAATAACTCAGCACGGGGACAAGGTGAGGGCTGTGTGCGGCAGGCTGCCGGCTTAAGGGGAGGTTTGGCCATGGCGCCCGCTCCCGGCTTAGCGCCGTATCGGGAATCGGCTGTGCCGAGGGACAGCGGCTCCGGAAGGAAGGGCTGTGCTGCGCCACCCTGATGGCCTCCTGCCATCTGTGTCCCCCTCACAGATAAAATCTGCGACCAGATCAGCGACGCTGTCCTGGATGCCCACCTCAAGCAGGACCCCGATGCCAAGGTGGCCTGCGGTGAGTTGCTCCCTGGGGACACGGGGTGACGCTGGTGCTGGGTAGGTGACGCTGGTGCTGACGTTCTCCTTTTTCCCCTCAGAAACAGTGGCAAAGACAGGGATGATCCTGCTGGCAGGGGAGATCACCTCCCGGGCTGCTGTCGACTACCAGAAGGTGGTCCGGGACACCATCAAGCACATCGGTTATGATGACTCCTCTAAAGGTAGGTGCTGGGGGGGGTCCCTGGCTCATCACTGGTGTGGGGTTTGGTGCGCCAGGCTCACTGCTGCCTCCGTTCTGCCCCAGGCTTCGATTACAAGACATGCAACGTGCTGGTGGCCCTGGAGCAGCAATCGCCCGACATCGCCCAGGGTGTCCACCTGGACCGTAGTGAGGAGGACATCGGTGCCGGGGACCAGGTGAGTCCCCTATGCCACCTGAGCCGCTGCAGTGGGGCCAGAGGGGTCACAGCCTCACCGCCTGCTCCCTCTGCTGCAGGGCCTGATGTTTGGCTACGCCACAGACGAGACGGAGGAGTGCATGCCCCTCACCATCGTGCTGGCCCACAAGCTGAATGCCAAACTGGCCGAGCTGCGGCGGAACGGCACCCTGCCCTGGCTGCGCCCTGACTCCAAGACACAGGTGAGGCCTCCTGCGATACCCTGCCACCTCAGGGGTCCCCAGAACCGCTCCTGGGAGTCCCCAAACCTCCCTGACCCCTCCGGGCTTGTTCCCCTGGCAGGTGACAGTGCAGTACATGCAGGACCGCGGCGCAGTCATCCCCATCCGGGTGCACACCATTGTCATCTCAGTGCAGCACGACGAGGAGGTGTGCCTGGATGAGATGCGGGACGCGCTGAAGGAGAAGGTGATCAAGGCGGTGGTGCCGGCCAAGTACCTGGACGACGACACCATCTACCACCTCCAGCCCAGCGGCCGCTTCGTCATCGGCGGCCCCCAGGTACGGCTGTTTGCCAGTTGAAGCCGTGCTGGTGCGGCGGTGACGACGACGCGGCAGTGACGATGTCATGTCCCCTGCAGGGCGATGCTGGTCTGACTGGCCGTAAGATCATCGTGGACACCTATGGGGGCTGGGGGGCCCATGGCGGCGGCGCCTTTTCAGGGAAGGATTACACCAAGGTGGACCGTTCGGCCGCCTACGCCGCGCGCTGGGTGGCCAAGTCCCTGATCAAGGCCGGGCTATGCCGCAGGGTGCTGGTGCAGGTGGGTGCAAGGCAGGTGTCCCCGTCCGCACCCTTTCAGGGGGGTCCTTGGGCTTAATCTGTGCCCCGCCCCGCCTTAGGTCTCCTACGCCATTGGGGTGTCCCACCCCTTGTCGATCTCCATCTTCCACTACGGCACCTCCCAGAAGAGTGAGCGGGAGCTGCTGGAGATTGTCAAGAAGAATTTTGACCTGCGCCCTGGGGTGATCGTCAGGTAACGGGCGCCGGAGAAGGGGGGGGGACACGCGCCGCTGGGAGAGGAAGGTTGGGGGGGACACTGGGGCGGTGGCAGCGTGTGGGGGTCCCCTCCCCGGAGCAGCCGCGGTCACCGCCTGGTGCAGCTGGACCCGGCAAGGAGCCACTTCTGCCGGAGGAGAAGGCGCTTTCGGGCGCGGATGGGGGTAAGTATCCGCTGAGAGCCGAGCGCTTGGGGCTTTTCCGGCTTCTTGGGACTTTGGGGTGGGGGCAGCCGGGGAAGCTCCAACCGCCCCCCTGGGGGTGGGGGGGAGACGGAGGTGCCGCTGCAGACCTCCCCCGGCCAGGTAGGGAAGGGGCGAGCGCGGGGCTGGAGCCTCTTTACTGAGTTGAGGACTTGTATATTCCAGGGATCTGGATCTGAAGAAGCCCCTCTATCAGAGGACCGCAGCCTATGGCCACTTTGGTAGGGACAGTTTCCCTTGGGAAGTTCCCAAAAAACTAAAATACTGAGATAAAAAACAAAGCCTTGTTAGGCTTTTTCCCCCCACTCCCGCGGGCGTAGGCTACAGAGAAGCTCGCGGGCTCTGGGGGAAAGAGCTCGGCCCTCACCCAGGCACTCCTGGCCCCATGTCGGTTTCCCCCCCCCGCCCCCCTTCTTTTTTCTCTCTTTCTCTCTTTCTTGCCATCATTTCGGTTGTGTGGGGACCACGCACGGCCTCGTGCCTCTCCCCTGAGTCCCCCCCGCGGCCGCCAACCCCTCTGGCTTCTTTTTAATCAGAAAAAAAAAATCTCGTGCGTGACGTCTGAGCTCAGAGACGGCAAAAAGCCCCGAGCGCTTTCCCCCTCCTCGACTCTTGCTGTCCCGCCGTGGCGGGGGGGACATGCCATTTCGGCTTCCCCCTTTCCAGCCGGGACCTCACTGGTGCTGGTTTTGTTCTTAATCCGGATTTTAAACCTCTTTTCTCTCGGAGGATGCACGTTTTGGGGGGAGAGATGGTGTTAAAACTGTCCCCTTCCAAATCCCCCGTGTGGGTTTGGTACCGGAGGAAAATGTTTTATTGTTTTGGGTTTTTTTTTTTTTTTTTCTTTATAAGAAAGCTGAAGTGACTCCACAACTGCACAACACCCCCCTTCCCGCCCCCAGCTCGGTGCTGCAGTGGGGGGGAGGAGGGGCTCGGCCGAGCTTTATTATATGTATTTTTGGGGGAAAAAGGGGAGGGATTTGGCCCTTCATACTTGAACGTTTTTTTCTAGCGGTGTATTTATTGTGTGCTGAGGTGCGGGGCGTGAGTACAGAGAAGCCCCCGGGCTCAGACGGCAGCTCTTGATTTTCCTGAAAGCCCCCCCCCAGCACCGTCACCCCCCTCCAGCCACCTTTCCCCCCACTCCGAGGAGGCCCGGGGGCCTCTGAATCGGAGTGAAAAAGGGGGAAATAGGTTTATTGGTGGAGGGGGAGAGGGGCAGGCAGGAGCTGGGGCTGCCCGGCCCTGGGACCGCGGCGCATTTGGCCGGTGTGGTACAGAGAAGCCGGCTTGTTTACCTGCCCGTCCCGGGGGGGCCGGTGTCCCCAGAAGTGCCTTGGGGCGGTGAGGGTGATGGTGGGGGGCTTTCTCTCTCTTTTTTTTTTTTTCTTCTTAATATTTTTTTTCTGGAGGTTTTATTACAATTTGTCTCGATTTCACCAATTCCAAAAAGAAAAAAAATCTCAATAAAACTGCTGGGTTCAACCGTTACCTGCCTCCACCTGGGGAAACTAAGGCACGGGGAGGGTGGGCTTAAAAAATGTGAGTTTCTTTGGGGTGCTCAGAGCTCGTGGACCCCTGCACCCCCCCACTGCCCTCTGGCCGAGCCTCCTCTTCCTCACCGTGCCAGTTGGCGAAGGCCACCTCCTGGGCCAGCTGCTGCAGGGGCGGCCGGCCCAGCGCCAGGTTGCGCAGGGAGATGCAGGTCATCAGGGCGCTGTGAGAGGTGGGGTGTCAAATCGGGGTGGGGGCAGGGGAGAAGAGGCAAATTCAAGGCGGGGGGAAGAAAGTGATTTTTGGGGTCTCACCTGCGTCGGAAGAGGTAGAATTTCTTGCGGAGGAAGCGGAGGAGGCGCTGTGCCAGGCTGGCCTCCCGCCGCCGCTGCTGCTCCTCCAGACGCTGCTGCCGCCGCAGGAATGCTGACACTAGTGGGTCTGGGGGGGCCCCCGGCACTGGCGGCTCCCCCAGGATGGGGCGCAGCTCAGGGGGCAGCGGCTCCTTTGCTGCAGGGACCAGAGACGGGGGAGTTGGGGGGGTCCCGAAGACGTCCCAGCCCTAGTGAACTGGGGGGGAAGATTTGGGCTGGGGGGTCCCTGAGACCTTCCAACCCCCCAGCGCTCAGGGGAAGATTTGGGGGGGGCCTGAGACTTTCCAGCCCTCGTGCTTGGGGTGAGCTGGGGGGTGACTGGGATTGAGGGAGGGTCTCCGAGACCTTCCAACCCCAGTGCTCAGGGTTAGCTGGGGGGGATTTGGTCCCCGAGACCTTCCACCCTGGTGCTCACCAGTGCCATTCTGCACCTGCTCCCGCAGCTCCTGCAGCCGTGTCAGGTTCCTCTCCAGTGCCAGAGCTGTGGTGTTGACGTAGAGGTACATGTAGCAGGAGGGCTCCGCTGACACCGTGTGCACCTTGTGGTACTGCCCCGCTGGCAGCTGGGCCGGGGGGGGGAGGCGGGGGGTTAGCACACTTCAGGAACACCCCACGACCCCCCAGTGTCCCTCCAGGACCTCACCTGCATCCCCTCGCCCTCCTGCAGGGTGTGGTTGTGCTGCTGCTCCACCAGCTCCACCAGCACCTCTCCCCGCAGCACCCGCAGGCTGGTGTTACCCAGGTCCTCGCTGACGAAGTTCTCCAGGTGCAGGCCTGGAAAAAAATACCAAAAGGGGGTGTAGCGCTCTCCCCCCCACCAAAGGTGGGTGTCCACCCCCTAGGGTGCCCCCTGAAGCCCAGGGGATCCCTCCAATCCCTGTACCAGGGAAGTCAGCGATGAAGACGGCGTCGGTGTGTCTGTCCAGCTGGTTCTCCAGCTCCTGCAGCCGCTCGCGCCACGGCGAGAGCTCCAGCAGCAGCGGCAGCACCCACGGCGTGGGGCTCCACGGGGACCACAGCGCCCGCACCAGGTCCACCCGCGGGTCCACAAGCCTGCAGGGACAGGCCATCAGCACCCCCACAGTCCCCCGCCACCCACCCCCAAATCATGTTGGTCCCCCCAGACCTTTGTTGGAAGCGGTCGTTGATGGAGACCCAGACGTCGAAGTAAATCTGGGGCTGGGAGACGTTGTAGCGGGGCAGCAGCTGGCTCAGGCAGGTCGAGTATTGCTTCAGCATGTCCGCATGGTCCTTCCAGCGCCGGCTCTGTGTGAACACCTGCCCGGGGGGGTTGTCCCCTAGTTGTCCAGGTGATGGGGACCCCCGTGTCCCCCTGCCACACCCTGGGGTCCCTACTCACCCCCGGTTTGAGGTAGCCCACCTCCCCGGTGAGCCCGTCCCGGTAGGTGATCTTGACGTGCTGGTGGAAGCGGGAGTGAACCATCATGTCCCAGGAGTAGCCATACAGGCCGTTGGTCCAGTTGTTGTAGCCCTGGGGGGGGAGGGGAACAGGACACACACACGGCGGGGGGGGGGGTGACACCAGGGGACAGTGGTGTCCCCCACCCCACAGTGATGTGGAGTGGATGGGGGACACCTAGATCCCCTCTCCTTCATCCCCTGGGCGAGCCCCCTCCCTTGGCAGTGCCCCCCCCCCTTTATCTCTGTGCACCTCGCAGCAGTGGCGCCCCCCCCCCCCCCCCCCCCCTGTGTTCCCCCAATGCTGTCCCCATGTGCCCATGTCCCCCCAGCCCCCCCATCCCTGTGTCCCCAATAACACTCCCTTACCCACTCTGTCCCCCCTACCCTGAGCACTGCCCTCACCCCAAGCTCCCCCCCCGGCATTGTCCCCTTGCACCCCCAGCAGCGTGCCCTCCAGCATCCCCCCCAGACACAAGTGTCCTTTCACACCCCTGTGTCCCCAAAAATGCCCCCCAAGCCCCCTAAAATACCCCCATGTCCTAAAAATACCCCCACATCCACAAAAATAACCCACATCATATCCCCAGAAATGCCCCCCACGTCCCACAAAATACCCCCAGTCCTAAAAAAATATCCCATGTCCCCAAAATAACCCACATCCCCAAAAATGTCCCCTACATTCCTAAAAATGCCCCCCAGGTCCCCAGAAATGACCCCTTGCCCCTGGCCGTGCCCCTCTGTCCCCCCTTTGCCCCCCTGCAATGCCCCCACCTGGGTGATGAAGTGGGAGTAGGGCAAGAAGAGCTGCTCCAGCACGTAGAGGACGGTGAAGGCGGCGGCCAGATGCTGGCGAGGCCGAAGGCCCCCCCGCGCTCCCCGCCCCCCGTAGTGGCAGTCGGGGCTCGTGCGGGGGGGCTGGGTGCTGGGCAGGACTCCCCGCAGCCAGGGGGGGAAGCGGGCACAGAGCCGGCGGGGCCAGCTGGGGTGGCAGAACAGCCCGCTGCTGGCCAGCATGGTGTAGGGGAACATCCCTGGGGGGGCATGGCACCCTTCAGGGACCCCCTGACTGCACCCTGGGGTCCCCCAAGGTGGCGGGGAGGGGGTCTGGGTGCCCACACCTGTAACAGGGGTGCTCCTGGGGTGCCCCTGCACAGAGTAGGGGTGCTTTGTGGGGGTCTGAGGGTGCCCTGCCTGGGCTGGGGGTGTTTTGGGGGGGGCTGGGGTGCAGAGGGTGCCCAGGTGCCCCTGCCCAGAATAGGGGTGCTCCAGGGGTGCCCCTGCCCTGGTTTGGGGTATTTTGGGGGTGTCTGGGTGCCCCTGCCCAGGATGGGGGTGCCTGGGGGTGCCTCTCCCCAGACTCAGGGTGCTTTGGGGGGGGGTTTGAGGGTGCTGGGAGTGCTTCTAGGAGGGGTTGGAGGGTGCCTGGGTGCCCCTGCCCCAGCTGGGGATGTTTTGAGGGGGTGCCCTGGTGCCCCTGCCCTGGTATGGGGTGCTCCAGGGGTGCTCCTGCCCAAGCTGGGGGTGCTCTGGGGGGGTGGGAGGGTGCCTGGGTGCCCCTGCCAGTTTTTGGGGTCCTTTGGGAGTGGCCCCCATGCCTCACCAATGCTGAAGAGCTGGGAGTTCATGCAGTGGAAGTAGGTGACGAAGACGAGGGCGAGGGGCCGGGTGGCGTCGAAGAAGAGGAGGAAGCCGGCGGAGAGGTCGAGCACCAACCCTCCCCCGTGCACCACCAGCAGGCTGGTCATCTCCTCCGACAGCACCAGCCTGCGGGGGGGGTCACCCTCCTCATTCTCACCCTATCACCCCCCCCCTTCACTCTCACCCTCACCCTGTCACCCCCCCATCACCCTCCTTGCACCCTAATCCGCACTCCGTCCCCCTCCCATCAGCTTCCTCATTCTCACCTCGTCCCTAGCACCCCCCCCACTGTCCTCATCCTCACCCCGTCCCCGTCACCCTCCTCATCCTCACTTGAAGGGTGCGAAGAGCCAGTGGCGGGCAAGGGAGTTCATGGAGTAGCCGCCCACCCAGTCGGCGTCCAGCTTCTTCAGCCCCGCGATGAAGTAGACGATGAAGATCTGGGGGAAGGGGTGATGGGGAAGGGGGTGAGGGGTGGTTCCAGAGGGGACCCAAGTGTCCGGGGCAGGGGACGGGGGACCCCAGTGTCTGGGCACCCACCTGGGCACGCAGCAGGGTGTAGTTCCACAGCGGCACATGGGCATTTCTCTTCTGGGGACGGAGGAGCCCATCCACAGACCTGCAGGGACACAGGAATCCCCACGGAGGAAGGGGGTGACCAGGCCACTGTCACCTCCACCACCAGTGCTGTGGAGGACATGTGCCACCACCCCACAGGGACCCAGAGCCACAGGGATACCCTGGTGCCATGGGGACACCAGGGCCACCACCTGGGGACACAGCACCACAGGGACCCTGGTGCCACAGGGGCTCATGGCACCCAGACACTGGGGTCTGTTCCACCCCATGGGGACCCTGCTGCCACAGGGGATCTCTGGGATCCTTTGTCGCTCTGTGGGGGCCCACAGCCAGGGGACCCTGATGCCATGGGGAGGACAGACCAGGGCCACGGCCACCCTCCAGGGACCTAGACCCTAGAGCCAGGGGACCCTGGTGCAGTGGGGGATCCTTATGCCACTCTGTGGGGACACAGAGCCATGGGGGACACCAGGGACTGTGCCACCCCACAGGTGACCCAACACCACAGTGACATTGGCAGGACCCTGTGCCCCTGCCACCCGGGCTCCCCAGTGACACCCCATGGGGACCTTGGGAGACCCTGGTAAAACCCTGGGGTGCCCCGGGGAGCGCAGGGGAGGTGGTGGCAGCAGCGGTGCCCACCCGTAGCGGTTGGCGCCCATCAGCGCCAGCTGGAAGGCCAGCAGCCCATAGAGGTAGGAGTGGTTGTTCCAGGAGGTCTTGTCCAGCAGCAGCAGGTACCAGTAGGGCCCCAGGAAGGCGGCGCAGCTCAGGCGGTAGCAGCACCCCAGCATGATGCCCAGCGCCCCTGCGGGCACCGCAGCTGTCCCGTCCCTGTCCCCACCCCGCTTCCCCTCCTGGTGCCCCCTCACCACCGGGACGTGTCCCCTGTCCCAGCGCCACCCCCCAGTGGCCATCTCGGTGCCTGTTCCCCATTGCCATTGTGGTACCTGTCCCAGTGCCACCCCCTGCCTGTCCCCATCCTTCCCCAGTTCCCCTCCCGATCCCTGTCTCAGTGCCAGTCCCAGTACCCATCCCTGTCCCAGTGCTCATCCCAATCCCTTTGGCCATCCCAGTGGCTGTCCCTGTCCCCGCGCCCATCTCAGTGCCAGTCCCAATGCCCATTCCTGTCCCAGTCCCTCATCCCAGTCCCAGCACCTGTCCCACTCCCTGTGCCCATCCCTGTCCCAGTCCCTCATCCCAGTCCCAGTGCCCATCCCTGTGCCCATCCCAGTGCCCGTCCCCGTCCCACCCCCCGTCCCCGTACCCAGGAACATGACGGTGTAGAGCAGGTACATCCAGTCGAGGGGCAGTGGCCGCAGGAAGGGCAGCAGCGGGAAGCGACAGACCTCCAGCCCGTCCAGGAACCGCTGATCCAGCTGCCCCAGGCCCCGCTCCTGCGGCACGTCCAGCGCCATCAGCAGCCCTGCGGGCGGGCGGGCGGTCAGCGACCCCCCGGACGGGCCTCCCGGGGGGACCCAGGCGTCCAGGCGGTCACTGACCGCCCTGTCCCCCCACCCCCACCAAACCTCCGCCTGGACCTTGGCTCTGGTGGTGACGTGTCCAGGCCCAGACGCCTGGGTCTGCTCGGACACCTGGGACCCCCAGGATCCCCATCCCCTCTCACGATGCCCCTGAGCCCCCCCGTGCCTGGTGACACCCCCCCCCCCCCCAAGCCCGGTGCCCCCAGTTCCCACCCTCACCGAAGTCCCCCCGGTGTCTCCCCCCCAGTGCCCCCAATCCCTCAGTCCCCCGTCACCGGAGCCCCCTCGGTCCGCCCGGCCCCCCCGGTCCCCCTGATCCCCCTCACCGAAGGCTCCCCGTTCCCCGGCCCCCCCTGTCCCCTTGGTCCACTCAGTTCCCCCTGATCCCCCCTCGCTACAGCCACCCCCAGTCCCCCCGACCCTCCCCGTTCCCCGCCGTTCCCCCCTCACCGGAGCCCCCTCCCGTCCCCGTCCCCTCACCGAAGGCCCCGCGGAAGGCCCCGAGTGCGGCGGGGTCGGCGGGCCGGTGCAGCAGCCGCACGAAGCGGTCCCAGCGCGCCAGCTCCCGCGGGTCGAAGCCCAGCAGGCGCCGGGCCGGGCCGGGGCCGGGGGCCGGGGCCGGGGCCGGGGGGGGCCGGGGCGGCCCCGCCGCCTCCCCCCGCTCCGCCCGCCTCCTCCGCGCCGGGCCTGCACGGGGGGCAAAGGTCAGGGCGGGGGTCAGGGGTCACGGGGCACCGAGAGCCCCCCTCCCCGCCCGCCCCGGTCCGTACCCGCCGCCGCCGCCGCCGCCATCGCCACGGCCACGCCCCCTCGCGCCCCGCCCCGCCCCGTCACGGGGCGCGGCCGTCGCGCGACCCCGCCCCTGTCCCCCCCCTGCGCCCCTGTCACCCCCGACCCCCGTCAACCCTGACCCCGCCGCGACCCCTCACCCCGCCGTCACCGCCCTCGGCCCCGCCGCGACCCCTGACCCCGCCCCGTCCCGGTGCCGCCGTTCCCGGAAGCCCCGGGGGGGCGGGGTTAGGGGTCAGGGGTCGGGGGCCGCCGCGGGCAGCGACGGGACGGAGCGGAGCGGCCATGGTGGGCCCGGGGGGGCTGCGGGGCCCGGGGTGTCACAGGGGGCGCTTGGGGGTCTGTGAGGCGCCTGGGGAGGGCCTGGGGGGGCCGGCCAGGGGCTGGGTGGATGCGGGGGGCCCGTGGGGTCCCCGGGGGCGCGTCCGGGGGTCTGGGGTACCGGTGGGGGGCCAAGGGGGAGCTCTGGGTGCTGAGAGGGGCTTGGGGTGCCGGCGGGGCGCTCGGGGAAGTGCCGGTGGGGGCTCGGCAGGAGCTTGGGGTGGACATATGGCGCCTGTGGGGCGCTTGGGGGGTGCCCGGGTTGTGCCTGGGGGCTGCCTGGGGTCCATGTGGGCGCTGGGGGGTGCCTGCAGGGTTCTGGGGGGCGCCTGGGATGCCTATAGGGTGTGTGGGGAAGTACCGATGGGGGGCCTGGCAGGTGCTTGGGGTGGACATGGGGCACCTATGGGGCGCTCAGGGTGCCTATGGGGTGCTCGGGAGGTGCATGTGGGGTGCTTGGGGCACCTATGGGGTGCTCAGGGTGCCTACGGGGTGCTCGGGGGGTGCGTGTGGGGTGCTTGAGGTGCTCAGGAGGAGCCTGCGGTGCCTACGGGGTGCTTAGGGAAGTGCCTGGGTATTGTACAGGGCGCTCGGCAGGTGCTTTGGGTGGATATGGGATCCTGTGGGGTGCTGAGGGGTGCCCAGGGTACATATAGGGTGCTGGGGGGTGCCCAGGGTGTATGTGCGGTGCCTATGGGGTTCTCAGGAGGTGTATGTGGGGTGCCCGGGGGGTGTGGGGCACTTGGGGGCACACCCAGGGTACGTGTGGGGTGCTGGGGGGTGCCCAGGGAGGTGACGGGTGCTTGGGTGCCCCCCTGACGCCGGCGCTGTGTCAGCAGGCGGGCAGTGGGACGGGCAGCGCGGCAGGCAGTGCCATGGGCGGCGTGACGGGCAGCACGGGGGACAGCGGGCGTGTGCGGGCACTGCAGCAGGAGGTGGAGGGCGTCAAAACCATCATGACCCAGAACGTGGAGCGGATCCTGGCACGGGGCGAGATCCTGGAGCAGCTCCACAGCAAGAGCCAGGACCTGGAGGCCACTGTGAGGGCACGGGGTTGCCGGGGTGGCACAGGGTCCCCAGGATGGGGTACAGAGTCCTTGAGGTGGCACAAGGTCCCCAAGATGGACACGAGGTCCCCAAGTTGGGCACAGGGCTCCTGAGGTAGCACAAGGTCCCTAAGGTGGGCTACAGGGTCCCCAAGGTGGGCACAGGGTCCCCAGGGTGGCCATTGGGTCCCTGAGGGGGCACAGCATCCCCTGGGGGCCCAGTATGGGGGCACCAGGTCCCCTGTGGTGGCACTGGGTCTTCAGGCTGGCGCTGGGACCCCGGGGGGGGACATGGGGCTGTGGCACATGGGGTCCCCGAGGGGGCTCTGGGGCACTGGGGGTGGGGGCGAGGGGCACTTGGGTGGCAGCAGGGGGTCCTCGGGGCGGCAGGGAGGTCCCCAAGGGTGGCAGCAGAGGGTGCCCAGGGTGGCAGTTGGTGTCCCTGGTGTGGCAGAGAAGTGTCCCCAAGGTTGACAGAGCGGTGTCGGCACAGTGGAAGTGGGTGGTCCCCAGGGTGGCAGTTGGTGTCCCCAGGGTGGCAGCAGAGGGTCCCTGGGGTGGCAGTTAGAGTCCTTGGGGTGGTGGTAGGGTGTTCACAAGGGTGGCAACTGGGTGTCCCCAGGGTGGCAGCAGATGTCCCTGGGGTCGCAGTGGGTGTCCCCAGGGTGGCAGTGAACATCCCAGGGGTCACAGTGGGTGTCCCCAAGGTGGCAGTGGGGTGTCCCTGGGGTGGCAGTGGGAGGTCCCCAGGGTCACAGTAGGTGTCCCCGGGGTGGCAGTGGGTGTCCCCGCGTGCCCCCCTGAGCAGTGTCCCTGCAGTCGGAGCACTTCAAGACGACATCGCAGAAGATGGCCCGCCGATACTGGTGGAAGAATGTGAAGCTGCTCGTCATCCTCGGCCTCGTGGGCGCCATTGTGCTCGTCCTCATCATCCTCCTGGCCACCGGCACCATCCCCACCTAGAGCCCCCCGTCCCCGCCCTGGGGACCCCCCGACCACCCCCGTGTCCCTGGGGAATACAGGGATGATGAGCCGTGTGGGGCTGAGTGTGTGTGTGCGCCGGGGGGAGCACACGCGTGGGGACACGTGTGGGGACAGGGAGGCACTGTGCTGGGGGGCGGGGAGCGGTGCCAGGCGGGCGGCTGGCGCCACGGGACAAAGGGCTCAGTGTGTGGTGGCACTGCCACCCTGACAGGGCCCGGGGGGGGCAGGAGTGGGCACACAGGGGTCCCCAGGGGACCCAGGTATGGGGGGACATGGCAGGGCGGGGTGTCCCTAGGGGGGACCCACGTCTGAGGGGTTTTGGGGACACGGGGGTCCCAGGGGGACCCACATCTGGAGGGACCTGGGGGGAGCCACATTTTGGGGGGCTGCAGGGACGTTGGGGGCTTGAGTGAGGGGGAGCTGGGGACACGCACCCACATCTGGTAGCTGTAGGGACGAGGGGGACTTTGGGGGACTCAGGGCTGGGGCGTCCTGGGGGGACCCGCAACTGAGGGGGCTGAGGGGACCTGTGGGGCCTGAGTGGGGGGTCCTGGGGGACGCAGGGGCATGGGGGTCCCGGGCGGGCTCCTGGGGACACCGCCCCTGGGGGGGTTGTGGGGCCAGGGGCACCCGGGGAGGTGACACACGCGGGGCCGGGGGGGCGGTCCCGGTCCCTCCCGCCGGGCGCGGCTGCTGGGGCCGGGGCGGGCCGGGACCGGGGCCGGGGACCGGGACGGGCGCTCCGGTATCGGCACCGAGCCCGGTACCGCTCCCGCGGGACCATGGTGAGCGCCGCGGGGGGGGGGGAGGGTCCGTCGCCGCTTTCGCTTTCGTTTCCCGGGGGGCACACTGGCACCGGGGACGGGACGGGACACGGGGACCCCCCCCGGGGTTTGGGGACACACACACACACGACCCCTCGCCCCCAGTCCCGGTGCCCCCGGGCTCTTCCTGCTGCCGGGAGGGACGCGGCCCCGGGGGTGGGGGTGGCCCGCGTGGAACTTTCCGTCTCCCTGCGTGTCCCCGCGTGTCCCCACCCCCGTCCCGGTGTCCCGGCCCCAGCGTCCCCGTGTCCCCCAGCCCTGCCGCCCCCCGTGCCCCCGGCCCCCCGTGTCCCCGTGTGTGCCCGACCCCACAGTGCCCCTGTGCCCCATCCCCATGGTGCCCCTGTCCCCGTGGTCTGGGTGTGCCCCATGGTTCCTGTGTCCCCGTGGCCCCACCTTCCTGGTGCCAGGGTGCCCATGGTCCCCGTGTCCCTGTGCAACCCCTCCTCATGGTGACTATATCCCCATGTGCCCTGTTCCTGTGGTGTCCGTGTCCCCATGCTCCCTATGTGCCCCCGTCTCACAGTGCCCTTGTCCCCATGGTGCCCCTTCCCTGGGGTTCCCTTGTCCCCATGGTGCCCATGTGCCCCTTCCCTGCTGTACCCTTGGCCCTATGGTCCCCATGGTCCCTTGTGTCCACATTGTCTTCCTATGGCCCCTGATGTCCCCATTGTGCCCCTTCCCTGCATTGTCCTTGTCCCCAAGGTCCCCATGTCCCCAGGATCTCCTTGTCCTCAAAGTCCCCATATGCCCCTTCCCTGCAGTGTCCTTGTCCCTGTGTCCTCATGCCCCCATAGTCCCCTCTGTCCCCCTGGTGCCCCTTCCCTGCAGTGTCCTTGACCCTATGGTCCCTGTGTCCCCATGGTCCCCTACATCCCCATTGTCCCCACGGTTCCCCTTCCCTGCAGTGCCCTTGTCCCCAAGGTCCCTATGTCCCCCTGGTCCCCATATGCCCCTTCCCCACAGTGCCCACATCCCCCTGGTCCCCACATGCCCCATCCCCATGGTGTCCCCATGTCCCCACCGTGTCCCCAGGCGGGGCTGGCACAGTGCCAGCGCGAGGCAGAGGAGGTGACGGAGCTGATGAAGCAGAACTTCGCCAGGGCGCTGGAGCGGGATGGGCGCCTCAGCGACCTCGACAGCCGGGCCCAGGAGCTGCGCGCCATGGTGAGCACCCACCGGCACCTATAGCCATGGAGTGGGGGGACACACGATAGGGACACAGAGCCCTGCAGGGGACACATGCTATAGGGACATACAGCCGCAGGGGGGAGACACACTATAGGGACACATAGCCCTGGGGGGCACTATAGGGACACATGGCCCACAGGGTCCCTATAGTGCCCACCCCCCCAGGCCTGTATGGCCCGGGGTGGGGGGGAGGGGGGATACCCTACAGCCCCCCGGCGCTGTCCCCGCAGGGCGAAGCCTTCACCCGCAGCACCCGGGCAGTGGCGCGGCAGCAGCGCAGGGGACACCGGCGCTGGCGCCTGGCAGCCATCGGCCTCATCGCTGCCTTCCTCCTCCTCCTCGCCCTCGGCCTGGCCATATGGCTGTCACGACCAGCCCCCACCATCGTCACCGTCACTGTCACTGTCCCCCCCCCTACCCCACCCGGGGGGGAATGAACCCCCAGGAGCTATGGCTGGGACTTTGGGAGACCCTACAATAACACACCAGCAGGCGCAGCTTTGAGGAGACCCTACAATAACAAACTGGCAGGACCCCCTCCAGGGAGACCCTACAATAACAGAGCAGAAGGATGATCTCTGCTGAGACCCTACAATAAATAAGTACCAGGACTTGTCTGGGGAGACCCTACAATAACAAACCAGCAGGATCAGCTTGGGGTAGACCCTACAACAACAAACCAGCAGGACCCACTCCAGGGAGACCCTATGATAAATAAGCACCAGGATCTGCTCTGGGGAGACCCTACAATAACAAACCAGTGGGATGATCTGCAGGAAGGCACTACAGCAACAATCGGGCCGGACCCCCTCCAGGGAGGCCCTACAATAACAGGGCACCAGGATGATCCCTGGTGGGACTCTACAACAAATAAGCACCAGGACCTGCTTTGAGGAGACCCTACAATAACAAAAGTGACAGACACCCCCCCCCCCCCCGACCTCCAAGGAGACCCTACAATAATAAACCAACAGAACCCGCTACAGGAAGACCCTACAATAAACAAACAGTAGGAGTTATTTTGTAGGAGTTATTATAGTTTGTAGGGGAGACCCTACAATAACAGAGCGGTGGGATGATGTCTGCACTGACCCTACAATAACAAACCATCAGGATGATCTCCAGAGAGACCCTACGATAACAGGGCAGCGCAATAATTTCCACGGAGACCCTACAATAAATAAACACCGGGACTTGTTTTGGGGAGACCCGACAACGGCAGATCGGCAGGACCCCCTCCAGGGAGGCCCTATAATAACAAGCCCGTGCGATGATCTCCAGGGAGACCCTACAATAACAAACTGCCATGCCTTGCTCCGAGGTGACCCAGCAGTAATGAACCTGCAGGACCCGATTTGGGGAGACCCCACAATAACCAGTCCCCATGTCTTGCTCCCGGGAGACCCGACAACAGCAAAGGGTTGGGGGGACCTTACCACAATAAACCAACACAACCCGCTACTGAGGACACCCCGCAATAACAAACCAGTGGGACCCATCATGGGGACACCCGGTCTTGCCCCCAGGTGCCACCAACCCAGGGTGGGGGAGGACAGGAGGGTGCTGTGGCCCTGCCACCGAGATGGGGACCTGGGGACACAATGGCACCCGGGCAGGGGATGGGAACCTCAGGGAAGGGAGAGGAAGGGGGGGTCCCTGGGGACACAGCACCCATTGTCACCCATGGGTGGCACCCATAGCAGTGGGGACATGACACGGTGACACACCGGGGCCCCTCCCCTGTGCCTCAGGTTCCCCAAGCAGATCCAGACACTGGAGCCTCACAGCACCTTTATTGACACCAGGCAGCAGCTGGTACCCATCCCCGGGGGGTGGCAGTGTCCCGGGGGGTGGCAGTGTCACCCTGTCCCTCGGCGCTTGCTGAGCTCGTCCTGCACCCGCTGGCAGAGGGCTCGGCGCAGGGCGGGCTCCAGCGGGCTCCGGGCGCACACCCGCCGTGTCACCTCCTCCGCGCTGTCCCCCTGTGGCACCCTGTCACCTGCCTGCTCCACAGCACCCCTGCCCCACAGTGGCACCCCCCTACCCCACAGCCCCCCACTGCCCCACAGCGGCACCCCCCCACCCTCCCACTGCATCCCAGGGAAGCCAGCACCCACCAGGGACCCCACGATACCCCCCTCATGCACCCATGGGAGCCCCAACTCCCCCCCACCCCGCAGTGTCCCCCCTCTCCTTGCCACCCCAGCCCCCCACATCCATGGGTGCCCTGCCCAGCTGCCCCCACCCAGGGTGGGTGTGCCTGGACGCTGGGGTCCCCACCTGGTGCACGATGACAGCGGTGACGTGGCCGTCGTCCCCCTCATACTCCAGGCAGAAGAGCCGGGGTCCACGCGTGTCGGTGGGGGGGGGTCCCGGGTTGGTGTCTCCCCCGAGACCCCCTGTGGCACCTGCACCCTCAGGGGGCAGCCAGTGCACCCACCCTGCCCCTCCTGGGCCCACCCTTGGGTGCACTCCCCCCACCCCAGGGCTACCCCCCATCCCCAACCATCTCCCAGGTGCCCCTGCATGTCCCAGCCCACCCTAGGTACCCCCCCCTTCCCCCCCAGCCATGGGTGCCCCCATTCCATCGCTCCCTCGGGAACCTCCCCCGTCTCAGCCCACCCTGGGGTGCCCCCTATCCCCTCTTTGCTCCCCCTTCCCCCCCACCGTTCAGTGCCCCCCCCATGCCCCACTCCATCTCCGGGTGCCCCCCCCCCTTAGTTGCACCGTATCCCCATTGCTCCCCTAGGTGCCCCCCTCCTCGGTCACCCTCGGGTGCTCCCCAGTCCTGTCGTCCCCTTGGGTCCCTTCCCCCCCCCATACCCCAAACCATCCCCTGGGTGCCCCCATGTCCCGCCCTCTCCCGCCGTGGGTGCCCCCCCCGCGTGCCCCGCCGCTCACCGGGCCGCCGGGGCCGGTACACCTGCTGGTCGGGGCGGCGGGGCCGGGAGGGGGTGGGGGGGAGCCGGCCCCGCGCCCGCCCCCGCGCCTGCCGCACCGCCCTCTCGTAGGCGTCCCTGCGCACCGGGGGGACCGGGGGTTACCGGGGCACGGCGGGTGGGGGGTGGGGCAGGGATGTCAGCACAGGGGGTCCCGGTACCTGGCGATCTGGTTGCGGCGGATGTGCCGCACGAAGCCGTGGCTCATATCGAGCCGCCCACCCGGCCGGCAGCGCCAGCCCGCGGCCGCCTCCATCGGCGGCGGCGGCGGCGGCGGCGGCGGCGGCGGCGGCGGCGGCGGCGGCGGCGGCGGCGGCGGCGGCGGCGGCGGCCGGGAACGACCCGCAGATAGGGGCCACGAAAAGTTCACCCTGCCGGTAACGGGGACGCGGTCCCTTTAAAAGCGCCGCCGGCCGCCGCGGCCCCGGCGCGCATGCGCCAGCGGGGGTAGGTGGGGTGGTGCGGCCCTGCGCAGGCGCGGAAGAGGCACCGCCCACCCCGTCCTGAGTGCGCACGCGCAGAACGAGGAGGCGCCGGGGATTGGCCGGCGGCGCACGCGCGCAGTCTGCGGGCGCGTTTCTGCGCATGCGCGACCACGCCCCCGCCCGCCGCGCCTGCGCACTGTGCCCCCTGCCTCCCCCCCCCCCCCCGCGCAGGGGCGGGATGTCGAGCCGCGGGAAGCGGGAGCGGGAGGCTCGGGCGGCCCCGCGGGGCTCCGGCGGCGGCGGCGGCTCCTCCTCCTCCTCGTCGCGGGGCTCGTCGCGGAGCCGCCGGGAGGGGGAGGCGGAGCGGTCCCGGGGGCGACGGGAGGCGGAGCGGGAGCGCGGGCGGCGGGAGGCGGCGGAGCCGGGCCTGGCCCTGCCACTGCCGGTGGATCCCGCACGTATCAAGCGGGAGCCCGGCACCGGCTCCTGGGGGGGCTCCGCCACCTCTGCCGGCCCGGTGCGGGTCAAGCGGGAGCGTGAGCCTGGTGGCGACTCGGATCCTGAGCCCGAGCCTACCGGTGGGGACCGGGAGTGCGGGGGGGGATCGTGAGTGTTGGGGGGGACTGGGAATGTTGGCGGGGGGAGGGGGGGGGCGGGAGCGTGTGTGCGGGGACACTGGGGGCCTTGGGGAGGGGGGGGGAACCCATGTGGGGGACGACGACCGGGATCTACGGGGGGGGGCACTGGGGAGGGACCGGGACGTACGGGGGGAAACCGGGGGCGGGGACGGACCCAGGCGTGTGGACACACCGGGATGTGTTTGGGGACATCAGAGGGCACGGGGGGGCACCGGGGCTGATTCTGGGGGTCCCGGGCTCAGGTTTGGGGACAGATAGAGGCACCGGGGGGGGAAGCAGGGCTCAGCCCCAGGGGGGCTTAATGGGGGGGGACACAATGGACATTTGCTGCGTCTCTGATGTGAGGTGTCTCCCTGGCACTAATGGGGTCCCTGAGCCTCACCTCGTTAATGAGCCACCCTTTGCTCACAACCCCCTTTTTCACTAATGAGCCCCCTTCTATTAACGACCCCCCTTTGCTAACGAGGCTGTCCCCCTGCAGTGCGCTATGGCCGTTTTGACCCTGAGGACCAACGCAGCCGCCACTGTCCCTACCTGGACACCATCAACAAGTGAGCAGGGGGGGACGGGTCAGGGTGTTTTGGGGTCCCCCGGGGGCTCCACGCTGTCCCCATAGTTCCCCCAACACCCCCCACAGCTCTGCCCCCCTCCCAGGAGCGTCCTGGATTTCGATTTCGAGAAGCTGTGCTCTATCTCGCTGTCCCACATCAATGTCTACGCCTGCCTTGTCTGTGGGAAGTACTTCCAGGGTGAGACCCCTGGGGACCGGGGTGCTGCTGGGGGGCACGTGGGCTCTGCTAGGGGTCTGGTGTGCTGCTGGGAGGGACACAGGGGACACCCAGGGATGGGGTTCCTGCCTCAGAGGGACACCAAGGGATCGGGTGCTGCTGGGGGGGATGTGGGGGACACCCAGGGCCTGGGCTGCTGCCTGGGGGCTACCTGGGGACCAGGGTGTTGTCCAGGGGGGACATGGAGGACATCCAGGGATATGGTTGCTGTCTGTGAGGGTGACAGGGAACAGCCTAGGACTCGGGTGCTGCCTTGGGGGTGAACTCAGGGGACACACAGGGGCACAGGGGCTGGGGTGCTGCTGGGGGACACACAGGGGACATCCAGGGACCTGGGGGGGCACAGAGGGCACCCAGGGACCAGGGTACTGCCTGGGGAGGGGCATGGGGACACTCGGGGTGGGCAGAAGCAGCTTCCAGATGCAGGTGGGGGATCGTATTTGTCCCATCTCCACCTTCTCCTGGACTTCACATCCCCTCTCCCCTCTGGGACCCCGAGGCTCCCCCTGACCCCCCCAGCTTCTTGCACCCCTCCCCATGCCCCCCACCCTGACCCCCTCCTTTCCCTCACAGGCCGTGGGCTGAAGTCTCACGCCTACATCCACAGCGTCCAGTTCAGCCACCACGTCTTCCTCAACCTCCACACACTCAAGTTTTACTGCCTCCCCGACAACTACGAGATCATTGACTCCTCGCTGGAGGACATCACGGTGTGGCGGGGGGGCAAGCTGCCCTGGGGGGGGTTCAGCTTCAGGTGTGTCGTGTGTCCCCCCCCACTTTTCTGACGCTCTTCCTCTCCCGCAGTACGTGCTGAAGCCCACGTTCACTGCGCAGCAGATCACCAACCTGGACAAGCAGGCCAAGCTCTCCCGTGCCTATGACGGCACCACGTACCTGCCCGGCATCGTGGGGCTCAACAACATCAAAGCCAACGACTACGCCAACGCCGTCCTCCAGGTATCACCGGGGCTTCATTTTTGGGGTTAAAATCCCCCAAACCCCCTTGGTGCTGGCAGGGATGTTTCCTGGCTCCTCTCCCGCAGGCTTTATCCAATGTCCCGCCATTGAGGAATTATTTTTTGGAGGAAGAGAACTACAAGAGCATCCAGCGCCCGCCGGGGGACATCATGTTCCTGCTGGTGCAGCGCTTCGGGGAGCTGATGCGGAAGCTGTGGAACCCCCGGAACTTCAAAGCGCATGTCTCGCCCCACGAGATGCTGCAAGCCGTGGTCCTCTGCAGCAAGAAGAACTTCCAGATCACCAAGCAGGGTGAGGAGCAGGGTGGGGTGGTGGTGGTGGTGTGCTGGATCCAGCCCCCCTGGTTCTGATTGACTCTGATTTGTAGGGGACGGGGTGGACTTCCTCTCCTGGTTCCTGAATGCACTGCATTCGGCGCTGGGTGGCACGAAGAAGAAGAAGAAGAGTGAGTGAAGGGCAACAAAGGCCCTTGGGGCACCCACTTGGGTGACGCTTATCACTCCTGATATCCTCCCCCAACATCTTTTTGTCCCCGTAGCCATTGTCACTGACGTCTTCCAGGGCTCCATGCGTATCTTCACCAAAAAGCTGCCTCACCCAGATCTGGTGAGTACGTGGAGGGAGAAAGGAGGAGGTTTCTCACCCCCATGGGGGTCTACAACCCCCTCCCTCTGAGTCCCATGTCCCACAGCCGGCCGAGGAGAAGGCGCAGCTCCTGCAGAACAGCGAGTACCAGGAGATGATGGTGGAATCCACCTTCATGTACCTCACGTTGGACCTTCCCACTGCCCCGCTCTACAAGGACGAGAAGGAGCAGCTAATCATCCCCCAGGTCCCTCTCTTCAGCATCTTGGCCAAATTCAATGGCGCCACCGAGAAGGAGTACAAGACCTACAAGGAGAACTTTCTAAAGCGCTTCCAGCTCACGAAGCTGCCTCCGTACCTCATCTTCTGTATCAAGCGCTTCACCAAGAACAACTTCTTTGTGGAGAAGAACCCCACCATTGTTAACTTCCCCATCACGTGAGTGGTGAAAAGCCTTGAGTGGGTGCCTGGGGTCCCTTTCTGCCTTTCCCTGCACCCTGTTGGGGGTGTGGAAGCATCTGAGGGGGTGGGAAGGCATCTAGGAGGGGTTTGGAAGCATCTAGGAGGGGTTTGGAAGCATCTACGAGGGGTTTGGAAGCATCTAGGAGGGGTTTGAAAATGTCGGGGGGATTGAAAGCATCTAGGGCGAGATAAAGATAATCTAGGAGGGGCTTGGAAGCATCTTGGGGGGGGGGGTTGTGGGTGGTTGATGGGGTTCCTCTGGGGTTTGGGTGCTGGTGACACCCTGTTGAGGGGTGTTGGGTGCTCGGGGGTGCCCCCCAGGAACGTGGACCTGCGGGAGTACCTGTCGGAGGAGGTGCAGGCAGCGCACACCAACACCACCTACGACCTCATCGCCAACATCGTGCACGACGGGAAACCCTCTGAGGGTTCTTACCGCATCCACGTGCTGCACCACGTGAGTGTCCCTCATCCCTGGGGGGTGTGACAAGGAGGGTGGCCCCTCCAGCATCACCTCTGTCCCCTCCCATCCCCTCGCAGGGCACTGGGAAGTGGTACGAGCTGCAGGACCTACAGGTGACGGACATCTTGCCACAGATGATCACCCTCTCAGAGGCGTACATCCAGGTGAGGGGCTTTGGTGACAGGGAAGGGGGGGTCCCAGGGGACATTTGTCACCCCCCAAAATGTCCCCTCGCCCCCTCCTGATCCCATACCCCCCCCCCGCTCTGACACAGATCTGGAAGCGGCGCGAGGAGGATGAGACGAAGCAACAAGGCGCCTGAGCCCCCCAGGGGCACCCACAACCTCCCCAGGGGCACCCAAGGCCCCCCTGGGGGCACCCAGACCCCCCCCCCCACCAGTCCGCCCTGCCCCTGATTAAAGGCCACCCGCTGTATTTTTGTAACCATTTTCTGCCTTCACATCTCTTTGGGTGCGAGGGTTTTGTGGGTTTTGCAGGTTCTAGGAGGTGCAAAAATCCTGCTTGCTTTCCGAGAAAGCCACCCCCCGTCACCTCATCCTGTCACCCCCCCTGAACTCTGTCACCCCCCACAAAACACCCCCGGAAACTGTGGCAGAGCGGTATCCAAGCTTTATTTGGGGGTGAGGGGGGCGGGTGGGGGGCTTCTTGTGCCCCCCACTACGCCCAAACGTGCTCCTGGCAGTGCTGCAGGGCCTGGGGGAGAAGGGAGCGGGGTGAGCTGGGGGCAGCGCAGGCGCCAGGTCCCCCCTCCTTGTCCCCCCGTCCTTGTCCCCTTTGTCCTCCCCCTTGTCCCCAGCTCACCTGGCAGCGGCGGGCGGCCTCGGGGCTGGAGCACCAGTAGGACGGGCCCAGGGCGCAGGGTCCCGGGTTTGGGGACAGCACAGGGAGGGGGTGGCCTGGTCCCAGGTCCTGCAGGGTTGGGGACATGGGTGTCAAGGGGGTCCCCCGGTACCCCCCCCCAGGGTGAGGAGACCCCCAGGCACCCCCTCTGCCAGGGCTGTGGCATCCTTGGTGCATCCCCTGGGGCTGTGGCACTCTCAGTGCCCCCCCTTGCGGGGTCCTATACCTTGTGGCACCCCTGAGTGTCCCCCCTGCGGGCTGTGACACCCTTGGGACCCTGGCACGTTCTCACCTTTTGGGGACCTCACTGTTTCCCCAGGGCTTGTGGCACCCCCTCGGGGATGTGACAGCCCTGAGCGTCTCCTCTGGGGCTCTGACACCTGGGCATGTGTCCCCTTGGGCTGTGACACCCTTTGGGTCCCTGGTGTGTCCCTCGGGGGGCTGGGACCCTCTCAAGCATGACCCTCGGGGCTGTGACACCCTTGTGTGCCCTGTCACATTCCCGGGGACTGTGACTCCCCCAGGCATGTCCCCAAGAGCTCACCCTGCAGTGCCACCTCGTGCTACCAAGGCCACCCCGTCACCCCACTCACCTCGCTGCTGGCACAAGCAGCTGGCAGGGCTGCAGTGTCCTTGAGGGGACGCCCGGGCGGTGACAACAGGCCATAACTGTCCTCAGAGCGGCAGGCGAGGAGCAGGTGACAGAGCAGGTGGGGGCCCAGGTGCCCCAGCACCCCCTCCAGCGCCAGCACAGCGTACCGCTGCGCCAGGCACTGGCAGGCGCCCGCCACCACTGCTGGCAGCACCCGGCACAGCCCCGCCGCTGCTGCTGCCACCTGCTCCTTGGGGACAGCAGCCTCGGCACGGGCCAGGAAGGTGCGGCAGAGCCAGCACAGTGGCAGCGGCATGGGCAGGGCCTCCCTGGCGGCGACCTGGGGACAGGCGTTCACTCTGGAGACTAATGGTGGGGCTGTGGCATGTGTGTGCCCACAGAGGGGCCTCTGGGTGGCTAGCTCTGGCTGTGCTCGTGGCCGTGTAGGTGCCCATGGAGATGCCCCCCAGGACACCCGTGGTTATGGCCACAGAGGTGCCCACAAAGATGCCCACGTGAACACCCGTAGAGGTGCCCCTACAGAAGTCTGTGTAGATTCCCCTATTTATGCCCATGGAGATGCCCACAGAGACACGCATGCAGGTGCCCACGGAGTTGGCCGTGCCCATGGAGATGCCCAGCAGACCCTATGTTGATGCCCCCGGGCACCCCCAGCCCCAAGGTCCCGTACCTGCAGGCGGGCGCTGAGTGCCCCGAGGGGGGGCACGGCTGGGGCCCCCCCAGACTTGCCCGGGCACAGATCCAGACGGGCGCAGATGGCTGAGGGCTTCTAGGGGGAGGGTGAGGGCACCCCATATGGGGCACCCCCGGGTGAACCAGATGGCACAGTGTCCCCAGGCACCCCCAGGTGTCCCCAGCCAGTGCAGTGTCCCAAGTCCCCCCAGCACCCCGAGGTGTCTGCAACCCACATGGTGTCCCCAACCTCCCCCCCCTCCCCCAGCACGCCAAGGTGTCCCCAGATGGCACCATGTCTCTCAGCACCCCCAAGGTGTCCCTGATTTCCCCCAGCACCCCAAAATGTCCCCAGATGGCATGGTGTCCCCAAGCACCACAAGGTGTTCCCAGATGGCATGTGTCCCCAATCCCCCCAGCACCCTGAGGCATCCCCAGATGGCATGGTGTCCCCAGTCCACCAGCACCCCAAGGTGTCTCCAGATGGCATGGTGTCCCCAACCCCCCCAGCACCCCAAGGTGTCCCTGGATGGGACGGTGTCCCCGTCCCCCAGCACCCCCAGGTGTCTCCAGTCACTGTGGTATCCTCAGCACCCCATGCCGCCCCCATCTGCCTGCCGCAGCACCCATGGGTGCCCACTCACGAGGTGCCCTTCGAGGTCAGTGAGGAGGAGGCTGAAGTACTCATGCACCAGGTTCTGGCAGGGTGGCACCATGGTGGGCACCGGCAGCGCCGCGCACTCCCGCCGCAGGAAGCCCTCCACAGCCACCTACACCCACAGCCACCATGGCACCCGCGCTGGCACCCATGGTGACACCCACAGTGGCCACCCCATGCCCATCCCATCCCCATGGGCACCTTGGTGGCTGACTCGTTGGCCATGTGGATGAGGAGGGTGATGATCTGCTGGCAGTCGGCGCATATGTCCTGCGAGAGGTGGCACCGGGCACGGGGACATGGAACATGGGGACACGGGGACATGTGATGTGGGGACATAGGGCATGGGGCGTAGGGTGTGGGGAAACGAACTTGGGGATGTAGGGAGATGTGGCATGGGGACGTGGGGAGAGGGGGCATGGGTATGCGGGGACACTGAGCGTGGGGACATACAAATGTGTGGCATGGGGACATGGGACAAAGGGGATGTGGTGTATGGGACATGGGGACACGGTACATGGGATGTGGCATAGTGTATGGGGCCATGGGGCGCGGGGGACGGGGTGTGTATGGGGACACGTTGGTATGGGGCCGTGGGCGGTGGGGGACACAGGGGTGTATGGGACGTACTGGGGGACATGGGGGGTGGGTTATGGGGACATATGGGGGTGCTCTGGGGACACAGGGGCTCTGGGACGCGGTCCTGTCCGAGGCTCTCACCGTGCCGGGGGGTGCCCACACCATGCGGGCGCAGTGCCCCAGGGCCCCGCAGCGCAGCGCCGTCTCCCAGCTCTGGCACCAGGCGGAGGGGGGCGCCCCGCAGCGACCCCCTGGCACCCCCAGCCCTGTGGCCGCTGTCAGTGCCCACCCCCCCGCCCCGGCCTCGTGGGGGACCCAGGTGTCCAGGACCCCCACAACATCCCCCCTCGCCCCCAGGGTGTCCCATCCCACCCCCAGCCCTCATGGGGGGACCCAGGCATCCAGGACCCCCACCCTCAATGCCCCCCCTCCCCCCAAGATGTCCCACCCCACCTCAAGATCCCAACAGGGGACCCAGGTGTCCGGGACACCCCCACCCAAGGGTGTCATCCCCCCCCCACCCCAATACCCCCCACCCCAAGGTGTCCCATCCCACCCCCAGCCTTCATGGGGGGACCCAGACGTCTGTGACACACCCCCACGGTGCCCCACCCCAAGAGGGGACCCTGGCATCCAGGACACCCAAGGGTGTCCCCCCCACCCCCATCCTCAGGGGACCGAGGCATCCGGGCCCTTCACCCCCAATATGGGTCCTCCCCCCCTCCACCATAGGTCCCATGGGGGGAGCACCCAGTTTTTTTGGGGGGGGCACCTAGCTGTAGGGAGGGGGACCCAGCCCTGGGGGGGGCACCCAGTTCTAGGGGGCCTCTGGGGTGGCACCAAGCTTTGGGAGGGGCAGCACCCAGCTTTGGGAGGGGGGGGCTACCTGGGGTGGCACAGAGCAGGGCGAGGAGCAGTGTCAGCGCAGGTGACGGTGGCGGTGCCATGGTGGCGCTGGCAGGGCCGAACCCCACGGCCTCTTATAGCCCCAGCGGGAGGTGGCCCCTGGGACAGTGCCAGTGCTGTGGGGACACGTGTGTCCCAGCCACAGGGACACCCAGGGGCTGCCACACCGTCAACCACCCCCCCCGTCCCCATGCCCCCATGTCCCCCATGGCGATGTCCCCATTGGGGTCCCCATGTCCTCATCAGGGTCCCTGTGTCCCCATCCCACCCCACTGCCCACGGTGGCGGGGGACAGACATGGTGCCACTCCTGCAGTGACAAAGACTTTATTGAGCTGTCCATGGGATGGCCCACGGCGTGGGGGGACGTTGGTGACATCGGGTGCCCTCGGAGCTGGCTGTTGTGCCTGGGGGGGAGAGGTGGCAGCGGGGACAGGGCACCCACAGCACTGTGTCCCCATGTCCCTGTCCTCCGTGTTGTCCCCGTGTCCTCCCACATCCTCACATCCCATGCCCCTCCATGTCCTGCCATGTTCCATGTCCCTGTGTCCCCCCCCATGTCCCCATGTCTTCCCATGTCCCCCCCTACCCCCACGTACCCTCATGTCCCCATGCCCTCCATGTCCCCACCATGTCCCCCCACGCCTCCATGTCCTCAAACCCCCACATTCCCACACCCCCATGTCTCCCTATGTCCCCATGTCCCACCCTTTGTCCCCATGTGCCCACATGCCCCTGTGTACCCCCATGTCCCCCCATACCCCCATGTCCCCACACACCTCCACGTTCCCATGCCCCTGTATCGCTCCCGTGTCCCTCCAGATCCCCCCATGTCCCCTCCCCACGTTCCCACACCCCCATGTCCCCCCATGTCCCCACACCCCCATGTTCCCATGCCCCTATGCCCTCCCATGTTCCCTCCCCGCATGTCCCCCCATGTCCCCACGACACCCCCACGTCCCCCCAGACCCCCATGTCCCTCTGTGCCCCTGTCCCGTCTCCCCACCCCCCCGGCAGCACCCATGGTGCCCCCCCGCCCTTTCCCGTCAGGGCTCCATCCCATCCCCACCCTCCGCTCGAGAGCCCTCGGGGCTGGGTGCGGCCCGGACGCCTGGTCCCCGCGCTGGGGGGGGGGGGCGCTCACCTGGGGGCCCTCAGGGCTGCGGGGGGCACCACCGGAGGTGGGCGCAGAGGGAGGCGGGGGTCTGGTGCTGCCTCAGGGCCGCCTCGATGCGCGCCAGGCCGTGGGACAGGAGGTGTCGGCAGAGCCCCCTCCCCACCCACAGCCGCCCGCACACGCGGTGGGTGACACGGGCCACCCCCCCCCTGCGACACATGTCAGCGCCTGCACCGCTGGGGCACGGCCGGGGCACGGGGGTGTCGCACGGGGGGCATTGCCACGCACAAGGGTGTCACATGGGGGGACGTTGCACGAGGGAGGGCATGGCCATGCACGGGGGCTTTGCACGAGGGCATTGCACGGGAGGGTATTGCCTTGCACAAGGACATCACCAGAGGGGCATCACCTGGGGGCATGGCCTTGCACAACGGCATCGCCGTGCATGGGGATCTTGCACAAGGGCATCACACGAGGGGCATCATCATACACGGGGGCTTTGCACGAGGGACACCACACGAGGGGCAGTGCTCGCACGAGGGTCGTCACACGGGGCACGGCAAGATGGGCATGGCCTCGTGCAGGGGCACCTCGGGGCGGGGGGGGGCTTTGCACGAGGGCACCATGTGTGTGTCCTCTCATCTCACCTCGTCCTTGGGGTCAACCACGATGCCCTTGAGCGCCTTCACCACCCGCTTGCAGAGGGCACAGCGCACTGTGCCGGGGGCCAGCCCCCCCTTGCTCTGCGCACACACACCCTCAGGCCCTGCCCGCCCCCATGCACACCAGTGCCAGCCCAGTGCCCACCAGTACACACCCGTGCCAGCCCAGTGCCCACCAGTGCCCCCCAGTGCCACCCCAGTGCCTCCTAGTGTCCACCAGTACCAGCCCAGTGCCCACCAGTGCCCACCAGTACCAGCCCAGTGCCCACCAGTGCTCCCTAGTGCCCTCCCAGTGTCCCCCAGTACCAGACTAGTGCCCTCCCAGTGCCCCCCAGTTCCCCTATGAGTGCTCCCACTGATGCCCTCCCAGTCCCCCACAGGTGCCTCCCCCCTCGCCCCTGACACCCCTGTTGTCCCCCCCGTGTCCCCTCACCATGATGTCCTCGTCACTTGGCTGGAGCCCGTCCTCGGTGTCGGGGGGACGCTGGCACCCCAGGGAGCCCAGCTGGGCCCCCCCCCGTGCCAGTGGCAGGGTGCCTGCGGGGGGGCCCTCGGCCCCCACCAGCAGCAGGGCTGGGCAGTGCCACGTCAGGGGACGCATCCCCACATCCCCTCCCCTGCCCCCATGTCCCTGTCCCCCCATGTCCCCGTCCCCCCATGTCCCCGGCACCCTGGCACCCCCCACCCTCCTGTACCCCCGTCCCCATCTCCCCCATGTCCCCAGCACCCTGGGCCTCATGTCCCCATTGCCGTGTCCTCACCTTGTCCCCCATGTCCCCATATTCCCATTGCCCTGGTCCCCATGTCCCCATCGTCCCCTCCAGTGTCCTCATCCCCTCTTTGTCCCCAGTCTTCCATGTCCCCATCCTCCTGCTCCCTTCCCCGTGTCCCCCCTCGTCCCCATCACTTCACATCCCCTCTGTCCCCATCCTCTGTCCCCCGTCCCCCGCGTCCCCATCCCACCAAAGCCCCATGTTCCCATCCCTGTCCCATGTGTCCCCATTTCCCCATGTCCTCCATGTCCCAGTCCTCCCATCCCCACCTCCCTGTCCCCACCACCACCATGTCCCCCCCCCGCCCTGTCCCTGTGGGGGTCCCCACCGGTGACGCCAGCGAGCAGGACCAGAAGCAGCCGGGCCATGGTTACCCGTCCCCGAGCCCCAGGGGACCTTTATGTCCCCGCGGGTTGGGGTGGCACCCAGGGTGACAGCCGGAAGGGGCCCCCCCCAAAACCATGGTCACCGCAGCGGGGGAGGCTGGGCCCCCAGTGACGTCTGCTGTGGGGCTGTGACCTTCCCCCCACAGTGCCATGGGGGGGGGGGGGGGGAGACATGGGAGGCTGGGGGGGGCAGGGGGTGCTGGGGGGGTGGGGGAGTCCTTGGGGACCTGGGGGACATGGCGGGGGGGCAAGAGGAGGCCATGGGGACCTGGGGGACATTGGGGGGAACACTGAGGGGGAGAGGGGGAGACCATGGGGACAGCTGGGGGGACATTGGAGGGGACAAGAGGAGACCATGGGGACACTTGCGGGGATGAGACAAGGAGAGAAAAGGAGGGACCTGGAGGGGGGGGACATGGGGGACAAAGGGGGAGGGAGGAGGGACCTGGGGGACTCTGGGGACCTGGGGGGACTGGGGGGATGTGAGTGGCCCTGGGGGGGACACAAGCGGACACTGTGGAGACCTGGAGGGACTTTGTGGATGGGGGTGGGACACAGGGGGATGCCACGGGGACCGGGGGGACATAGCAGGGCAAGGAGAGAGCAGGGGGACGAGGGGGGGTCGCTGACACCCTCCTGTTCCCGGCAGTTCTCGGGGACACCGCAAACCCCAAAGCCACCGTGGGGGACGGGTGGGGGCCGGTGTCTGTTCCCAGCCCTGCCCTCCCTTCCTGTCCCCGTTTTCCCCCCATGAAGCCACAAACCCTCGTCACCCCGTCTCCCCCAGCTTCCCATGCGGCAGCGAGGGGACACGGGGGGGGCAGGGCAGAGCCCCCCACCCCGCCCTGGGGGAGGGGTCCATCCCACAGCACCCCAATGCACCCCAATGTGCTCCGTGCCCCCCCCCACCCCCCTGGCCCCTGGCTCACACAGCCCCCCCGCTCCACCCCCAGTGTCCCCAGTGTCCCCCATTGCCCCCGTACCCCTAGTATCCCCCCAATATCCCCCAGAACGCCCAGTACCCCCAGTATCCCCCCCAGTACCCTCACTGTCCCCCAGTACCCTCCATACACCCAATATTCCCCACACCCTTCAGTACCCCCAGTATCCTCCCCAGTACGCCCAGTAGCTCCCACTGTCCCCCATTACCTCCAGTGCTCCCAGAACCCCCAGTATCCCCCATTACCTCCAGTATCCCCCAGTACCCCCAGTACACCCTCCCAGTACCCCCATTTTCCCCAATACCCCCCATTATCTCCAGTGTTCCCAGTATCCCCCCCAGTACCGCCATTATGCCCAGTATCCCCCAGTTACCCCCAGTGTTCCCAGTATCCCCCCCATACTCTCACCACCCCCAGTATCCCCTGGTACTCCCAGTATCCCCCCCCCAGTACCCCCATTATGCCCAGTATCCCCCAGTAACCCCCAGTGTTCCCAATATCCCCCCCATACCCTCACTACCCCCAGTATCCCTTGGTACTCCCAGTATCCCCCCCAGTATCCCCAGTATCCCCCAGTACCCCCAGTGTTCCCAGTATACCCTCCCAGTACCCCCAGTACCTCCAGTTACCCCCAGTATCCCCCAGTACCCCCATTACCCCCAGTATCCCCCCCAGTTATGCCCAGTGTTCCCAGTATCTCCCCCATACCCTCACCACCCCCAGTTCCCCCAGTATCCCCCATTATCTCCAGTATCCCCCAGTATCCCCCATTATCCCCAGTATCCCCCCCAGTTACCCCCAGTGTTCCCAGTATCTCCCCCATACCCTCACCACCCCCAGTACCCCCAGTACCCCCAGTTCCCCCAGTATCCCCCATTATCTCCAGTATCCCCCAGTACCCCCAGTTACCCCCAGTATCCCCCCAGTACCCCCATTATCCCCAGTATCCCCCCAGTTACCCCCAGTGTTCCCAGTATCTCCCCCATACCCTCACCACCCCCAGTACTCCCAGTGCCCCCAGTTCCCCCAGTATCCCCCATTATCTCCAGTATCCCCCAGTACCCCCAGTTACCCCCAGTATCCCCCCAGTTGCCCACAGTGTTCCCAGTCTCTCCCCCATACCCTCACCACCCCCAGTACTCCCAGTACCCCCAGTTCCCCCAGTATCCCCCGTTACCCAGTGTTCCCAGTATCTCCCCCATACCCTCACCACCCCCAGTTCCCCCAGTATCCCCCATTATCTCCAGTATCCCTCAGTACCCCCAGTTACCCCCAGTATCCCCCCCAGTTGCCCACAGTGTTCCCAGTCTCTCCCCCATACCCTCACCACCCCCAGTACTCCCAGTACCCCCAGTTCCCCCAGTATCCCCCCAGTTACCCCCAGTGTTCCCAGTATCTCCCCCATACCCTCACCACCCCCAGTACCCCCAGTACCCCCAGTTCCCCCAGTATCCCCCATTATCTCCAGTATCCCCCAGTACCCCCAGTTACCCCCAGTATCCCCCCAGTTACCCACACTGTTCCCAGTCTCTCCCCCATACCCTCACCACCCCCAGTACTCCCAGTACCCCCAGTTCCCCCAGTATCCCCCCAGTTACCCACAGTGTTCCCAGTATCTCCCCCGTACCCTCACCACCCCCAGTTACCCCCAGTATCCCCCCAGTACCCCCATTACCCCCAGTATCCCCCAGTACCCCCCGTGTTCCCAGCATCCCCCCCATACCCTCGCCACCCCCAGTATCCCTCTTACTCTCAGTTTCCTGGGTATCCCCCCAGTTTCCCCAGTCCCCCCAGTCCCCCCAGTATCCCCCGGTCCCCCGATGACCCCAGTGACCCCCGCCCCCCCCGCGGCCTCCCGCCGCCAGGGGGCGCTGTCCCGCCCCGCTCCGCCACAAGATGGCGGCGGCGGCTGCGCGCGCGATGCGGGTGAGGGACGGGACGGGGGGATTGGGGGGGGACCGGGAATGGGGGTCACCGGGTATAGAGCACCGGGGGCTCCAGGCCGCGGGGTGAGGCGGGATGTGGGCGTGGGGGGCTCTGGGGACACCGGGCGCGGGGGACACCGGCTATGGGGGGGCACCAAGGACACTGGAGATGGGGGACACCGGGTATGGGGGACACTGGGTATGGGAGGCACGGGGGACACCAGGGACTCCGGGGGGGGGGGTATGGGCTGGGGGGAATGTGGCATGGGGGGCTCTGGGGACACTGGGTGTGGGGGACAGCGGGTACAGGGGACAGCAGGGACACTGGGTATAGGGGACACCTGGTATGGGGGGACACAGGGGACACTGGATATAGGGGACACCAGGTGTGTGTGGGGTCACCGGTCGCAGGAGGCTACGGGGGGGGTGTGCTCCAGCAGTGGTGTCTCCGCTCTGGGGACAGCAAGCATGGGGTCACAGGGCAGGGGGGCTCCAGGCATGTGGCACCCGGGGGACACTGGGGGCACCGGGGAGTGGGCAGGGCCAGCCCCCAGCTGCTGGGGGTGCCCACTGTCCCTCACCCTCGTCACCTTCCCAGGCCGTGCCCCGCGTACGCCCCGTCCCCGAGGCTGCCCGGCACCTCCACACCACCCCAGCCTGCCTCAAGGTAAGCCCGGGGGCGCCCCTCATCCCCTGTCCCTCGGGGCCCTGCAGCCTCTGACCCCCCCTGTCCCCACAGACGCGGGCGGCGCGGGTGCGCGTGGGCAAAGGGGACAAGCCAGTGACCTACGAGCAGGCGCACGCCCCCCACTACATCGCCCACCGCAAGGGCTGGCTGTCTCTGCACACCGGTGGGTCACCCCACACCGCCACGCCGGGACATATGGGGCACGAGGGCATCACGGGGATGGGCTATAGGGTGTGGGGACAGGGACGCGTGGCGCACACGGGAGTCATGGGGACAGGGATGTGTGGGGCACATGGGCACGGCAGGGATGGGGCACACAGGGGCAGGGACACATGGGGCACCAGGGCATCTGTGGGGCTGGGCCACGGGGTATGGTGGGGAGAGGGATATGTGGGGCACATGGATATCGGGGGGGACAGGGACATGTGGGGGACGTGGGCATATTGCGTGGGCAATATGTGGGCAATATCCCTGTGGGGCACATGGATGTCATGGGGGTGGGACACATGGGCATGGTGGGGACAGGGATGTGTGGGGCACACGGGCATCGCAGGGATGGGACGTACAGGGACAGGGCTGGATGGGGCACAGAGGGACAGGGCCACATGGGGCACGAGGGCACTGTGGGGATGGGCCATGGGGCATGGTGGGGATGGTGACGTGGGGCACATGGACACCATGGGAATGGGACACGTGGGCATTGTGGGGACGGGGTTGCGTGGGGCACATGGGCACGGTGGGGACAGGGATGTGTGGGGCACACGGGCATCATGTGGACAGGAGCTTGTGGGGCACACGGGCGTCATGGGGATGGGGCACATGGGCATGGTGGGGATGGATGGGTGTCGGGGTGGGATGTATAGTTGTGCTGTGGCCGGGGTTGCGTGGGGCAGGTGGTGGCGCTGGGGCCAGCGTCCCCGGGCAGGGTGCGGGGACGCGGGGGCCCACACTGGCGGTGCCCGCAGGGAACCTGTGCGGGGAGGCGGGTGCGGCGGAGCGGGCGCTGGAGGACGCCTTCCTGCGCCGGTTCCTGCACGGCACCTTCCCGGGGCTGCTGGCCGACGCCGCGGTGCTCAAGCGCCGTGCCAACCTGCTGGTGATCTGCGTCCTGCTGGCGCGGGGGCTGGCACCCGCCAAGCTCCACTTCCTGGGGGGTTACGCCGAGACCCTTCTCAGTCACTTCTACAAGTGCCCCGTGCGCCTGGAGCTGCAGACGGTGCCCGCCAAGGTGCCCTACAAGTACCTCTAGTGCCCCACGGCGCCGCCCGGGCGTGGGGGGGAATAAAGTGGAGGCTGTGCCCACCCTGCCCTGGCTATGGGTCTTGGGGGAGTTGGGGGGCACCTCAGCACGGTGGGGGCTGGGCACTCCGTGGCCCTGTGCCCTGTGGGGCTCTGTCCCGCTGATGGCCACGTGCCCTATGGGGCTGTCCCCACCATGCCCATGTGCCCCACATGTCCCTGTCCCCATGATACCCCTGTGCCCCACAGGGTCCTGTCCCTGCATGCCCCATCCCTGTGTGCCCCACATATCCCTGTCCCCATCATGTCCACATGCCCGCAGGGCTCTGTCCCTCTGATGTCCTTGTGCCCCACAGGGCCCTGTCCCTGTGTGCCCCAGCCTGTGATGCCCGTGTACCCCACGTGTCCCTGTCCCCATGATACCTATGTGCCCTGTGTGTCCATGTCCCCACGGTGCTCTTGTGCCCCACACATCCCTGTTCCTGTGATGCCTGCGTGCCCCACAGGGCTCTGTCCCCACAGCGCCCAGTGCCTTGTCCCCACCGTCCCCATGACCTCGTGTGTCCCCATGCCCGTGGTGCCTGCGTGCCCCACACGTCCTGTCCCCGTGTCCCCGTCCCTGCACAGACCCCGTAACGCTGCAGAGCCAAGATGCAGTTTCTGTATAAGGTGCCCCCAGCCGCCTCCCAGCCCGTCCCAGTTAAACCCAGTCCCAAATCTGAGAAAACCTGTTTAAATACAACAGCAGTGGACAAAGTGGGGGTGGGAGGGGGTGGTGGGGGCAGCAGGGATCAGCCCTGCCCAGGGACTGTCCCTTGTCCTTGTCCTTGTCCTTGAAGCAGCGTTTGCTGAGGGCCACCCCGCACCCTGCTCTGCACTGGCGGCTGTGTCCCCTGCTGGCATCATGGGCTGGGAAGATAGGGGACAGTGCCAGGCTGCCATCCTCCTCCTGGAGGGGGCATCAGGGACAGGGCAGTGTCCCCAGGGGGGACAGGGGAGGCCGTAGGCCAGTCCCACCAGCGTGACGATGAGGTTGAGGCAGAGGATGATGTGGATGAAGGCCAGCACCATGAGGCCAGGGAGGTTGGTTATACCGGCCACCACCTGCGCTCGCGATGGTGTCACCTTGTCCCTCCTGTCCCAGAGGAGAGGCCTTATGTGGCTGTCACCCCCCGTCGCGTGGCCACCTTGCTGCCTGTGTTGATGGTGGCCTCGGTGGCTCGTGCCACTGGGCTGGGCTGTGTGCTGTGGGCGAAGGCGCAGGTGAGGTGGGACACGAATGTCACCGGGATGCCCGCGGCCTGTGGGGATGGGGTTGTCACCCAGGGGCTCAGGTCTGTCCCAGTCCCTGTGCCACCCAGCGTGCCCAGGCTGGTGCCACCTGCTCGTTGCCTGGCTCTGCCTGTGCTGCCCTCACACCTGCTGCCCGTCAGCGCTTCATTAGCTGGGGCTTAATTTCCTGTTCCCTCCCTCTGTGAGCAGAGAGCTTTGAGGGGCTGCTTCTTCTGGGGTGGTTGCTGTGTGGGAGCAGGGTGGGGGGCTCCCTGTGCCCCCCAGGATTGTCCCACCCTGTCTTCTGGCACCTGGAAGTTGAAATATCCGCCCTGAGGGGAGCAACTGGGGTGACGGGAGCGAGTTAAAATCACAACTTGCCTCAATGTCCACCCCAAAAAACCTGTTTATGGGGCTGGGAGGGCTTTGGGGTTTCTCTGAGGGCTTTTGGGGTGTGCTGGGGAGGAGGGGGCAAGCA
This sequence comes from Fratercula arctica, assembly GCA_947846985.1. Classification (NCBI taxonomy): domain Eukaryota; kingdom Metazoa; phylum Chordata; class Aves; order Charadriiformes; family Alcidae; genus Fratercula; species Fratercula arctica. The sequence goes on along the minus strand of CANTUZ010000023.1, from coordinate 1,374,318 downwards.
AGACACCACCCCCCTCACCCCATGTCCCCGTGGTGCTGCTGCCGGTGGCTGAGGTGCTTTTATGGACAGAGGCTTGTTTCTCCAAGGGATGGTGATCTCGCAGCGTGTCGGCAGCCCTGGATCCGTGGGGCAGGCTGGGGGGTGCTGGGTGGACATGGGATGGGGGTCCGGGGTGACATGGGACGGAGGGATGTGGGGTCCAGGGTGATGTGGGAGGGGTGGGCATGGTCTGGAGCCAAAAGCCATCTCCTGTCTGGCACGAGGGCGGGAGGGGCAGCCCCAGCGTGACCTGCTGGACTCGTAGCCAGCCATTTGCCACGTGTGATGCTGGTGGGAGCTTTTGGAGCGGCTCTGGGTGCCAGCACGCACCTTCCCTGAGTCCAGGTGGATCTTTCAGTGGTCATTAGATGATCTGCTCAGCCTGGTGGCAGAGCTGAACGAGGAAGCAGAAAGGCTACGGAGCATCAGGGAGTGTGAGAAATAAATAGATTGGTGGAATCAGGCTCTGACCTCCCTGAGAGAAACCAGAACAGCCACCAAAAAAACCCCCAAGATGAAGGAGATCCTGTACCCTCCCCCTGCCAGACTGAAGGCAGTGGCCAAATGTTGAGCTGTGAATGGAGGCAAGTCCGTGCTCGGGGCGGCAAGCGAACCCCGCGAACCCCCTCCTTGCCCACCTCCCGTAACCGCGTGCCTCTGGGCAATGGGTTCGAGGCCCTGGATGAGGTGGGGCAGCCCATGGGTGGTGGGGAGGGTGGTCTGACTGCGCCAGAAGAGTTGCCAGGACCAGAAAGGCCTACCCCCCGTTTAATGACTGCCTCCACGAGGAAGAAGAGGCGGGTTGTGGTTGTGGGTGACTGCCTTCTGAGGGGGACAGAGGGTCCGATGTGCGGGGCAGACTCCTCGCGGGGCAGTCTGCTGCTTCCCTGGGGTCTGGGTCAGGGGCGTCACCAGGAAACTTCCCAGCCTGGTTCGGCCCTCGGGCCGTTACCCACTGTTGCTCCTTCATGTGGGTGGTGATGAGGTGGCAACACGTAGCCCAGGGGTAATTAAAAGAGACTTCAGGGCCTTGGGAAGGTTAATAAGGGAACCTGGGGTGCAGGTTCTTTTCTTCCCTTCTCCCAGTTACAGGCTGTGACTCTGAAAGCAGCAGACGTGCTCAGGCTGTCAATACATGGCTCCGTGGCTGGTGTCACTGCCACAATTTTGGTTTTTTTGACAATGCGATGGCCTACCCGGCACCAGGTGCCGGATGGGGTTCATCTTTCTGAAGGGGGGAGAGGGTGTTTGCTCATGAGCTAGTGGGGCTCATTGACCGACCTTTAAACTAGACGTGATGGTGGAGGGGGATGTTATCAGGCTTGCTCGTGACGAGCCGGGGGACGGTACTCCAAGGTCTGAGGGATGGGTCGCCAGCGAAGGCCCTTGACCTGTTGCTCTGGGATGTGCTGGGTACGCTGCAGCCCACTGGAAGTCTCATGGAGGCGAGCCAGGGGCTCCTGAGGAGCCAACGGGGAATCACGGGTAAAACACCTCCAAGGTCCCAAGGGATCTTTAAGGTCCCTTCCAACCCGAACCATTCTGTGATTCTATGATTCTATGAAAGTCCCCAGGGGCTCAGCCCCCCACTGCACCCCCGGGCTGAGGGAAACGGGGACCCGCTGGTCCAGCACGGGGGTGGAGGGGCTGGGGCTTCATGTTAGAGACGGTGGTCTCTCGCAGAGGGAGCCAGGGCTGTCCCTGGCAACACAGACAGCGTCGGGGGGGGGGTCACTGTGTATAAAGCTGGTGCTGTTTCACTATTTCTGGTGGGGGGAATGGAATGATGGGACCAGGCTTGGCCCTGCAGCGCCCACAGATGGGGCATGAGAGGCAAAGGGCACACAGTGAAGCACCAAACTGCGAACACGAGAAAATATTTTACTATGACAGTGACAGGATGTTGGCAGCGCTCTGCCAGGCAGCTGCCGGAGCCTCCAGGAGTGGAGACATTCAGAAATTGAGCAGGATGGGGGTGTGCTTGAAGAACACAGCCCCCAGCACCCTGTGCCCTCTCCTTCCCAGCCGTGCAGGCAAAGCCCGAGCCCCTGGTGCTGCGCATCCCCCAGGATCTCCCCTGGGGGAGCACATGGCAGAGGCTGCCCAGCTCCCCTGCGGGCTTGGACAGGGAGAGCCCTTGGCACGGAGGTGACGGCAGGCTGCTCTGGAGGGGAAAACAGCAGCAAGGAAAAGATTCCCAACACTGCTCTGGTTTCCAGCAGCTTTTCCCCTTGCTGCAGCTGAGCGGGCAGCAGGGGAGCCCTGGGGCAGAGGACAGGAGCTGAGCGGGACGCAGGGTGATTGCACGGGGCTCGGTGTCTGGTCGTCTCTCCCGGCGTTTAGCAGAGCACAGGAGCAGCATAGGTCCGGGCCGCAGGAATAAACCCAGCCCCGGCAGCGCCAAGGCTCAAAGCTGACGCTTCATTCCCCGATTGAGGGGATGATACAGCACTTGATGCTGGCATGTGTCGCGATGCTGGCATGTGTCGCGATGCTGACGTGTGTCACGCTGCTTTACCCTCTCTCCTGCACCAGCATGGAGGGTAAAGCCAGGCTTGAGCACGGGCTGCGAGCTCCCTGCGGAGTTAAACACATCCCAGCAGTGCTGCGGGGGCGCAGGGGGCTGCCTCTGCTGCAGCCAGACTTCGGGACCACCAGAACCATCTCCACGTCTGTCCCCGCTGCTCCCGGCTGGACATCAGCGCAGGCAGAGGCAAAGCAGCTCCCTCCAGCCCGCGCTGGGTGGGAATCACTGCGTGAGCAGCTCTGGAGTCACAGAGTCCTGGGGAAAACTCCGCAAGCGAGGATAAAGGCAGATACTCAAACCAGGCCAGAAGCTGGAGCAAAAGCTGAGACCACCACAGAGAAGAGAGAAATAGAAGTGGGGAGAAGAAATGGAAGAAAAATGAGAGTGAACCTTATCCCCCCCACACCCTTTCCCTCCCCACAGCCGTTATCCACAAGGACACCCTTCCCCTGGTCACCTTCTCCAAGCACAGGAGGCACATCACTGACGTCCTGCAGCTCATGCAGATCTTCTGCACGCCCCAGGTAAGGGGGGGGAGGCAGCTCCCCACCCCCCCTGCCCCTTAACTTAGCCCCTCACTCGCAGGTTCGTCCCGGTGGGACCTACGAGCCCTTCGGGGGGCCGCGGGGCGGAGGTGGGGAGCATCCAGGTGCCTGGAGAAGCAGCCGGGCTGGAGAATCCCACAGAGCTCAAGACCTTCCACAAAGTGGGGCAAGGCGGGACCCCCCCCTACCCCACCTGGGCAGCCCCAGCCCCTGCTGGGCTAGGATCTCCAGGGACCAGGAGAGGACCCCCCACCCAAGTGAACTCTCCCCCTGGTGCAGGCGCCGCAGCCTGGAGCAAGACCCCTGTGTGAGCTGCAGAGCATGGTGGGGGGTGGGAAGGGGGGGCACCCCCTGGCCCAGCAATTCTTCTAAGTGCTGCGTTGCTCCTCCCTGCCTGGGACTAGGGGGGTCCCAGCAAGGAGGGCCCCCCCCAGAGGCCAGTCCCCAGGCACAAGGGGCCTGCAAGGGGTCCCCAGCAGTAAAGGACCCCCTCCTCGCTCCTTCCCACACACAGGCCCTCCCCAGGCCCCCGCTCAGGGCGTCGCTTCTGCGTGTTTTCCAGGCTTTCCCACGAAGCACCAGCAGCCTCGTAACTAGTGATGGTGAGGCCTGATGTGGTTTCGGTGAGTTGTTGCTTTCATCACGTCCCTTGTCCGTAACCTACAGCGTGTCATTTTGATGTCGGTTGGAAAGAGATTTTTCCAAAAGGGAAATGTTTCTCATTCAAAGCAGTTGCCTTTTATGAAGTTCCTGTTAGAGCGGCTCTTCAGAGATGATGCGCTCGGCAGTAGAAGTCATCAGCAACAAGCCTTCCCGCTCTCTTTTAAAAAAAAAAAAAAAAAAAGAATAAAAATTTCCTTCCAAAGGCCCAAGCACAGCACATCTTCCAACAGCTGCTGGCATGGCTGGTCCTTGGGTTCTCAGTTGTAACAGTCGAGGTGTCACAAAACACGGTCCTCTGCAGGTTCAGCACAGCCAACAGCATCTGCCAATCTGCCGGTCTTTTTTGGTAGCCTGATGGATTGCAGCACTGGGGATTTGATTTCCCTCCCCTAAAAGTAAAACCATTTGGGGGATCTTTTGTCTGGCTGATTTTTCTATGCTAAGGTTCTATGCTAAGTTTTTTAAAGTTTCATTAACTTTAAAAAAAGTTAAAATTGTATAATTTACAAACTGACCTGCACGGTTTAAACTGTAACTGCCAGTACAGCCGTAGGATACAAATTATTAGGTGTACGTAGGCAGTTAGGTATTTGTTCTAAATCTTTAAAAAGAGAGGCAACTGAATGTAACGTGTTTTGGTTTTTTTCCCCTGATATTTAGACAGAGTGCTCTGAAGTACTTTATTTCTGTCTGGCTTTCAGTGGTGCATTTCCCTGGCAGCCCGGTAGCATCTCTCTCGGGCAGTGCCGCCGACCAGATGTCCCTCCTCCTTGGGTGACACGCAAAAACCCCCATAGTCAAATTATAGCCGTGTATTTAGAATCATAGAATGGTTTGGGTTGGAAGGGACCTTAAAGATCACCTAGTTCCAACCCCCCTGCCCTGGGCAGGGACACCTCCCACTAGACCAGGCTGCTCAAAGCGTCATCCAGCCTGGCCTTGAACACTTCCAGGGATGGGGCTTCCACCACCTCTCTGGGCAACCTGTTCCAGTGTCTCACCACCCTCGTGGTGAAGAACTTCTTCCTAACGTCCAGTCTGAATCGACCCATCTCTAGTTTTGATCCATTCTGTCTAGTCCTACCATTAACCGACATCCTAGAAAGTCCCTCACCAGCTTTCTTGTAGGCCCCCTTCAGATACTGGTAGGCCACTAGAAGGTCTCCTCGGAGCCTTCTTTTCTCCAGACTGAACAGCCCCAACTCTCTCAGTTTGTCCTCATAGCAGAGGTGCTCCAGCCCTCTGATCGTCCTCGTGGCCCTTCACTGGACACGCTCCAGCACGTCCATCTCTCTCTTGTAGTAGGGGCTCCAGAACTGGATGCAGTACTCCAGGTGGGGTCTCACGAGAGTGGAGTAGAGGGGGAGAATCACCTCCCTCGCCCTGCTGGCCACGCTTCTCCTGATGCAGCCCAGGATACGATTGGCTTTCTGGGCTGCTAGTGCTCACTGACGGCTCATGTTGAGCCTCTCGTCCACCAGCACCCCCAAGTCCTTTTCTTCAGGGCTGCTCTCAAGCCAGTCACTGCCCAGCCTATGTCGGTGCTTGGGATTGCCCTGACCCAGATGGAGGACCCTGCACTTGGTCTTGTTGAACTTCATGAGGTTGGCACGGGCCCATCTCTCCAGCTTGTCAAGGTCCCTCTGGATGGCATCCCTTCCCTCCAGCGTGTCAGGCACCCCACACAGCTTGGTGTCGTCGGCAAACTTGCTGAGGGTGCACTCAATCCCACTGTCCATGTCGCTGATGGAGATGTTAAACAAGACCGGTCCCAGTACTGATCCTTGAGGGACTCCACTTGTCACTGGCCTCCACTTGGACATGGACCCATTGACAGCCACTCTTTGGGTGCGACCGTCAAGGCAGTTCTTTATTCGCTGAATTGTCCATCCATCAAACCCATATTTTATCGGCTTGGAGACCAGGATGTCATGCGGGACAGTGTCAAAGGCTTGCTCAGGTCCAGGTAAATGACGTCAGTTGCTCTGCCCTTGTCTATTGATGCTGTGACCTTCTCATAAAAGGCCACCAGGTTTGTCAGGCACGATTTGCCCTTGGTGAAGCCGTGTTGATTGTACCCAATCACCTCTTCATTATTCTTCTGCCTCAGCAGTGCCTCCAGGAGGATCTGCTCCATAATCTTACCAGGCACGGAGAGAGATAATGTAATGGTATCAATTCACAGCTGTTATGCTAACAACGTGTTCCAAATGACAACAGTTAGCCTTAACCCTGACTTTAAGAGTTGAGCTGGCGCTGGCTTGTGGAGGCTGGGCTCTATTTTGAGCTGAGCTGTTTCCCCAGAATCCTCCTGTAGCTCAGCTCCTGTCCCGTCCCTTGGTCTGACAGAATTCCTCTACTCTGTCCTATTTTTTTAGCACAATTAACTATAATTGGGGATTTTTCTTTTCCAGGTGCCTCATTGTAGGTGTCTCGTGCTGCTCGAGAGATGCCCCAGCCCAGCCCAGGTTTGCAGCCGGTGGCGGAGCCCCCCGGAGGGGAAGGGGCCAGCCCTGGGTCTGGCTGTTGTGTGCCTTTTTTTGGGATGAGCAAAAAGGGGGGATGGATGTTGGGGGATGGTGATGTTATTTGGCGCACCCCAACGTCACTGGTGGGACGATGATGTGGCAGAGGAGCAGGTGGGTGGGGGGTGTGGGGTCACGTGGGGTTCCCCCAGAAAGAGGTGGGTCACGGCCCCAAAATGTCTGAAAATTCATGGGGGGATTAAAAAATATTAAAACCTGTAAATACGGGTGTGAGGCATTGAAATAGAAAACAAAACACCTCTAATTTTTATATATAGTGAAAAACTATTAATTTATGTATATAAAAGGAGTTCCAAATAAAAACCTGTATTCTAAAGATTCTATATTTTATACGGGATTTTAGAATATAAAAATATTTTTTAAAGATTTATTTATAAAGAGATGTTAAAGTGTAAAAATATATGTCTAAACAGGGAGCTAGACTAATTAGGTGTTCTATATGATGTGTTAATATATGTCTGAATAGATCTAAGTCTAAAGATTGTCACCTCCCACATCCCCTTCCCTGTGTCATCACGTGTGTCAGTACTTGGGTCACCCTGCCCCCCCAGGTCCCCCAGCTCCCCCTTTTCCTCCAGGCCACTGTGTGTCATCACATGTTGTCACGTGTCATCACATGCCATGTGTCACCTCCCACATCCCATTCCCTGTTTCATCGCAGGTGTCATCATGACCCCTTCATTCCCAGCGGCATCACATGTGGCCGCCATCTCCCCTTGTCACCACGTGTCACCTCCGTGTCATGACATGTCTCAGTGCGTGTCCCCGTGACATCATACGTGACTTGGGCTGTCGTTGTGTGTCGCTGGTTGGGTCCCCTGCATCATCACGCATGCCATCGAGTGCCCTTGTGACATCACGTGTGGGCCCTCCAAGGTTGCCCCCCACCCAGTGACGTCACATATGTCCTTGCATGTCATCATGCATGTCATCTGCCACCACCATGTCATCACATATGTCATCATGTACCATGTCATCACGTGTCAACCTGTGACACTCCCCACCCCACGTGTTGCTTCATGTCATTGCGCATCCCCTTGCCCCTCCCCCCCCCAACAACTGCCTCCACCCGCATTGACCCAAACCAGCCCCAAAATGGGGCGGGGGAGGGGGTGAAAAGACCATTTGTCCACAGCGGGTCCAAAACACACCGTTTTTAGGTCCTTGGTAAAAATGGTCTGTTTTCTGACAAGGTTTGGAGGGTTTTGAGGTGGTTTGGGGTGATTTGGAGCATTTTGGAGGATTTGGTGTCCCCAGGGAAATTCTGGGGTCCCTGGGGCAGTTCTGGGTTGCCTGGAGTGGTTTTGAGGGAGCAACTCTTGGGATCCCCTGGGGCCGCTTTGGTATCTATTCCATTATTTCCTTTTTTATTTTATTATTAATAGTTCATTGAAGTAGTTTAGTTCCTTCTAAACTCCTCCTTCCTCTCCTCGCAGCGAGGGGTAGGGGAGAGCAGAGTCATTGTCCAGCCCGGCCCAAACCGCGACACATGCCAATAATCCATTTGTGCAAGAAGCACGTCCTCCAAGTGGTGATGCAGGAAGGTCAGTTCCTGCTGGTCAGACGTTCCCTGCAGTGGCCACCTTTCTGCTGGATTGCCCTCGCGTAAGAAGTGGTCAGTCCTCTTGGCTTAATGCTACTAATCTCTTTTCCCTATTCCTTTGGTACTGTACATTTTACGCCAGTTTTCCAGTACTTTGTCTAAGGCTGTCCCCTTTTCTATGCCAAAAGTATTTCCCATTCTAAATGGCATTCTGAAGTGCAAATTTAAGACTCACCAGGTTTGGTGCCTCCTGCTGCTGAAGATTCCAGGCGAATTCACCCGTTGGCGCCAATCGGACTTTTGAAGATGAGAGGTTCCAATGGTGGTTGCTTGGGGTCCCATCTGGGGTGCCAAACTGTTATGGATTTACACACGCTGGCCACCGTAACTGGGTCCAACCCTAGGATCCCGCAGAAAATGCGAGGTCTGAGTGAAGGCTTCCAATTCCTCGTCTATTAGTTCTCAGGTGACAGGTTGATCTGGGTGCCTCCGTAGAGGGACCCCTACCCCAGGTCATGCCTCTCAGTTATACTCGTACCACCCAGCACTCGATCCCCAAGATCCCCACTTAATTCTGGTCGGTGGTCTCTTGATTTCTTACTGGTTTTCACTGTTGCTGGGCTGGCCTTCTTCTGAAGTTACCTCATTCTCTTGGAATTGCCTCCTTGGTCCTTATCTTCTTCATTCTGCTCATATTTGTCAGATTCAGCTACTTCTTTGTTAGCAGCATTAGTTTTATCAAAAAGATTACTCTTGGTCAGCTCTTGCAGCCTAAGGCTTCAACTGCTTTAGCTACTCGTGCTCGTGCTAAGCTACTAGCGCTAAAGACGACTGTTCAGAGAGAAGAATACAGTTAATCAAAGTTCTTCTGTAACAGCAAGAGGGGATGGGCAGCAAGAGGTGCATTTGCTAGCGGGATGATTCTCTTTGGCTCATCCACCTTCAGGCACCCTTGGCTGCGTGGTCCTACCCCACTACAGGCTCCCTCTTTGGGGAGCAAGTGGTGGGTCAGCACCAAAGCCCCACTTCTCTGGCCTTGTTCCCACCACCCCCTTGGGCGAGGCCATCGTATCTGGCTTCTTCTTGCTGATGTTGGGAGCCCCCATGTCACTGTGGAGAGGAGGTGGGAGGTGGTGTGGGGGGGAGAGGGGAGACGTGGGGCCGGGGCTGGGGGGAGGGGTTCGGTGGGACAGGGAGTGGATGGTGCTGCCGTGGGGGAGGCTGGAACTCTAGAAGGGGTCTGGAGATGGGGATGGGGGAGGCAGGAGTGGGCCACAAGTGGGATTTGTGCTGGGGAAGATGGACGGGGCATGAGGAAGTGCTGGAGAGTAGGGGCGTGGGCAGAGGGTCCTCGCGGCCCCCGAGACGCTGCTGCGAGGGGTCTCGATGCCAAAGCAGGGGCAGTGTGGGCAGGAAGAAGGACAGAGGATGGGCAGGCAGAGGTCTCCAACCCAATGGGGACGCAGCTGTGGAGTGCTCCCCTCCTTCGGTGCCCCAAGATCCCATCGCCCCAGACATCCTGCTGCAGCCGCTCAGTGTCCCTCGATCCCCTGCTGTCCTTGCAGGGCGCACTGGCGCACCGCAAACCAGTGACATAAGGTCATGTCAGGTGACATCACTCTGACTGATGTCACCATGCTACCACATAGTCACCATCCCAGCTGCTGGCCACAATCAGGGCCTCACTGCTGCCTCCCCTGCTGGCCCAGCACTGCCGTGTTGAGGACAGATCTTGGTGGCCGAACCCACCACCATCCGTGTCCTTGGGGTCCTGAGGAGCTGCGCCCCCATGCTGGGTCCCGAACAGGCTGGTGGACGAGCAAGTCCATGAGCAGCCGAGGGCCACAGCGGGGCTGCTCACTGTGGGCTGCTCAGCACCACCTTCCTCACTCTTCTCACTGGAGTGGACACTGTCTTTTGCTCCACCACCTCCACCATGCCCGTGCCTGTGAGAGGGTCTTAGGGGTGCCCAACAGGGAGGTCCATGGCCAGATCCCTCTGGTCATCTGTCCTGGCTCAGGGTGTCCTGCCAGGCACGTGGAGCTCTGCTGCAAAGGTTTTTCCTGCCTTCAGGTGGTTGTCGCACACTCCGTTGGCGTGCGAGCGCCAAACTCCCTTGAGGCTGCTTTGTCTTTGGAGCTGTGGAACTGGGATTTGCAGGAGAGACCAGCAGGGACGTGTTGAGGTTCCAGGTACACGGTGTGGCATGTTGGTGCAAGAGCAGAGCCTGGGGGCGGTGAAGGGCTGAGGGGTCACATGTGGCTGCCAGGTGCTCTGAAAAGCTGCCGGATTCTGCTGTGCAACATCTCCTCAGTCCACATTAAGAGGAGGGAGACGAGCTGTGATGTCTGACAGGCCCTGTCAGGCTCTCAGGGGAAAAAATACTGTCAGAGCCTTCGCATCCTGAGTCTCTCTTTCCAGCCTGGATCCGCAGGGGCTCTGCAGGGATGCTGCCAAGCCCACTAGTCTCTCTGGGATAAATCTCAGTCTCTCCCTTTTTCTTCTGCTGCCTTGGCCAGGGCACCGCAGGGGTGGAGGAGACGTGGACAGTGGGCACGTCTGGTAGAGCTGTTTCTCATTCTGCTGCATGTGTTTGCCCGGGGGCTCCTGAGAAGCCGTGCTGCTACAGCACGCAGCTGTCCTGGGTGCAGCTGTGAGTCTCTTTGGAGAAGGGTAAGGCACATCCCTTGAGGACTGGCTTTGGAAGGTGACAGTCTTGCCCCTGGTTTTGACCAGTCCTGCTTGGGCCTCTTTGCAGGATGTCTTCTTATTTCTCCAGCGGTTCCCCAAACTGCAGCAAACCGGACGGCAGAGCCCAGGGCATGGGCATCTGCTCTCTAACCACGGGGGCAAGGCTGATGTCAGGAGTCTGCGATGGGTGTGATGCTGCAGTGACGCAGGATTTTCTGCTCTCAGGAAAAGGGCCGAGGGCAGCTCTTGGTGCTGGTGGCTTGCGGCCACGAGCTGGACAGCAGCAGCAGGTGCCCTGTGTGCGGCAGGCTTCCTGGCACACCGGTCCCAACGGCCCTCACTGTTTGCAGCTCAGCTGGGCGGGCAGACGTTTCCAGTTGAAGCAGAGCTACATAAGTTGGCACCAAAAGAGCCTAGCTGGGGACCAAAAGCAGTCTAGGTTTTGGACCATCACATAGGTAGGCCAGACAAACACCTCCAAAGTTTTTCAGGTTATTATGGGAAATGTTGTTAGATATGAGATGTGTAGAATTTCTTCTTCTGCAAGATTACACCTAACCATTCAATTTTTCCTCAAGCTTAAAGCTTAGAGACCAGCGGCCTCATAGGCTGGAAAGAGCTTCTCTTTTGCCTCTCAAACATGCCGGTTTTATGGCTAAACTGTCCTGTCTGCACAGGTATTTGTAAACAACCACCAGTTGTGTGTGCCACAGAGCACCCGGAGCACCGAGGCTGTCCCTCACCTGCATCCCAACACCACACAAAGCACTGGCAAGCTTCACTGGTGTCTTACTGTAATGCCTGGTGCCAAAACACTTTTATTACTCACTGCACATCTGTTCCAAAGTACCAAATAAATCATTACAAGGTCAATTACTTTTGTGACTATTAACAGAAATGTGTGCCCTTTCTTAGAGGTGAATAATTTCTCTCTTACAGCCGATGTCTTGCCCTTATTTCTGCTGTACAGTGGCTTTGTAAAGCTACAAAGAGAACCTCTCTCCCGAGAGCAGAAACTCTCTTCACCCATTTCTGGGGACACGGCTTGTCTTTCACTGATGAAGGATGAGCTTTTGTCCTCCACGCTGAGCCCTTAGTTAGAAGGTGAGAAACGCGGGCTCAGTTCTTGAGCCTCTCCCTTCTCTCGGACAGGTCACAACCATTTGCTGTGTCTCACTTTTCCCACTTGTAAAACGGAGCTGAGGATGCTGTGCTTTGCTCCCACAGCGCTGTGAGAGACGAAGGAGGGACTGAGAGCTCCTGTTACTGTAACACAAAATACCCACTTGTAGAGCTGGAGCCTTGGAGATGGGCAAAACCAGAGGATGGGAACACAGTCAGGGCGTGCTGGTGGTCCTGGGGGACCTTTGCTGATTTTTGTTTGCCTGTTTGTTTGGCTTTCTGCATCTGGTATTAAGACGTTGGAAGTAGCTTTGACCTTCCTGTTAATTTCCTGGTAGCCACAACAACTCTGTGGTCTTTGACTTTCTGCTCTTGAGTGTGTTACGTGGTGTGGGGAAGCACGTGCTCCCTGGAGGCCTGTTACGTAGTGCCCTGAAGCTGTAGCCCTGGCAGCTCTGGTTGTATTTTCCTGCCCTGCCTTTCTCACTGATTTCCCGTGGACGGCGCATGATCCATGGGAAGTGCAGGAAGGCTGACTTCCAGGCCTCCGCGCATCCCCAGGCACAAACAGGAGAGCAGGCGTGAGGGTGCTGGTTATTTCTCTCTGGCCTTCCCTTGCTCCTCCCTGTGGGACAGCTCGAACTCCAGCCCAGCAGCTTACTTTGCTTAAAGCAGATTTTGCCCAACTTACAGAAAAGTGGTCACAGCTCCTGGACTTGCTTTGGGTTTAGGCTTCAAAGGCTTTCAAATATTTCTGAAGTCGTGCCACATCCCTTCAGAGTCCAGCAGTTGTATTAATGTAATCACCCCCACCAGGTCATCCGTTACCAGCAGCCAAAGCTTGACTAGGTTAGTCAGCAGCATGAAGGGACAGAGCTTTCGCCTCCATTAACAGCAGTCAAGATCGAGTGGAAAGCAATATCATTGTCCTCTCCTTCCGGGGAGTCAGGGCTGTGCAAGGTGGGCTCTGCATGTCCTACAGCATTGCTTCAAAGCTGAGAGCTGCAAGCCAAATCACTAATTCTTCTCCTCGCTTTGCTGAAAAACTCCAAGCATATGCAGGGGGGGTTGGCTGACAGAGGACTGAAGTAGGGCTTGATATATTAAAGCTCTAAACTAATTGAAGTAAGGTCTTAATATATTAGAACTGTAAATTAGAGTAGGAGCTTAATTGAGGAGACTGGGCACCTTAAGGCTGTACAAAGAGCAGATGCAACAGTTGTAGTACTGAATGTCAGAACCTTTCTCCTATTTTTTAAGAAAGAATGCTTTAAGACAATATAACCTTGTAGTAGAAGCTTATGTCTCAAAACACGGGGCCCACGGTTACTGAGGAATGCAGAGACTAGTCAAAGCTAACACTTTTGATGCGCCAGCAAGAACAAAGGAGTGGAGCAGAGGCCTGCAGTTCACCCAGAAGTCACAACGATGAAGAGGAGTGGAGGAAGCAGACGACCACCAGATGTCTCTGAAGACCACCGAGAGACTCTAGTGCGCATGTGGGAGTGGGCGGTAACCTGTAATAATGAGTTAACGAACAAGTAATCATTTCTTGGAAAACTAGTGAATATGCAGACAGAGTATGTATTCAAACTGGACATCTAAACCAGTCGGTGCGCGCATTAGCTGGACCAGTCCCCTGTGCGCCCGGCGCTGCAATAAAGAATACCTGCTTAATAGTCACCAAGGCTCTTGAGTCTTAACTTTGGCATTTCACTGCATCAGGACCCAGCTACAAAATGAAAGAAAGCAAAACTGTAGTATTTTGGACACTTCTCTGATGCCAGTGATAGCACAGTAGGATGCAGTAACGCGGTGAATGCTGCTCGTGTTTGGCTGCTGTGCTCACCTGTACTTTTGCATCACGAGGAAGCAGCACAAAAGACAATACTTCAGGGAGCAAAGAGCTGGTGTTTCCATGAGTGTGCAAGCAGCTGGGTGACTCCTTTACAGGCCAGAAGCACCACGTGCGTGACTGGGGCCTGCATGGTTACCTTACTGTAATGCCAGATAAAAACAGGGTGGCAGGCAGAAATGATGGCCAAACAGTAATGGAAAAAAAAAAAAAAATCCACCAAATTTTCAAATGAGGCTGGAGACTTGCATGCCTCAGGGCTCAGTTAGACAGACCTTGACAGAGCTGATGTTTGGCAGAAGTCAACCCATATCTCCACCAACCAGGCAGTTTTGCATCCTCCCTGTTCAGCGGCAGTCATTTCTGAAATCACAAGTCACTCCTGAAAGTCGGAGCCAGGAAAGCCAAATAGCTTTTTCAAAGTGTGGGGCAAACTTTAGCCGTTTCCATGCACAAGGCTGAGTCAATTAAGTCTATATGGATAACAGATGTGAAAAAACCCCACCTTTTCTGCTCTTGGCATGTAAGGAAAGAGGTGGCCAATCCTTCCTACATGTCCATGGTCTGGGTCCAGGCTACTGTACAAGCATTTGCAGTGTAGGTACTTTTGCCTAATGCGGTTGAATATACAGCCTCATGAATATTCAGGCAGGTGATCTGAAAAATTCATCTTTCATGTGCACTTTGGTGCTCACCTGAACGTGCTTGGAAAGCAGACAGCAAAGGCGACCCAGCACGGCACATTCCTCAGCACCATTATATATCTAAGTATTTCCTGCAGGAACGAGCGCCACTGGGAAGTAATGTCACTTATCCTCTCACTGTGAGGCTGCCTGGTGACAGCATCCCAGGACGGTCCCATCCCAGCACTGTGTGCAGCTGCTTCTCTGCCCAGGGACAGCACTGCCATCGCGGGGGCTCATTCCCCTGACACCAAATCCTCCCGTAAAAGGAGTGGAGACCCACCAGCACCTGCCTGCAAGGTGGCACCTCTTGGAGCATTGTTGGCCCTGCCCAGGACTCGCTGCCCGCAAATTCACTTGAACCAGGAAAATCCTCGTGCTTCCAGAGCTCCTGGACAAAGGGGAGGCTTCGGCTCCGTGCCTGCACGTGTGTCGTTATCAAGGAGCTGCTGTGCCCGCCAGAAAGGGGCTGTGTTTTTCTGGACCGTCTGCCTGTGTCACCCAAGGAGGGCAAATTGAGGCATGATTTAGTTACAGTGTTCAGCCAGACGCCTTTGTCTGCTCTTGGAAAATTGCTGAGCACGGGCATGTGTCGAAGCCTTGGAGCTGTGCAAGTTAGCATGAGCAGGACTAAAGCACATCACTTTACACCACGCTAGGCATTGGTCTTCTTCACTCAGAGGAAGGGAAACTACTGATAATTCTTTCACCAGGTGACAGAAATTTGCGTACGACATTTTAAAAAAAGCTTAGTCCTTTAAGCACTTTCAAAGGAAGATGACAGTATTTGTAAGTGAGCATTGTTTGTGTGGGCAAAAGTCTGCCGCCTTGCATCTTTGCTTGCAAACCCCAATTCAGGTGCCTCAGGGTCTCCCTTTGCCTTCATGGCCCCTTGGGACTTCCCTGTTGCCCTCCCGTGTGTTCTCCCATGTCAGACACCCTGCCAAGAGAAAAGGAGGCCCCTTTCCTTTTAGTGTACTCCAGAGCCCTGCCTCTCCCCCTCGGAAAAGCTAAATATGTAAGACTTACTCAAGCTTAACGGAAATCTTATTTGTTGGTATAATGTATGCCTTGTCCCCGCAGCCATTCTACATCATGCTCAGTATACATGCAGAGGGTCAGCTCTCTTTCTTCGATGGCTGGCGTCCAAGGAGGACTGTCTGTTCATCTGCCTTTGGTCCCGATCCGTGTGTTCCCGAAGCCAGATCCCATCTATCACAGGAAGGGTGCTGAGAAGAGTAGACTTCTTGCACCCTAAAGGTTTCAGCAAATCTATCTACTCACGCTAAGGAGAGCTAAGCAAGCAGCACGAGTCACACCAATTTATTCAACTTAAAATTTCTTATTTACGCTAAGCAATTAATATCCCTCAACAGCTGTCCTGCAGGCAGCAGTAGAGGCCAGGAATGATGCTGTCTGCTCGGCCCGCTCATGCTGCTCCCTCTGTGAAGGACACCGTGGGACTGGCCTGCTTGTTCCAGCTTTATTCACATGCAGTCAGTTTCACTCGGAGTCCTGGTGGTCTCTGCAGAGCCAACAGCCCAGTGTTTGTCCTGATGGTGGCTGCTTCCTTGGTGTTTCCAGGATCAGCAAGGTCTGAGCTGCCAGGGACCGGACTGAGGGTTCTGTGTCATCCACCAAGGGCTGGAGGGCTGTGCCAGAAACAGAGCAGTGGTGAAACCCCGCTGTCTGCAGAGACCCTCCCGTGCCAGCCCCATCCGTCTCTTTCTCTGGCCAGGAGGAGCAGGTGAGACCAACACATCAGCTGGAAGCTGCTGCTCAGGAATGCTCCCAGTGCCCCTGGGGCATTCCTTGGTCCCTGAAGCGGTTCCCTGGAGCGGGGCAAGGCATGGCAGCTCCCTGCCCAGGCTCTGTCCCCTGCCCCACCAGCCCCGGCCAGCACAGCACTGCCCCTACTCACCGCCACAGATATCCTGCAGCTCCTTCTCATTTTGGTCCCTCAGGTGCCGTGCAGCGAGCCCTAGGCACAGAGCTTCGTCAGACCCCCTGCTCCCCAGCACACCCCGGCAGCGCGGCCCCCGGCCCTGCCAGCTTGGGGCTGCACGCCCTCCTGCCCCTCAGCAGGGCTGACCCCAGGGAAGGAGAGTCCCCGAGGGCAGTGGGACAGATCAAGGCTGCCAGCGAGCCCATGTGAGCGGGCAGGGCTGGGAGAGGGGGCCGAGGTCCTGCACGAGGCAGCCAGGCTCTGGCAGCCACAGGGCTGCCCCTCCCTGCCGGTGCAGCAGCGGGGACTGGGGCCAGGCTGCCAGAAGAAGGACCCAGGGGGCTGGCTCACCGATGAACCTGACGGCTGCCTCTCGCAAGGTGCTCTGAGCATTCTTCAAGTAGGGCAGGCTCTGCTTCAAGTATTCTTCCACCCTCCTCCTGTCCCGCACCAGCTGGAGAGGGCACAGTGGTATGGGCATGTCACCGTCCCTCCCCAGTTATCTGGACACGTCCCTCCTCGCAGCACCCCTGTTGCTGAGACCCTTCCCTCCCGCTGGGCAGAGGGAGGGCAGAGGGACCTGGAGAAGATCCCTCTGGGGCTCTGTTCTTGAGGACAGGGCACAAGGATGCAGCTCCAGGCTGTGGGCTCTGGCAGAGGCAGAGCTGCACAGCCCACACCCCAGACCCGGGAGGCAGATCCCCTCGTCCAGCCTGGGCCCCGGGGCTTGGCGGTTGTCCTCACCAAGGCCTCGACAGTCCTCCATGTCTGCTGTGGCTGCACCAGGTCTTTGAGTTCTTTCCTCTTGAGGTGCTCTGCTGCAGCAAGAAGGGCTTCCCTGGAGGCCTGCAGAGCAGCGAAAGCTGGGAGATGGCTCCACAGTCTGGAGAAGGAGACCTGGCACCCGCCTCCTCTTGCCTTTGCTGCTGGCGGGATCCTGCCCATGGGGAGCTGGGACATGCCCTGGCCTAAACATCTGGGACTCCAGCACCCCGTCTGCTTCTGCAGCGAGAGGCACTGAGGGACAGGGGAGGCGGTGGTGGGACCGGTGCAGGGAAGGAGGGGAGCTCTGCCCTGTCCTCAGTGACTCGGGCAGGGGGACCCCGAGGTGACAGACATTCCCACAGTCCGACTGCCAGCAGCTCTTGCCCCTCATGCCCAGGGGCTCTGCATGCCCTTCCCTGTGTCACTGGCCAGCTTTGAAATCTGCACCTTGGACACGCTGTCCGTCTCATCCCGTGTGTGAAAGAAGAGCGGGAGCAGGCCCCTTTTCACTTCCTTCTTCACCCTCCTCTTGTCTTTCCCCACCACAGTCTCCACCAGATCTCTGAAGAGGCTGATGGAGAGCTCTCGCAGCTGGCTGGACTCCTGGTAGGGAGAAGGAGAGGAGGACTTGAGAGCGAGCCGCTCCCTGCTTACTGTGAGCATGGCCCAAGGGCGTGAGCATGGCACACGTGAGGGGAGATGCTCCGGCGTCAGATTCTGCAGGAGGGAGAAGCTGTGCTGGGCTGCAAAGCCCAGAAGCCATCCCACCAGAGCCCAGGGCAGCAGACCCTGCTCCGAGTGCTGCCCACAGGGCTGGGCTGAAGGGCAGCTCTCATTGCAGAGTGCCCATCTGCAGGGCTCAGTCTCCCACATCAGCCTTACAGCGTCAAAGAGGGGCAGGAGCTCCTCCGCAAGCTGCACCGCAATGGGGCTGGCCTCCTTCCTCTCCAGGTGACGCATCACGTTTCTGAAGATGACCAGGACACTGATCTTGATGTTGGTGGGGCCATCCTGGAGCAACTCCATAATGTGTGGCAGGAGGACCTGCATTTTTCTTGCCTGTACGAAAGACAGGTTTCTTTTTTGAGAAACTGTCAAAGACCACCCTGGCAAAAACGCTCTGGTCACTAAGCACCAGCCTCCTGTCCAGCATCCCGGCAGGTACTGGCACAGGCATCTCTGCGGCAGCCTCCTGCTGGGTGGTGGCCGTGGGCACACTGATGGGGACGCGGGAGAGCAGAGGGAGGGCAGGGAAGCAAAGACTCCCCGTCCCCTGCTCAGACACCCCCTTTTCCCACAGGCCCGAAGGGGCAGATGGCTTGGTAACCCTTCGTGCCTGGAAAGGCCCCCAGGCAGCCGCCAGGCCCCACCATGGCAGGGGTAGGGCATTTGGAGCAGTCACCCCACTGCCCGTCTCCCAGCCACGGCCAAGCCACCACCTCACGCACTGCCCCAGCCCCCGGCAGCCAGCGTGCCTCCCCTAACAACGCCCTGCTCACCAGGTCAGGTCTCTCCGACAGCGGGATGAGGCGTCTGAGCAACACAGAGACTACCACCACGCTTGAATGCCTCTGACAGGTGTCACCAAAATCCTCGGACTGAAACTCAGCGGAGACCATCAGCTGAAACAAACGCAGCAGTGAGATACTGGCAGAGCCTGCAGGGCTTGCTGACGGCGAGCAAGGCCTTTTCACTTTTGTCAAGGTAACTCACAGCCAAGTGAGTGATGTAGGCGTTCTCTATGGCCGAGGTGACCAGGCTGTGTGATTTCATGGCCTGGAATTTGCCGAGGAGCTCCTTCAAGACCTTCTCCAAAGTCTGGGGGATGGAAAGCATCGCCTCCCACATCGCCATGCCATTGCTGCAAGCCAGAGCACTCTGTCAGCGGGGCCGCCTCGGCCACAGCAGCATGGCCGGGGACAGCCCCGCATAACACAGACCCTGCCCCTCGGTTGGGATGCCCTGGGCAGCAGGAGAGGGCTGAGCTCCCTGTGGGGAGGAGCGTGCTGGATCTGGGCTGGCTTGGCCAACTCTGGCTGCTGCAGGCCTGGCCGACCCACCAGGGCTGGAAAGCGTGGAGGGATGAAGGGCCACGCTCCTCGGGGATGTGTCCTGTGCTAGTCCTTGGGTCTGACAGCCAGAGAGTCTCTGGATCCCTCTCCCGCAGGGAACAAGCCTTCATGGCTTTTGGGGTCAGTACCTGTCTCCTGTTGGAGAGAACTTCAACAGGCTCAGGACCACTTTGGTGGGGTCCTGGTTGGTCAGCATGAGAAGCAGTGACGCCACACTTTGCCGGGCTGACTCCATGGTGATACGTTCCAGGTTTTTGTGGATGCAGCTCATGATCTTTGGCACCTGGAGGGGACACAGGTGAGGATGGTGCTGCCACTGGAGCACAGCCATTTCCTCAGCTGCCCTCTCCATCCCCCTCTGCTGGCTTAAGGTGGCTTCAGGTGCCCGAGACACCTGGGTTTTGGAGGGAGGGAGGGAGGAACAAGGCCTGACAGGGCTCAAGGGCAGGGCAATCCAGCCACAGGTCACTTACATCCACCATCCAGAAGCTGGGGTAACCCATGACCAGATCCAGCATGTTTCTTGCCGCCCCCTTGTCAAAGATGCTGGAGTCTCTCATTGCCTCGATGGCCTCAAGAACGAAGTCTGTCATCTCATAAGGTGTGAGGTGTTCTGCAAACTCCTATGGGAGGGAGGAAGGAAGGGAGTGAAGACATGTCACACTGAGTCCCCTGATGGTGCTGCTTAGCTGGGCAGAGTGAGCAGCCCTGGCAAGAGACGCCTGGCAGTGCCGGCAGCAGTGCCCACAGGAAAGGTGGCAGCAGGGGCTGCAGTCTCTGCAGGGCAGAGGGTGAGAGCAGAGGGTCCCCAGGGTGAGGGAGGAGGCTTGGGCTCATGGGCACAGCGTGCTGGCCCGACAGAGAACCTGGGCTTGCTGGTAGCCAGGAGGGCTGGAGCTGCCGCTGGGACACTGGTGTGCAGCGCCTTCACATCATCCCTGCTTGGGGACAGCAGGAACCCTCTCACCAGGGACAGGGAGGCCACGCCATCCCACTGATTTTGGCTGCCTTTGCTCACTCAAGTCCTGTCGTGGTGCCTCAGATAAGAGTCCCAGCAAGGGGGGAGCTCATTACCATGGCAAAGTCTCTGGCGGTGGGTGAATACGTGCAGCAGTCGCTCTCAGGTTTCCAGTGGAGCTTTGGTGCTTTATCCTTTGTCATTGACCTGCCTAAATAGCAGGGGAAACACAGAAGAGTCAATAAGACACAGCAGTTGCTGTTGGTAAGCACAGCAAGCTTACCAAAGTGCCCTGAGGTCCGCTTGCAAGATGTCAGGACGCAAGTGGTCGAGGAGATTTCTGGAGGGCAGCAGGAAGAGCTTCTTGCTACAGGCGCTGGAAAGACCAGCCGGGGTGATACACAGGTGGATCTGCTCTGCACTAACAGGGAAGACGTGGCTTTGGGACATGATACTCAATGGCAGCTTTGGCTGTGGGGACCACAAAACAGTAAGCGGGATTCAAGATGCTGAAAGGAGGGAGGAAGGAGAGTAGCAGAGGACAGATCCTGGACATCAGGAGAGCACTCAGCTTCTGCAGCAAAATGACAGCTGGGATGCTGTGGGAAGCAGCTGTGAGGGGCAAAGGAGGTCAGGAAGAGAGGCAGAGCTATCAGGAGATGTCTGTGTGCAGAGGGATGAAGCCCACCATCGTGGGTTGTTTCTCTTACTTTTTTGGTTACGGATGAATCTGTGGAGGGCATAAAGAGCATCCAAAGCTGGAAAGCATGTCTCTTCCTTGGAAGAATAGAAAAGGAGGAGACGTCCCAGCAGCTGTCCCAGGATTGGGATCTGGAGGTCTCCATAGCAGACGGGGCCATATATGTCTCTTCCGAAGCGGTCGCAGACCTGGGTGAGGGAGGCAGAAGGGTTGAGGGCAGGCAGCTGATGCCAAAGCCCTGAACCCAAGAGTGTGCCCAGGGACGGATCCCTGGTGAGTCCGGGCTTTGCAAGGCTGTGTCGGCTGCGGCTCCCAAAGCAGCTGGCTGGGCAACGGCCCCACGCAGGGAGAGCTGCAGGCTGCTCTGGTGCACAGGAGGGGGAGATGGCCTGGCTGGAGGGTGCCTGGCTTCTTACCTCCAGGGTGGCATGGTTGGCCACCAAACCGCTCAGCATCTTAATCCTGTCCAGGGCCCTCACCCGCACAGCTACTGTCTCAGAGTCAGTGAAGTTCAGCAGCATCTGGGAAGAGAGAAGCTGCTGGTGTGCCCTGGCAGCAGACACCTGCTCCAGCAGAAGCAGCACTGCTGATCTCCTGGGCTGGACTCACACAGCCTATTAAAGCTTCCTCTGATCTGGAGGAAAGCCTGTAGTGGGGTTCTTGCCTTGGAGGAGCTCGCAGGCTTGGGACAAATGCCCCGGGCCAACCTTGTGGCCAGGCAGGAAGGCAGATGCCACCCTCTGCAGCCACTGTGCTCCAGAAGAGCCTGTTGGGCAGCCCTTGGTCGCCCAAAGGAGGTGAGCCCCCTCCCTGCGGTATGCTGTCTCTGCATGGCACTGGGGCAGGAGCATCCACTCAAGAGTGGACACCCCCTTCCCTGCAGGGTGAGGAACAGCCCTTGTGAAGCCCACTCTTTGCACATGCCAGACCTGGAAGATATTCTGCAGCACCTCGCTGACTCTGGGGAGAGGACAGCTGAGCACCAGCGTCTCCAGCATGGTGTCCATGGTGTTCAGGGTCTGCAAGGAGGGCAAAGAGTTGTGCCAGTGATTCTGCTGTCCCTCTTAGCCCCAGGAGACTGCTCTGAGCTCCCAGAGCCAAGGGAGGACTCCCCTGCTGCCTCGTGGTGCCCGAGGGAGAACCAAGGGCACACAATCTGCTACATGCAGAGCAGGCTGCGGCACTGGACGTGGCCAGGCCTACGTGAAGGGGACAAAGGGATGAGGGTGGGAAAGCAAAGCCAAGACCCTGCCCTGCCTTGGATCTCTGGTCATATCGCAGCACAGGGTGGCCAGGGAGCAGCCCAGAGGGACCGCAGGCCCCCGGAGCTCACCCAGCACTTACCCTGGAGTAGAGCTCAGTGTCCAGGCCCTCCATTTCCTCTTCAGGAGGAAGGGACAAGATCCTCGAGAAGCAGGCTTGAAGGAGGCTTTTCTCTTTGCCCTCCAGCGCTCGCTCCACTGAGCTGCAGAGAGAGAGGGGCCAGTGGGACACTGGTGCTGGGAGCAGCGCCTCGAGGCCTCGTGCAGGTGGACACGGACTCTGGGGCAGGGACGGGCAGGTACCTCAGTTCAGCGATGGCAAGCATGGCTTTCCACCGCACTGCTGTGTGCAGTTGGTCCCTGGGCTCCTTTTCCAGCAGGACCTGCAGGGGACAACCGGGATGGGACCTGGCAGCTGCCAGCTCCCAGTGCCGCCAGACTCTCGCCCTGCCCAAGCACTGTCCTCACAGGGTGCCGGTGCCGGGGGGCCTTCTCCAGAGCCGCCCGGTGTGCTCTCACCTTGATATTCTCTGCCAGCTCGTATGCGTGGCAGAAGACATCTAGGCCCCGTGACAAGCGACGGCACCTGGCTGTTCTGCACAGCCCGCAGACGCTGTCAAGAAACTCCATCTTCTTGTCCTCATCCTGGCAGACGCGGGGACAGAGACAGACAGAGCGTGAGAGGGGGCCACGCGGCCAGCGGGACCGGAGCCCTGGGGGCGCGGTGCCGTGTGGGAGAGCTGGGAGAAGCAGCTCTGCCCAGCCGGCACACCTCCAGCAGCCTGGCAGCAGAGCCCATGTCAGCAGACGCTGGCACAGCTGCCGTTAAAATGGCCGCAGTTACCTCTTGCGGTCTGCAGACAAAAGCCTGGATAAAGTCCACGGTTTCCTTTTCCTCTCTGTAGGCCGGTAACCATCCAGCATCTAAGAAAGGAGGGGAGCAGGGAGGGCTGTAGAGAGGGGCTGCTGGCAGGAGAGCAGAGGAAGGAGATCTGCCCTCCGTCCAGCCCCGTGCCCGCTCCCCTGGCGCGTTCTTCCCTTGTGTGTCAGGGCCGGAGGGTGCCCGGGCGACGGGCTGCCATGTTGGAGCACGGCGCAGCAGGGAAAGCCCCCAGTGCCCCGGGCTGAGGAACTCGCTTGCAGATGGGCAGGAAAGGTCCCTGTCCCACAGCATCGCTGCCTTCTGCCCGTGCCCTGGAGCGGGAGCTGGGTCCCCCCTGCTCTCTCCCGCCATGGGAGAGGCTGTGCCGCGGCCAGCTCCCAGCCCTGAGCATCCCCGGCCTTCAGGCAGCATCATGCCCACCACCCATGGGACGCCCACCACCAGCGTGCCAGGAAAACGTGATCCTGGCGTGGAGCAGGGTGCGCTCGCTGGCCCCAGCCCTGCCCAGGCCAACAGGGCCCCTCACTCACCCATCTGCAGCGGCTGGATCTTGGACACCGTGGAGGACTTCCGTGCAGAGCTGCGCCTACGGGAAGCACCCGTCTCCTCCCAGGCCACCCTGGGGCGTCTGGGGGGTCTCTCTGCCATCCTGTGGGACGGAGCAAAGGGGTGGGGAAGGAGGAAGCTTTGGCGAAACGCCTCGGCACAGTGGGGCTGCCGGGGAAGGACGTGGGCTGCGCTCGGGGGCTGCTCGCCGGCTCCGTGCTCCTGCCCTGTCCCGTTGCCGTCCTGCCGGACACTGCGGGTGGGGGCCCGCAGCGACGCTGACCACATGCAGAGCGGTGGGGTGTCACAAGGTGAGGTCACAAAGGGCCCCCCTGTGACCTGCCACCCAGACAGGGAGGGGGAGGGTGCTGCCCGGGGGGCATGAAAGATGTGGAAGCGGAGCAATAGGAAAAAGGGGAAGAGAGGGACTAGAAGGTGCAGCTAGGAATGAGCTGGGGGTGCCTGGGGGTCCCAATCCAGCAGCCCTGCAGCTCCAAGGAGAGGAAGAAGAGAGACCGAGTTATGAGTTTAGAAAAATTAAATGACTTTCATGAAATATTAATAATAAACTGACAAAGGAAGTAATGAAATAGATACAACATATAGAAAATCATATCAGGCTCCCAAGGAGAGTGGGCACTGGGGGAGTTTCAGACTGGACTCAGTGAAGAATGGGAACTGAATTCTGGATCTTGATTCAGGAACCCACAGGTCAGGATCAAAGGTAGATGGACTGACAGGGTCCTCCTCAGATATCAGTCACTGAAGAAAGACAGCAATTGAAGAAGCCCTTGGAGAAGAGAGCTGACTCTTCGATCCCTCAGCTTTTCTACTGAGCGTGGCAGCTGGGATGGAACACTCTATCGGTCAGTTTGGGTCACCTGAGCCGTCCGCTCCTCCCCATGGGTGCAACCCCTCCACGGGGTAAAAAAGAGCCTCTCACTGAAAAGAAAGTTGGTTCTGCTCCACCCCAAACCAGGACAGTTGACCACTCCTGAAAATCTTCTTGTCCTCCACGTGCTTAGAGATGCCATCCAGGATAAGCTGTTCCATCACCTTTCCAAGGATGGGGGTGAAGCTGGCTGGGTTGTAGTTTCCCAGGTCCTCCTTCTTGCCCTTTTTGAAGACTGGCATGACAGTGGCTTTCCTCCAGTCCTCAGGCACCTCTCCTGTTCTCCAGGACCTTTCAAAGGTGAGGGAGAGCAGCTTCGCAATAACATTTGCCAGCTCCCTCCACACTCGTGGACGCATGCCATCAGCACCCACAGATTTGCAGGTGTCAAGTTTGCCTAAATGATCTCTAACCCGATTCTCCTCGACCAAGGGAAAGTCTTCCTTTCTCCAGACTCTCTCTCTTACCTCCAGGGTCTGGGATTCCTGAGGGCTGGTCTTAGCAGTAAAGACTCTAGCAAAGAAGGCATTCAGTGACTCCGCCTTCTCTGCATCCTCCATCGCCAGGGTACCCACCTCATTCAGCAGCGAGCTCACGTTTTCCCTAGTCTTCCTTTTACTACAGATGTACTTGAAGAAGCCCTTCTTATTGTCTTTGACATCCCGTGCCAGGTTTAATTCCAAGTGGGCCTTAGCCTTCCTCGTTGCATCCCTGCATACTCTTGACAACATTCCTATATGCCTCCCAAGGGGCCAGTCCCTTTTTCCACATTCTGTAAACTTCCTTATTCCATTTCAGTTTTTCCAGAAGCTCCTTGCTCATCCATGCAGGTCTCCTGCCTCCTCGGCTTGGTTTCTGATGCATAGTCTTGAGCTTGGAGGAAGTGGTGCTTGAGTACTAACCAGCTCTCTTGCACCCCGCTTCCTTCTAGAGCCTTAACCCGTGGGATTGCTCCAAGTGGGTCTTTGAAGAGACCAAAGTCAGCTCTCCCGAAGTCCAGGGCTGTAATCCTCCTTTTTGCCCCACTGCTCTCCTCCGATCGCTGTTTGGGCATGCAATTGTTGATGGGACTCTTACAGTGTGTACCGCTTGTCAGATGCTGTCAGAATAGGAAACACGAAAGGAGCATCCTCTTTCTTTTCTATGCTGCCTTAACATCTTTAATCAATGCCCTCACCTGCAGCCTAAGAGACAGAGAGCTTGAGGCATCGTTCAGAAAAGTTTTCTCTAAACGTGTGGATCTCACTGGGATCCCAGCCAGGCCCGACTGATTTAAACAGCTTCTAAGCTGCTCCTTATTTGTGCTTTTAGAGATTTCTCAAGATTTCTAAAGTGCGCAGTGGAGAGGACAGACACTTTTTGATCATGTCTGCTGTCTCATTGCTTACCGAAGCTCTCATTCACTTTTGTCCTCACCCACCCTGGCTCAAGGTGCAACTCACTGCTTTAGCAATAGAGCAACTGTAGATGCGGCAGCCCATGAAAGGAGAAAACTAGTTGGCCTGCGGTGAAACTGGTGAGACCATAAAGGGAAAACCCACCAGACAAAAGATCGTGGAGTAGAGTGTCAGGATAAAAGGGGGAAAGAGGGACTAGAAGGTGCATCTAGGAATGAGCCGGGGACGCCTGGGGGTCCCAGTCCAGCAGCCCTGTACCTGCCAGTGCCACCTGCAGCAGGACAAGAAACCTATGGCCCCGCCTGTACCTCCCCAGCAAGAGAAATTGGGGACAGAGGGAGGAAGGAGGATGTATGGTATGGAATACCTGTGTCCTGTGCCAGCTCCTTGAGAAAATTAACCCTATCTCCACCAGAACCAGGACATTGTACACCCCTTATTCTATGCCATCTACATCATGCCCAGATCTTACAGTTTCCAATTAATTACCACCACTTTTCCCTGTCTTTGATATGTATATATGTACATATATACATACAGATATAATTCCCTTAGTCTATGGGCCACCCCTCTAAAATGTCCATTGCGTTCATTTAATCCATGACTTTGGGCTCCATCTGTTAGAAGAGTCTCTCAGGGCAGGCAAGGTGATGCGTGGTGCTGGACTTTGCGTGCTGTATTTCAGAGCTTGCAGCTGGTGTATCTGGTACAGTCCATGCCCATGGTCCACGGGTTGAAGATGTGGATCTTGAGGAAGTTTCTGGGCACCAGCTGCTGAGGTCAGTTCTGATCCCATCACTGCTGCACTTTACTCAGTTTCATTAAAGTCCAGCTGTCATTAGTTTGGGTGATTCTTATTGTAGTACAATTGATAGCAATTATAGTAATGATGACATACAGTGGCAGGGTTATTTAGCAATTAACATCATACAATTTGATTCATTGTCTATTCTCACACAAAATCATATCCCCATGAGGTACGCATCGGAAGTCCCCATCCTTCCGCATCACTTACGTCCTTGAGCAAAAGCAATCCCATGGATGGGTTTGTCTCTGTCTGAGGCAGGATGAACACAGACTGTCTTCCCTAACATGTTCTTCATGTGCACCACAGGGTCTTTATCCCCTTCTACAGTACATGTAAGTTTTGATTGGGCAGGGCCAGCTCCATTGGTAGATCCCCTGGTGTTAACTAACCAGGTGGCTTTTGCTAAATGTGTATCCCAATGTTTGAAGGTCCCACCACCCATTGCTGTCACTGTAGTTTTTAACAGTCCATTGTATCGTTCCATATTCCCAAGGGCTGGTGCGTGGTGGGGGATGTGGTATGCCCACTCAATGCCATGCTCTCTGGCCTGGGTGTCCGTGAGGCTGTTGCAGAAATGAGTCCCACTGTCTGACTCAATTCTCTCTGGGGTGCCATGTCGCCATAAGGTTTGCTTTTCAAGGCCCAGGGTAGTGTTCCGGGTGGTGGCGTGGGGCACAGGGTATATTTCCAGCCATTTGGTTGTTGCTTCCACCATTGTGAGCACATGGCGCTTGCCTTGACAGGTTTGTGGAGGTGTAATATAATCAATCTGCCAGGCCATATTTATATTTCAGCCATCGTCCTCCATACCAAAGAGGCTTTAACTGTCTGGTTTGCTTGATTGCAGTGCATGTCTCACATTCATGGATGACCTGTGCAATAGTGTCCATAGTCAAGTCCATCCCTCAGTCACGAGCCCATCTATATGTCGCGTCTCTTCCTTGATGACCTGAGGTGTCATGGGCCCACCGAGCTATGAATAGTTCACCCTTATGTTGCCAATCCAGATCCACATAAGCCACTTTAATCTTAGCAGCCCGATCCACCTGCTGGTTGTTCTGATGTTCCTCCGTGGCCTGACTCTTGGGTACGTGGGCATCTATGTGACATATTTTCACAACCAGATTCTCTATCCGGGCAGCAGTATCTTGCCATAGTTCAGCAGCCCAGATGGGTTTGCCTCTGCGCTGCCAGTTGCCCTGCTTCCACTGCTGTAACCATCCCCACAGAGCATTTGCCACCATCCATGAGTCAGTGTAGAGATAAAGTACTGGCCATTTTTCTCGCTTGGCGATGTCCAAAGCCGGCTGAATGGCTTTCACCTCTGCAAACTGGCTCAATTCACCTTGTCCTTCACTGGCTTCTGCAACTCGTCATGTAGGACTCCACACAGCAGCCTTCCACTTTTGACGCTTTCCCACAATCCGGCAGGACCCATCAGTGAACAGGGCATATTTCTTCTCATTTTCTGGTAGTTTATTATATGGTGGGGCCTCTTTCACATGTGTCACCTCCTCCTCTGGTGATATTCTGAAATCCTTGCCTTCTGGCCAGTCCATGATCATTTCCAGAATTCCTGGGCAACTGGGCTTTCCCATTCGAGTTCGTTGTGTGATCAGTGCAATCCACTTACTCCACATAGTGTCAGTTGCATAATGTGTGGTGGGACCCTTTCTTTGAACATCCAAGCCCAGCACCAGCAGTCGAGGTGCTAAGAGGAGCTGTACTTCCATACCAACCACTTCTGAAGCAGCTCAAACCCTGCATTGGATCCTCTGTATCCCTGAGTCCAAAACCGCAGGGGTTCCCCTGGTGCTTTCTGCCAGAGGCTCCAGGTAGGGCCGTTCTACCTGGCTGTGGTGTAGAGCACATTTTTCACATCTTGTCCTGCCCGGACTGGACCCAGGGCTACTGCATGGACTATTTCCTGTTTAATTTGTTCGAAGGCTTGCTCTTGCTCAGGACCCCATTTAAAATCGTTCTTTTTCCGGGTCACTTGATATAGAGGGCTCACAATCAGACTGTAATCTGGGATATGCACCCTCCAAAAACCCACAATGCCTAAGAAAGCTTGTGTTTCCTTTTTACTAGTCAGTGGAGACATAGCTGTTCTTCTGTTGATCACGTCCATTGGGATCTGACGGTGTCCCTCTTGCTGTTTTATTCCTAAAAACTGAATCTCCTGTGCAGGTCCCTTGACCTTACTTTGCTTTATGGCAAAATCAGTTTTCAGAAGGATTCAAACTATTCTATTCCCTTTCTCAAAAACTTCTTCTGATGTGTTGCCCCATAACATGATGTCGTTGATGGACTGCCGATGTTCCAGAGCTTCACCCTGTTCCAGTGCAGTCTGGATCAGTCCATGGCAAATGGTGGGGCTGTGTTTCCACCCCTGGGGCAGTCGATTCCAGGTGTACTGGCTGCCCCTCCAAGTGAAAGCAAACTGTGGCCTGCACTCTGCTGCCAAAGGGATTGAGAGAACTCATTAGCGACATCAATTGTTGCATACCACTTGGCCGCCTTGGACTCCAGTTCATATTGAAGTTCTAGCATAGAATCATAGAATGGTTTGGGTTGGAAGGGACCTTAAAGATCATCTAGTTCCAACCCTCCTGCCCTGGGCAGGGACATCTCCCACCAGCCCAGGTTGCTCCAAGCCCCGTCCAACCCGGCCTTGAACCCCTCCAGGGATGGGTCAGCCACAGCTTCTCTGGGCAACCTGTTCCAGTGCCTCACCACCCTCACAGTAAAGAATTTCTTCCTGATATCCAATCTAAATCTACCCTCCTTCAGTTTGAAACTGTTACCCCTTGTCCTATCATTACACTCCCTGGTCCAGAGTCCCTCCCCATCCTTCCTGTAGCCCCCTTTAGGTACTGGAAGGCCGCTATAAGATCTCCTGGAGCCTTCTCTTTTCCAGGCTGAACAGCCCCAACTCTCTCAACCTGTCCTCACAGCATAGGTGCTCTCTGATCGTCTTTGTGGCCTTCCTCTGAACCTGTTCCAACAGGTCCATGTCCTTTTTGTGCTGAGGACTCCAGAGCTGGACGCCGTACTCCAGGTGGGGTCTCACCAGAGCGGAGTAGAGGGGCAGAATCACCTCCCTCGACCTGCTGGCCGTGTTTCTTTTGATGCAGCCCAGGATGCGGTTGGCTTTCTGGGCTACAAGTGCCCATTGCCTGCTCATGTTGAGCTTCTCGTCCACCAGCACCACCAAGTCCTTCTCCTCCAGGCTGGCATGGCAGCACTCAGTGGGGGTATGACTTCATTCAGGCCATGATAGTCTACAGTTAGCCTCCACTCTCCATTAGATTTTCGCACCACCCACATGGGACTGTTAAAGGGTGAGCGAGTCTTGCTGATCACTCCTTGAGTCTCTAGTTGACAAATCAGCTTATGGATGGGAATCAGAGAGTCTCGGTTAGTGCGATACTGCCGCCGATGCGCCGTTGTGGTAGCAATCGGCACCTGTTGTTTTTCGACCCTCAACAATCCCACAGCAGAAGGGTCCTCCGAGAGACCAGGCAAGGTAGACAACTGTTTAACTTCCTCCGTCTCCAAGGCAGCTATGCCAAAAGCCCACCGGTACACTTTTGGGTCCTTGGAATACCGTCTCCTGAGGTAATCTATACCAAGGATGCACAGAGCCTCTGGGCCAGTCACAATGGGATGCTTTTGCCATTCATTCCCAGTTAGGCTCACTTCAGCCTCCAATACAGTCAACTCTTGGGATCCCCCTGTGACCCCAGAAATACAAATGGGTTCTGCCTCTCTATAGCTTGATGGTATCAGAGTACACTGTGCTCCTGTGTCCACTAGAGCCTTGTACTCCTGTGGGTCTGATGTGCCAGGCCATCGAATCCACACTGTCCAATAAACCCGGCTGTCCCTCTCCTCCACCTGGCCAGAGGCAGGGCCCCTCTAATACTGGTCACAGTTTCCATTACTCACTTCTTGCAGAAATGACTTGCAAGTTCCTTCAAGAGGATCAGAAGCAAGATCAGGCCTTATGCTCTGTCTGGGGAGCTGCCCGCTGGAAACTGGGGTGGCACTTTTCCTGGAGGGATTCCGTTTTGTGGTTGTCCTTCCTTGCAACTCCTGTACCCGTGTCCGCAGGATCCAAGTAGGTTGTCCATCCCACTTCCTCATGTCCTCTCCATGGTCTCGCAGGTAGAACCATAGGGTGCCTCGTGGTGTGTACCCTCTGTACTCTCTCTCTTGAGTGGGGAAATGCCTGCTTCTAATAGCTGAGATGCTGGCCCCTACAGGTGGGGAGTAGGACATATTCTCTTCAAGTCGCTGGACCTTCTGGAACAGTTTCTCCACAGCTGAGACAAAGGGGGAATAGAGACTTCCTTCGTATCACCGGAGCCAGCCAGCCATCTCATCCTCTTCCTTCTTCACCTTTCCATTCCATCACTGCCAATGAGCTGGTGTACGACGATGGTGTGCTCTGTACAAGCTTCCACCACATGGGCCTTGTGCATTGGACATCATCGGGGTCTGTGCATTGTCCAAGTCATAATAAATCATCTCTCGCACGGCTAATTCTCTCAGGTACTGGATACCTCTTTCCATGGTGGTCCACTTGCTTGGTTGACATACATCTTCACTGAAGGGGTACCTCTCCCTCACGCCTGACGGGAGTCGTTTCCAGAGGCTGAGGGCTTGGGTCTTCTTCCCAATCGCCTTGTCAATGCCGTCTTCCCTAGACAGGGATCCCAGCTGCCTGGCTTCCCTACCCTCTAATTCCAGGCTACTGGCCCCGTTATCCCAGCACCGGAGCAGCCAGGTGACAATGTGCTCACCCAGAAGTCGTCTGAAATCTTTTCCCATATCCCGCAGCTCACTCAAGGATAGGGATCGGTTGATTATCTCTGGATCTGCCTCTTCCTCCTGTTCTCATGATGGCCCTGGTTCATCATCATCTCTTACTAAGCGAACTGATTTCTTGGTGTACTTCTTCTTCTGTAGAGGGGCACCTGATGCTGGCACGGGTTGGTTTTCTGGTTCAGCGGCAGTGCCTGCCATCAGGGTTGGGGTAGCCACTCTGTCTGTCGCAGGGCTTGGAATAGTCCCAGTGCCTGTTGGTCTGGTTTCCCCCTCTTTTGTCTGAGGGTGCCGCATAATATTGAGCAGCGTTTTGTACATAGTGGGCAGGGCCCAGCTCAGTGCGGTGAGTTGTGCCTCTCTAGAATAGCCACAGCATTTTCCTTTCAAATGTTCTATCACTTTATCAGGGTCCTGTAGTTGTTCGGGGGTGAAGACCCAGACCATTGGAGGAGAGAAGCTCTCTAAACCCCTGCCCGTATTCTCCCACGTGCCATGTCACCCATGACTGTCCAGCCTCGGGGCAGATCTCTGGGTGGCAGTCTTAAATAGTTGTTTAACCCTAATCAAGACCTGAAACACATTCAGGAGACACAACAGTAGGAACATGCTGGTTTGAACATCCCAAGGATATTCAAAATTCACAAAAGCTGTCATACCTGGACCAAACAAGAAAAGGGAGGCGAAAGAGCTGGGGAAAGTATGCCCACCCACCCCCCAGTTTCCCCCATATGTGGTGTGACCCCCTGGGTGTGATTATTAATAAATTCTGAGAGATGGCACCCAAGGTACAGGCAGGACAGCAAAACGTATCAAATTTTGCTGCGTTGGCAAAACACTTCTGCGCAAGCGTGAGTGTCTCGGTGGTCGTTTGGGTAAGGAGACCCTTCCTCATGTTATCCTTTTAAGGTATTGAGTCATCTCAGGACAGCAAAAGTTTGCTGTAAGTTTGACAACTTCTTGCAGATAATAAGGATGTTCTTTGAAGTAGCCATAACTCTGTCCTAATTGGTACAGGAGTACGTACTTGACGTATAGAAGAACCTTGAAGTGACTAACTACTTCCTGTTATCCCATCCTCGGTGATGAGTTACTTCTGGCTGTCTCCTCATTGTCGCTATCTGTAACATCAGCTCAGTGACTATTTTTTTGTACACAATAAGAAGGTCAGTAATTAGCTATTTTCTCACACAAGAAGAAGGTTAGTAAGAAACAATCCTTTTAGAAACAGAGCAGAGGCCTGTCTTTGGTAACAATTAGACACTGAACATACTAAACTAAACTAAACTGCACAAACACTCCAACATAACCACCAGTGATGTCACCATATCACAAATTGATGTTACACAGGACAGCAAAATGATAATCCTGATCCCTCTCCCTGAGGTGATAAACAGCATTGCTGGGAGTACATAGGGCATATAAGAATTTACATGACACAGCCATGCAAAAAAACAAAGCAACACTGTGACCAACAATTACTTACCTAATATAATAAATGCACACAACAAATTTGTATCAACATGCTTGGGGCGGATCTGTCATTATCTCAACCCTTTGAGCCTCCCCCATGTTGGGCACCAAAAAGGACTGTCATGGTTTAGCTCCAGCCAGCAACAAAGAACCACGCAGCTGCTTGCTCACCCCCCCCTGCCCCCAGGCACGGAA